>OY755236.1:41315430-41915430 GCA_963576725.1 Azorinus chamasolen | reverse complement strand
GCCAAATGTGTCCATTTCTATTATAACAATTATTCTAATCAATATTCACAGTGTCATTATTTCTTACATGGATATTCATGGAGTAAGGGGTTAAGTACGAACTCACTGCAGGCCAAACTTTACGTGGGCGAAAATGTTCTATGTTCTCACCAGTTAAGATTGTTATGCAGAATGTAACAGGTTTGAAATTAAACCCATTATTTCATGAAAGAAATAATTATTAATTAGCTTAATTCTATATGGCGTATGGTCAAGAAAATATTCGACAATTTCATAAACTGTAGAATCAGATATACATGTATATACATGCAATTCCATAAGCAAATATAGCAGACCTTGATCAGTTGCTAGTACAGTAGAAGTCTGAGTCTTGGTCTACTCTATTTGTTAATGCGTTAAAATATGTATGTAAATATGGGGTAAAGGGTTAAGAAACAGATTTTAGTCGTTTCTTCCAATTTACCTGAGTTTCCTGCGCTGAAATCAGTCCCTGTACTTCGTCCACTAGCAATACACATACTTCACAAGAGTCGCCCCGTCTCTCGCTCGATGCCCCTGCAGTTATTGGACATTGTAAAATATTATAAGAAGAATGTCATGTTTTGCCTTTGCATGTGTTTTAAGAGATAATACTTTGAGATTATTCGAATGGAACATTCTTTCCATAATGTCAAGTACATTCGTTGATAAGAACACTGAAAATGGACAACAAAAGACCCCTCTTCTTATTCGTTTGTACATTGATCCTCGATCTACGCTTAGAAATCATATTACAATTGTTAATATAAGTCATCTTAACACTCTTCTTGATAGAGACGCCTTTTCACGGCCTGGTAAACAGAGTAGATGCAGATCAGACGGCTCCTGTGTGAACCGACTGTCCAGGGTCTGCTCTGATCGCTTATAGAATAACATCGTGATTTAATTATACGCGTTCTGTGAAAGTTTGAAATTCTCTTGCTCACATGTCATTTTACAATTTCTGCTCAATAATATTCATACTTTTATACACTGTTTCTTTCATAAATATTTATCACGTAAAGGTTAAAGAAGGGCACGAGAACGTGCGTTTTAAATAGCTACTTAAAAGACGGTGGATAAATACAGTCTAAATGACGATATATATGGAGTTGAAACTATCATTGAATAAGGTAACAATAAGTGAGTTTACTCGTAAGTGGTGTACCTAGGTCGAATCCTAAAATTGCTAGTAAAATAATCCCTTTCATCCCGAGCACTGCGTTCCAGTGTTTTATCGCACGCAAGCTAATAATATTAACTATGAAATACTGAACACCGAATTCACGTGACCGTCATGTGACTAAAATGGTCACGTGATATATATGAAATTTACGCTTGACTGAACAAAAACAAGTTGGCTTTCTTTAAAAAGAAGCCAAGGAGAGACTTATCAAACAGTTACTATATACAGGCGCCGTTTGACAAGGGTTTGGCACCGGATCGTTATTGTACATTCAAATAGTACGTGCGCTATAAAGTAGAACGAAGACGATGTCTATCAAGCGCCACTGCCTAGGAGATAAAATGCTTTTAAATAATATAAAGTTAAGGAAAAGGATTTGTTTGACATACAGCGTCGGCCCTGTATGCGTTCACTTCTGGGTCGCTGCAAGTAGTTCTTTGAAAAAAAGTATTCCGTGTATTGGAATGCATCCAGTCATCTTCTCTTGTGGCGTATGCGGATAAACTTAGGTTTATTAAAATAGAATAGAATATATTTTATTTATCAATAATTGGCCCTTTCGAGTTACAAATCATTACATACTAATTAAAAGATTTATGATTGAACATAAATGACATGAAACTAAAACACATGTATCATAAATACACTTAGGCACATGTTGACAAATCACATATAAACAACACTACATTTTATTCATCTTGCTGCCTCATGAAAGTCACATGGGAATGCCTGTCAAAACATTGGTCTAGCGAGCATCTCCAAGTGAGCCAGATCCTCCTATTAGGTTAGTTCCTGTAGTAGAAGGTTTATTATGTTAGTCAGAGTTAAAATACCTCTGATAGAATTGAAAGCTATAAATATGCAATCTGTGTCGTCTGTACAAGTACCCAAAACTATTTCTAATTTCTCTTCCCTCCAACCTTATGTTCGTTTAAAACAACGTAATCTTCAGTCGGCATCATCTTTTCACATACCATCTCTTTCTATTAATGAAAAAGTAGTAAAGTCAAGCAGGAAAAGCCACACACAAAACGCCACCATCACCAAAACACCTACAGAAAGCATAGCAATTTATACTTATACACACACATACAGTAGAAAGTCACATACAAGACGCAATCACCACCAACACATCAATAGACAGCATGCCACACACACACACACACACACACACACAACCAAACACACGCAAATACACGAGAAGAACACATAAAACACCAACAAATACACGAGCAACAGAGACAAACATGAACAAAACACAAGCACAAAGACACAAGACAAACAAAAGTAAGGGTGACAAAGAGAGAACCGCCTTGGCACGGTCAGTAGCATAATCACCACTGGGGGTTTAAACCGGTTTACGGACGTCCTGACCTCACACTTATCTCAAAGTCACCCTAGCTAAACAAACATTGTAAATAAAGGTATCCCCGCCGGACTTCCCCACAACATAGAAGACAGTAATCACAGTACAAAATGTAAAACATAGCATAACAACTGCGAAAGTCCGTCAAATAAGTACTCAATGACTTTGCTGAAGACAGAGCAACTGCAGGGAAGCCGTTAAGGACACGACAGAGAAAAGGTAATACATTTCTGGGTTTAAGAGTATACCATCATAGAGTACTACCCTCGGCCTGTCATCGTGCAAGCAAAGAGGAAAGCGTAGCGATCGACTGTAAAGGGGTCGATAACCAAACATGCAGTGTGTTGCAATATAATAGGGTCATAACCTTTCTTCCTAAAAGTTTTAATGCGTTTAATAAACAAATCGTGAAAATGTATATGACCATGAATTTTCCTAAGTTTGTAGATAACATCACCATAGCAATCTGGATGAGAAATACCTTGTTGCATTAACGTCCGTAAATTGCAGTTATATTTACTAATGAGGGGTAAATTTTGATAATAGAATTTTGAAAAAACTTTCCGAATTTTATGATATCTGTAGCCTTGCTTAAGAAGTTTATGAGTTATAATTAAATTACGACTATTAAAATTTACTAGCAAAGAACAGGCTCGGGCAAAGCGAATAAGTTGAGAAATGTAAACCCCATAAGATGTAGACCGGGGAACATCTCCATCTAGAAAAGGAAAATTAACAATTTTGAAATCGAAATCTTCCCTTTAATCGTATATTTTAGACGAAACTTTATCATTAGTGATGGAAAGATTCAAATCTAAAAAGGAAGCCTGAATGTCAGATGGGTTCGCTTTGTTTAAAGTAAGTTCTTTTGGGTAAATAGAAGAAACCATATTTTCAAAATAAGGATTATCCAAATTCAAAATATCGTCTAAATACCTACACTAACAATGTCAGATTGTGTATCAGGTTTTAAACTAAGCATGAAATCCTTCTCATAGCAATATAAAAACAAATCTGCAACAAGAGGGGCACAATTTGTTCCCATAGGTATACCAACAACTTGACGATATATGGTATCCCCATAGCGCACAAATATGTTATCTAAAAGAAATGTTAAAGATCTACAAACATCAAGGCAAATCCACATTGTGTAATTTTCAACTTCAGAATTCGAAAAGAATGAACGTTGAACATTACAATTGGAAAAGTAGTAAAGTCAAGCAGGCAAAGCCATTACAGCAAGGAACATTTTATTTTCTCTGGCAAAGGTTTTATCTATCAATTTAATCAGTTTATCCTTTATAAGATGGTGAGGTAGAGTAGTATAGAGTGTAGAGAACTCGTAAGAGCTCAATCAAGAAATGTTATACTGTTCATTTTCCTAATTGGACGTGCTCATTTTCAAGTTTAGTTAAAATATCATTCGATTTTTTTACGGACCAGAAAACATTAATACCAGAATTGTCATATATTTTATCACAGTAACGTTTAACATGTTCTTTGATAGTAGTAAGACACGACGTTAAAAGTTTAGATAGTTTAGTAGTAGTACAACAACTAGAGTTAACAATAAAACGCGCCTTATACGGATTTTTATGTAGCTTAGGAATCCAGTACATAGTAGAAAGTTTATGTTGTTTTACGTTTGGATTAGACTTGAAAGTATTGCACATTTTTACATGTTCCGTGACTATATCTTTTTCAGGGGTTTGCACTGTAATATATGTTTGAGAACCAGTTAATTCCTTCTTCAAAACATCAACATAATACAATCGTCACATAAGTATTACATTATTTGATGCCTTGTCAGCAGGAGCAAAAACATAATTAGAATGAAAATTCGAAATGCTTTTCTTCAGATATCGAAATGTAATTCTAGGTCGAGGTGGTAATAGATGGTAATTAGATTTATAAAAAGCAATACGTGTATCAATAATGTCAAAAACATATTTTTTTTTCAAATCTGAAAGGGCATTTAAATCAGCATGTTCTCGTCGACACCATTTACTACAGACGTTGATTGTACTACAGAAATGTTTTTTCAATGGACCAAGAGTTGTACTTTCACCTTTAAAATCTGTTATCCAAAATGTTTCTTCTATTCGTAAACGGTCCTTATACAAGCGACACAGAGTGTATCCAATTATCCAAAAGTGCTTTGCTAAGAGGTGCATATGTTGTAGTAACATTTCTTGTAATTTCACTATAAAATCTACTGTTAATGGTAGAACATTAATGTTAATGATAAGGATGCTACTAGTAGCTTTAAATCGAAAGCTAGATTTATATCTGAATTAAATTGGATCAAAAAATTGCAAACACCTTTTCCTTTAGGATTACATGATAATATTTACCAGACTGGTAATATTTCAAAAGAACCTTATATAGATTTTTTTTTCAATTTTTTCTATAAGAAAACGCAAATCTCGATCACATGGCATTCGCAAAAGTGGTAATATTAAACGAAAATCTCGTTTGAAAATGACTGTTCTCGATCTACATACTTTACGTCAAACTTCTGGTAAACATGCCATGCTTTCTAGACTTTCCTCCTTATCTATATCTTCATTAAAAGAAATTGACGAGCAAGCCGATAAAATTATTTTTAGATCAGATCCTCTCATAGGAACGGCTAGTTTGATACAAAGCTTTACTCTACATGTTCTCAGACCGCACATTGACAAATTATCTGAACACCAAAGATTCTTTTTGAAAATTCCTTTTATTAATAAAGGTATTGATTTTATTGACCTCCAAAGTATGTTTAAAGACAAAAATGTAATTGACACTATTCCTAAATACTTTAAAAATACAGAACCACCTATCATCTGCTACAAATATAACAAACCCACCAGAAATACAATTTTCAACTATAATAAAATTGTGGCCGACCTTAATATTAATCATGATAATATTCCTGATAATTGAGATTGCGCCACCTCAAAAGTTTGCTATTCTCCGGCTGGTCATGTGATTATTGGTAATTTTGAGATAATTAAAGATAAACGTCTACGATCTCTTTTGAATAAAGGTCCCAAATATAGAATATCATCCTTGATAGATTTTAACTCTTGTCGAGTTCAGATTGCGGAGGCTTTACAAAATTTTAGTATTAAGTGGTGTCGATGAGTACATGTTGAGCCTAATGCTCTTTCTAGTTGGAAAAAACTAATTTTTGATATAATTGACAAACGCATTTCCTTTTATAGCTCTAATAAACACCTTCTTCCACCTAAACCTAGAATTTCTTTTAGACATCTTAAAAGTACAAAAATGAGTCATGCAAGAAACACCACATACAGAACAAACACTCGCCCGAACAGCAACACAAGGAAACAGCAAATGTACATAACTAGAAAAAAACAACAAGAGACGCACAAAGACAAAACAAACATACAATAGGAGGAAGATGGAAGTACCGCCTTGGAACGGTCAGTGACAAAAGTCACTGGGGGGTTAAACCGGTTTATGGGCGCCCAACCTCACTCTTATTCCATCCCCACCCTAAAAGACAAACAGTGTAAATAAACGTATCCCCTCTCCGACTAATCTACAACAACCGCGACGGCAAATACAATGGTAAAGTGCATGTATAACGAAAACATTTAATTGAACATACTGTATCCACCTATCGCTAGTGTACTCAATGATTGAGCTGCAAACAGAGTAACTGTAGAAAAGTAATAAAGGGTACGACAAAAATGAAATAGTACAGATATCCGACGTTCTCCTTCCATTTCTGGATTTAAGAGGTCGCCTTCATAGAGTACTAAACCTTTCTTGTCGGCGTACATGCAAAGAGGCCAGCGTGATTGCCAACTGTAAAAGGGTTGACAGTGATTCTCTCTTTACTGTCCCCATTCAAAACTCCTCGAGATAAATTGTAAACCATCCAAGAATATGCCGACATCCAATTCCAACACTGTTGAGAGGTCTGATGACCTCTCAAATGATGTAAAGATGGCAGTGGATTTCCAAATGTAAACAACGATTTTAATATTACTTTGGTAAGTTTTTTTTCCATTGGAGGTAGCTTGTAAGATTATCACATGATGCGAAAAATATCTGTGGTAATAGTATCTCGACCTTGTTCTTTTCTTGTGTCTAGACTATTATTGATTTTGACACTTTAAGATGTTCAATACAGACTGATCTGAATTAAGCGCATGCGAGAGCGGCTGTCAGATACTTAATTCACACAGTGAATGATCTTTAAATAGCACTCTCTTTCACAGGTGCCCTTCGCATGCTAGGTTTCAACAACAACAACAACTCCATCACAAATACATTTTTAATCACATGTCATAAGTATCTAAAACATACCAAAATATCGTTTTCTGATATGTTCGCGATCACCCCTGCTCTATATAATAAGTAAAAGGTATTCAACTCCGCTAATCTGCTAAAAAATTGATGGGTTCATTCACTGCGATCGTCCTTGAAAGCTTATTTGACCACCGATTTCCATAAACTGTGTCTCATTTATTAACATTATTGACTCTTAGGTTCGAAATAGAAATACGCTATAATTCATGTCGAAACACCATATAACTGGTCAATAAGGCATTGCCCCGGTCTGATAGCATGAATGGATATGGTCAGCATACCAGCAAGATTACCCCAAACACTCCAGAATTATCTCCCTTTTGTATACTTTATACTGCCAGACATTGGACTGGCATATATTGACATTTTGGCACCCTTGTCTCAGGAATTTCGTGAAATGACTGAAAAATGCTTACATCATTTCATGAAATGCCGGAACCAACTTCAGTCAGATATGTTGTATTGTATTGGTTGTTGATACAGTAAAACCTGTGTTAAACAGCCACAGAAAATAAGGTGTAATATGAACCTAATATAAAGGTGTCTGCTTAATGCAGGACAAATGTAATGCAGAAAGCTCCTAAAGGAGCTTGTTACAGTACATGTCCTGCATTAAGCAGTAACCTGTATTTAGAGTCTAATGCTTCTTCATTGATTGGCTACTTACCGTAATACAGATTTCGCTGTGTGCTAATACCCCTTTCTTTTCTGATATCATTAGGGATTTAACGAGATTTGTTAGGAATTTTGTGAAAATACTGAAAAATGCCTTCAGTCATTCCAGGAAATGCCTGATTCGTCCTCATTTCAGTATATTGCATTGCATTGATTATTAATACTAATTGAGATATTGATATGGTCGTAGTTACTAGTATGACTTTGTCTAATAAAAACACTGCTTATTGTTCAGTTATTTGGTTAATATTCATAACCATGTACATTATCAACAATGAATTTTAGCAGAAACTGTTTCACCATATTTTAACCCTTATCCTGCCGTGGTATTATGTGCTTTGAAATTGTTGTCTGCAAATATTTATGCATTATTAAAGTGAAGAAATCTACAGACGAGTGTTGAACAGTTTGGATCGGGATCAGATGCTGCGTAATGCGGCATCTGATCTGGATCCAAACTGTGTTTAAATATCAGTTAAGTTTGCGATCAGCAGGAAAATGGTTAATGTTATAACTATTTTTAATTGCAATTATAAATCTAAATAACTATGTTGTGATTTTTTTGTGTGACAGATATCTTTAAAATCATGTTTAAAGTAATATTCAAAAATTAGACTTAGAAATATTGTGACAAAAGGTGAAATTGATAATTTTGATCAATCTCATGTTTTGTCTTAATGCGGGAAAGGGTTAGGATTAACATTACTTACTGATATTACAAACTATGTAATATTAACCCCTTCACTGCTTTATATTGAATATAATGACATTTGCAAACAGTTTTTATCCGGACCAGACACTGCTTAACCCTTTCCCTGTTCTATGTTATTTCCAAATTTCAATACCTACTGAATATTCATGGAAAATTATTATAACGAAATATGGAAGGTGGAACTTTGTAGCGATTTTGGAAAGTAAAGAAGCATATCTTTCTATGGATGTGATTGTGCTGACTGGGTGTTTGCCATAAAAATAAAAATTCAGTCTTTAGTGACACATTTATCTGTTCTGTAGAGCAAAAAGTGCTCAGTGTGAGCTTTTGTGATCGCCTGATGTCCGTAGCATGACAAACAGTGCAGACCCTGATGAGAGAGCTCATCTAGGTGTCCTCTCATCCGAGTCTACAATGTTGGCAAAGGACATTATTTAATGACCTGTTTCCTGAACTGAAAGGGTTTACATTAGCTCTTGGAATGCAGGCGGTTGTTTAATGCAGAAAAAAACGGGGTTGCTTAATGCAGGTCAAAACTAATGCAAAAAGCTCATATACATTTAGTCTGCCTTACAAACCCATAATTAGACCTCTTTTGGTGGCCGCTTAACCCTTTACTCAATGGTTTGTGTTTTGTGCTTATTAATGCCCGTTTCTGCTCACTATGGGCTAATTGGATGCCCCAGAGAGAGGGGAGAGGAAACCCGGGCTCGATTCCCTACTCTTAAATATTGACATTTAATATTTCTATTAATTATTCAAACATAATAATTAAACTTTTCTTATACATTTAGAAACATACACCATAAAAAATATGTCATAAGTATCTAAAACATTTTCTCCATGAAAACAGGGAACAGACTCAACTCCGACAGCTCCTACAGAAGAAATCTGACCCGAGTCTGCTCTGTTTGCAAAGGCATTAAAGGTTAACCCTTTCCTCCATAAATACGCCTTTCTAAACTTCTGCAATAGTCACTTCATGAAACCATTGTGATAAATAGAGCTCTATTTATCACAATGGTTTCAATACTACACAATTCTAACATTTTCCTTTTCTCTAGTAAATGCTCCTTTTCGTTAGATTTATTCAAAGGGGTTGGATTAAAAATAGCCTATGCGGTATAGGGTTAAGTAATGACTTTATTGGTGTGGTATATTTTGAATAAATCATATAGAGGATGCCAATTGTTTGTGTTTATAGTCTCCTCCCTCGAAAGATATTTTGCTAACCTTAGCATGACGTGTGGGTTGTTAAAGGTATGTTGATTGTCAGTTCATATTAACCACTTACTCCATAGATACACCTTTTCATGCCTTTGCAAACAGAGTATATACCCTGATCAGACGGCTTCTATAGGAGCCATCTGATCAGGGTCTGCACTGTTTGATCATAAAATATTACAGATTTACAGTTTCTGACGGCCCAAAACTTCCTGTGTTTATATGTCATTATAAAATAATTATCTATTTAATATTCATGATGTAATTATTTCTTACATGAATATTCGTGGAGTAAAGGGGTTGGAATTGATTTTGCTCTAGCTACCCAATATGGGTAATATTTATTAACTTGTATGTATATTATATGTATATCCACAAGATCTAAGCCAAATTTAATGATGTGCAGAATCGTACTTGTAGGTCTAATGTTAGTGCCCTTGTTTTATCTGAAAATGGATATTTATTCTATTCAGAACTGTTTTTATCTGGTGTGGCTTAGGAAAACCGCTAATGCTAATCCAAATGCACTGTGCTGGGACATTGAAAATAAATCACAACTAATGATATAATTAAAAGTAACTTTTACAATTTTATTGTGTATTTTAATTTCACATTGTCAAAATCCAAGATGATCTTCATAGTAATACATGGTTCTACTAAATATTACCAATGATTTGTTTGAAGTTAATTCCATTAGTTCTAGGTCTGCTCTGTTTGCTTATGACCCAATATCGTAGATCCAATTTATCACAGTTATTTGTCATAGCGATGTTTTATACAACAATATTTAAAAATTCATTGTTTATAATGGGTGGAGTCTGCTATGAATATTCCGTTCGGATCCAGATGAGGTACTTGGCTGTTTAGGCATATCATCTGGATCCAAACTGTTAGCCAAAGTCACGAGACATCCATAAGGCTACAGCTAAAAATACAACCATTGTGAAAATCCTAATGTGTGAAACACCAGTTATATGACTGATATCATAAGAAAATAGGTGACATCATAAATGTTGATTATGACATCACAAGACTACCGGTACATTGTTTGGTCATATTACAAATAACACATTTGTCAATCACCACAATGTATTGAAAATACAGTATAACCTGTCTTAAGCGACCTTAAATTAATTGGGAACAGGAATCTTGAAAAGCAGGTGGTTTGGTTAATACAGGTCAAAATGCAGAAAGCTCCTAAAGTAGCTTTTTGCATTTCTTTTGACCTGTATTAAGCTACAACCTGCCTTACAGACCCATAGTTGGACTGCCTTTTGATGGTTGCTTAAGACAGGTCCTACTGTATATCTCTTTTCATATTAATCATTTGAATGGTTGAAAAAAAATGATTATTTACTGTTAAATTTCATACTGGCCAGAGCTTTATTTTGCAAATTTCACAATTGTTACTAAAATGTAAAGAAAAATGGTCATGGATATTTAAATCAGTAAGAATAGTTCATATTGAGGTGAAATATGTAAGAAATGTTACCATCACCTTTAAAAGAGTTGATATGATAAATCATCAAATTTAACTAACCCTGTTAATGCTGAAATTCAAAGTGGAATAATCCATCATTGTTTAATGATGAGAGTCTATTTACTATCAAAGGGTATACTTTGAGAAATGACTAACAGTGCAGACCTTGGGTCTACAATGTTTGCAAATATCAGTGCACTCATTTCCGACATTCTAAGGGTCAAAAGGTAACAGTGAAAAAGTGTAAAATATTGCATTAAACAGCACCACAATGTTATAGGTAATAATTCCCTTTCTGAAACACGGCCTCCACATCATGCTTTAGGTAAAGTTAAGTAGCTGCTGGTAGCTTTACTGGCAGTGGATGGCATCACAGAGAACTTCAGGGTTGACCTGCTCAAGGAACTGCTTGAAGTACAGACCATTGTCACTGCCCACAAACACAGCACACTGAAAACGAGCAATTTTAGCATGTCCATTTGAAGAACAATAAAACCTCTCAATAACCATTTAACTCTTTCCTTCATATAAATGTGTTTTCACACATTTGCAAACAGAGCAGACCCAGATCAGATGGCTCCGTTTGATCAGGGTCTGCTCTGTTTGCTAATGGAATTTGAAAGATCTGTTTCTTTATTTAAAAATAGTCAAAATGTTCCACCTTCCATATTTTGTACTTGAATATTCCGTAGGTATTGAAATTTTGAATAAACAGAACTGGGGAAGGGGGTACAAATAAACATATGTGTCTACATAAGCAGATTGCAGAGGAGTTCCCTACAATGAACGCATATTTTCAATAATATCATAAAACTTAATATTTGTTACGTTTAATGAAGATTGTCAATTTTGAACTTATATTAAAAAATGCCCCTGTGATACAAAATAAACCGTTTTCATTGACACTTATAATTCTTGTTCTACAACAAAATATTATCGACTTTGGTCGAACAGTTAACGAAACTAATACACGAGCCGAATAAATACTAATACTTTGCCGAATAACATATGAAACATACAGAAGTTGTGTCTTCGGTGTTTATTCGATTGGTTTTCTTGCGATATACTTCTTTTCGGCATATAAACAAATGAGTTTTATATATTTTTTGCACTTTTGAAACGTGTCTAATGTAGGGACTTCCCCTTTAACCCTTTCCATATTCAACATTTATGTAAGAAGTCATGACACCATGAATATTTATTGGTTGATTTTTTATAGTGTAAAATTTTCAAGGGAATTATTTTGCTTTTACAAAATCTGTATAACCATATCTATATTATAAGCAAACAGAGCTGAACCTGATCAGATGGCTCCTACAGGAGCTGTCCAAAATGGGTCTACTCTGTTTGCAAAGGTGTGAAAAAGCAATTTATAAAACAGGGTTAACCAGTTGAATATTCATATAAGAAATAATAACACCAAGAATAAGTATTAGCTGAATTTTATAATGGCATATGAACACACAAGTGTTTGGTATTGGCAGAAGCTGCAGAATGATAGCTATGTAATTTGTGTGCAAACTGAGCAAACGCTGATCAGGTGGCTCCTATAGGAACCATCTTATCTGGGTCTACTCTGATTGCAAATGTGTTGATAAAGCATTTGTACAAGATAAAATGTTAAAGAAGGATGAACGTAATGTGGAAAGCTCCCAAAACACTGTCACTTTCGTCTGGATTTTTTTTTTTTTTGATTCGACTGGTATTCTCATAGAATATTTTTTTCCGCTTCTTTTACAAACTTGTCTCATCTGGGTCCAAACTATTTGCAAAGTTATCTCATCATCTCATCTGGATCCAAACCATTGGCAAATGTTATCACGAATACATGAAAGAGTTGCAGAGTTGTCATATTTAGACAGGTTCTACTGTATTTCACACTCACCATAGACTGATACTGAGCAGGTAGATTGTTGCATAATGCTGCCAGTGTAGGCTGGATCTTTGGCTGAAATATTGTACAGTAAAGTCTCACCAATACAACCACCAAAACAAAGCCTGGATTTCAAACTCTTTACTCTATGAATATTCATGTAAGAAATAATGACATCATGAATATTAATTGTTATAATAGTACATGGACACAGGAATTTTGGCCATGGCAAAAACTGTAGAATGATACAGTAAAACCTCTCTATAACGACCACTAAATTGTGTTAATTAGTTGGTCTTTTGGGCAGGTGGTTGCTTAAAGCAAGGTAAAAGTAAAACAGAACGCTCCTATAGGAGTGTTCTGTTTTACTTTCACCTTGCTTTAAGCATCCACCTGCCTACAACACAACATACTTGATGTAATTTAGTGGTTGTTATCGAGAGGTTTTACTGTATATTATATCATAAGCAAACAGAACAAACTCTAATCAGACGGCTCCTTCTCTGTTTGCAAAGACATATTTACAGAGTAAAGGGTTAAAACAGGTGGTAGCTTAATGAAGGAGAAAAGTTAAGCATAAAGCTCCTGTAGAAGCTTTTTGCATTACTTTAGCCCTACATTAAACGACGACCTGATTTTACAGATCCTATGCAAATTCTTTACTCCATTTCTACGCCTTTGCAAACAAAGTAGACCCAGATCAGATGGCTCCTACAGGAGCCATCTGGTCAGGGACTGCTGTGTTTGCTTATGATATATAATACAGGTATGGTTCTGCCATGGCCAAATAGTCATGTGATCATGTGCCATTATAAAAATTGATCTTATTAATATTTATGATGTCATTGTTTCTTATATTAATGGAGTAAAGGGTATTTAAAGAGATAATTACTTTATGAATATTGATTAGCTGAAAATTTATAATGGTACATTGTACATATATACATATGAACAAGAGAATCAGATCTATAATATTCCATAAGATAACAGTGTGGACTGTGATCTGACAGCTTCTAAGGGGTCTGTCAGACAGGGTCTACTCTTTTCTTAAACGCACAAATGTGTAATTATCAAATAAAGGGTAATAAGTACACATAATGCAAGAATATTTATTGCCATGACAACATAAGATAGATCAGAATGTACATGTATAAGCAAACAGAGCAGACTCCAAGAGGAGCTGTCTGATCTGGATTATAAAGTAAATCCTTTAAACTCTTTAATAGTAGCTTTTGCCTGCAAAACTTTTTGTCTGATGCAACTTGAAACAGTACTTTTATCTTAACTCTTTCATAAGCAAACAGAGCAGACCCTGATCAGATGGCTTCTACAGGACCCATCTGATATGGGTCTACTCTGTTTACAAAGTACTTTTATCTTAATTCTTTTTTTCATCTGACATAGATACAAACCATTTAAATAAATCATAAATTCATATTGGTAAGTGAACACAAAAACTGTTGACCTTGGCAGAAATGTACTAATTCATATTGGCAAGTGAACACAAGGAACTGTTGACCTTGGCAGAAATGTACTAATTCATATTGGCAAGTGAACACAAAAACTGTTGACCTTGGCAGAAATGTACTAATTCATATTGGCAAGTGAACACAAAAACTGTTGACCTTGGCAGAAATGTACTAATTCATATTGGCAAGTGAACACAAAAACTGTTGACCTTGGCAGAAATGTACTAATTCATATTGGTAAGTGAACACAAAAACTGTTGACCTTGGCAGAAATGTACTAATTCATATTGGCAAGTGAACACAAAAACTGTTGACCTTGGCAGAAATGTACTAATTCATATTGGCAAGTGAACACAAAAACTGTTGACCTTGGCAGAAATGTACTAATTCATATTGGCAAGTGAACACAAAAACTGTTGACCTTGGCAGAAATGTACTAATTCATATTGGCAAGTGAACACAAAAACTGTTGACCTTGGCAGAAATGTACTAATTCATATTGGCAAGTGAACACAAAAACTGTTGACCTTGGCAGAAATGTACTAATTCATATTGGCAAGTGAACACAAAAACTGTTGACCTTGGCAGAAATGTACTAATTCATATTGGCAAGTGAACACAAAAACTGTTGACCTTGGCAGAAATGTACTATCAGGTTTACATGATTCCATTAACAAACAGGGCAGAACCTCATCAGACGTCTCCTACAGGAGCCGTCTGGCCTGGGTCTACCTTTTGCAAAGGCATGAAAAGGATTCTATTTCAAGGAGAGGGTTTATCTGCTTTACAGACCGAGATTGGTTGTCCAAATACTAAGGGTAATAAGCATACAGCAGAACCTGTCTTAAGCAGCCATCAAAAAGAGATCTAATTATGGGTCTGTAAGGCAGATAGTAGCTTAATGCAGCTCAAATCGAGGGCTTGGTGCAAAACTATTCTAACTCCTTCACTTTAAGGAGTTAGAATAGTTTTGCACCAAGCCCTCGAAATGTAATGCAGAAAGCTCCTATGAGCTTTCTGCATAACTTTTGTCCTGCATTAGGCAACCACCTGCTTTTTAACCCTTTCCTCCATAAATACGCCTTTCTACGCCTCTGTAAAAGTCACTTTGTGAAATCATTGCGATAAATAGAGAATTTGCTCCTATAGGAGTAAAATGCTTTATTTATCATAATGGTTTCAAACTACAATTCTAAAATATTCCTTTTCTCTAGTTTATGCTCCTTTTTGGTAGTTTTATTCAAAGTGGTTGGGTCTAAAAATAGCCTATGGAGGAATGGGTTAAGACTTATATTCAATAATCAATAGCCGTATAGGACAGGTTCTACAAGGTTAAGTCATAATGTTCCGTTTTCCGATCATAGGTACATAAAAACTTTAGATTCTTACATAATCGCTGTCAAGCTCGTTGTAGACTAACTGCAGTGACTGGGCACAGGCATCACACACAAGAGGCTGGGATACCTCCTCAACTTCCTCCAAGGCTCTCATTTTGTCTGAAAACAAACATGCAAAACAGATGTACAAGAATAAAAAAGAACTACTCTGATCCAAATGGGTAATTGTTGATAGAAGAATGGATGGAAGGATAGCTTGGTGAAAGGATGGATAGTTGAATGGTTGGAGAGTTAGATGGATGGATAGTAGAATGGGTTGACAGATAGTTGGATGGATGGAGGGATAGCTTGGTTGATGGAATGATATAGTTGGATGGATTGAATAATGGATGAAAGGATATCTGGGTACTTGGAAGGGAGGATAGTTGGATGGATGGAGGGATAGATAGCTTGATGGATGGAATGATATAGTTAGATAGAGAGAAGGATGGATGGAAGGATAGCTGGATGGATAGTTGGATGACAGGATAGCTGGATGGATAATTAGTTGGATAGACTGTTGGATGAATAGAGGGATAGTTGGAAGAATAGAGGGATAGTTGGATGGATAGAGGGAGTGATAGTTGGTCAATATTCAAGGGTGATTCCAGCCCTACTGGTTTCAGAGATACACATGACACAAAGTGTCTCTAATTCAAAGTTATTATATCAGGGGCAATAACTCAACAATAATCAGGCCAGACAATTCAAGAACCCCATGTGCACAACAACTCATATTGCTCAACATCCCTGTGAAGTCTGGTGACTCTAGCCCTAGCAATTTCAGAGACAGTTGTCTAATTTTAAGTCATCAGGGGCAATAACCCCAAAGTTATCAGGGGGAGACAATTAAAAAAAAACAGGTGCAAAAGCTCATGCTGGTGAACATTCCAGTGAAGTTCGGTGACTCCAGCCCTACTGGTTTCAGAGAAACATTAAACACTAATTTTCTCTAATTTTAAGTTATCATATCAGGGGCCATAACTCAACAATCATCTGGGGAAGACAATTCAAGAACCCCAGGTGCAAAACAACTCATATTGCTCAATATCCCTGTGAAGTCTGGCGACTCTAGCCCTAGCGGGTTCAGAGATATGCACTGCACCAAGTTTGTCTAATTGTAAGTAATCAGGGGCAATAACACCAAAGTTATCAGGGGGAGACAATTAAGAAAACCAAGGTGCACAACTCATGCTGCTGAACATTCAAGTGAAGTTTGGTGACACTATCCCTAGCAGTTTCAGAGATATATGTGACACAAAGTAAAGTTTGTTTAATTTTAAGTCATCAGGAGCAATTACTAGAAAGTTATCAGGGGGAGACAATTAAAAAACAAGAGGGCCATTGGCCCTATATCGCTCACCTGAGTTACAGTAATATATTGACATGTTAATTTTTCAGTGGACAACATTTCTAGCAGATGAAATAAGCTTAGTGCACTGCTTTCACCCTTTCACTGCTGAATAAACTTGAACTGTATTCAGATCTAATACCAAGTGACTGGTTGATCAAGATCTGAACTGTTTACAACTTGTGCCATTTTTGTCTTAGCTCAAAATGCCTAAAACTGGTCTTTGAGAAATTCAAATGACTTCAATAAAGCTATGCAATTATACCTTGACCCAGGTATATAGGCAAATAAAGTGCTAGGCAGTACATAATGCCAGTTTTTGTGTGAAATGACCAATAAAAATATCTTTAAAAATCGCTTAACCCTTTCCCTCATATAAAGCTGTTTTTATGCATTAGCAAACAGAGTAGACCCAGATCAGACGACTCCTATGGAAGCTGTCTGATCTGGGTCTTCTCTGTTTCTTTTGACACAATATAGATCGGATTCTACAGTTTTTGTCAAAGCAAAAACTTCTCTTCAGAGAAATAATGTGTTTGACGCATTAAAAATAAGAGTAGACTAGATCAGACGGCTGCTATAGAAGCTGTCTGATCAGGGTCTGCATTGTTTACATTTGACAAGATATAGATTTGATTTTACAGTTTTTATCAAAGCTAAAACTTCTCTTTATGGAAATAACAATTTTTTAAGCATTAGCAAACAAGAGTAGTCCCAGATCAATTTTTGTCAAAGCAAACAGGTAAAGGGTTAATAGGTGTTTAGAAATAATTCTAGCTCTAGGTGTGAATATCTGATGATAATTCAATTAAACGGGTCATTAGTATTTTTAACAATTGAAATTGAGAAGAGTTAAGTCTACTGTTATAAATAAGTTATATTTACTCAGTTATTTCATTAATATCATACAAGATTCAGACATTTTAGGACTTTTTAATTTGTTGTCATCAAATTTTATAACAAGAGCACCGCAAGACGGGGCAATATACGCCCGAAGGCTGTTCTATAAAATTATGTTGAAAAATAAAGGAGCAGTTAGTTGCACAAGAAATTGCTACCCGAAACTATCAAAGGGCAATAACTCCAGAATGAAAAATGATATGAGAGTTATCTCACTGATATGCACAACTACACATCAGTATCTATCATTCCTGAAAGTTTGAAGAAATTATGTTGAAAAATAAAGGAGGAGTTAGTTGCACAAGAAATTGCTACCCGAAACTATCAAAGGGCAATAACTCCAGAATGAAAAATGATATGAGAGTTATCTCACTGATATGCACAACTACACATCAGTATCTATCATTCCTGAAAGTTTGAAGAAATTATGTTGAAAAATAAAGGAGGAGTTAGTTGCACAAGAAATTGCTACCCGAAATTATCAAAGGGCAATAACTCCAGAATGAAAAATGATATGAGAGTTATCTCACTGATATGCACAACTACACATCAGTATCTATCATTCCTGAAAGTTTGAAGAAATTATGTTGAAAAATAAAGGAGGAGTTAGTTGCACAAGAAATTGCTACCCGAAACTATCAAAGGGCAATAACTCCAGAATGAAAAATGATATGAGAGTTATCTCACTGATATGCACAACTACACATCAGTATCTATCATTCCTGAAAGTTTGAAGAAATTATGTTGAAAAATAAAGGAGGAGTTAGTTGCACAAGAAATTGCTACCCGAAACTATCAAAGGGCAATAACTCCAGAATGAACAATGATATGAGAGTTATCTCACTGATATGCACAACTACACATCAATATCTATCATTCCTGAAAGTTTGAAGAAATTATGTTGAAAAATAAAGGAGGAGTTAGTTGCACAAGAAATTGCTACCTGAAACTATCAAAGGGCAATAACTCCAGAATGAAAAATGATATGAGAGTTATCTCACTGATATGCACAACTACACATCAGTATCTATCATTCCTGAAAGTTTGAAGAAATTATGTTGAAAAATAAAGGAGGAGTTAGTTGCACAAGAAATTGCTACCCGAAACTATCAAAGGGCAATAACTCCAGAATGAAAAATGATATGAGAGTTATCTCACTGATATGCACAACTACACATCAGTATCTATCATTCCTGAAAGTTTGAAGAAATTATGTTGAAAAATAAAGGAGGAGTTAGTTGCACAAGAAATTGCTAACGGACGGACGGACAGACGGACGGACGGACGGACGGACGGACGGACGGACGGACGGACGGACGACATACCATAATACGTCCCTTCGGGCGTATAAAAAAAAGTTATATTTAAGATGCTTTTTTGGGCAGCAGACTTAATCCACGGTAGTAATTTTAACGCCTATCATTGTTAGGGGGGCAAATGCATAATCATGTTTTCTTAAGAATTACCATGACTTATATCAGTTGGGCCATTGCATAATCATGTTTTCACAGTTTTCTTAAACATTACCATGACTTACATCAGTTGGGTTTGGACCAAGATCAAAAGTCTAGATGATGATCATTTTCCTTGATTGGCTGAATAGGTGTTACTCTTAGCTTAAAGGATTTCCAATATCTCCCACATCTAATTTGAGAGACATTGGAAGACACCATGATAACATCTAGCTATCACTCACACTACACACTGGGGTTAATGGGTCAACATCCCTTTCAAAATGCCTTTAATGTTTCGTCTGCAACAAAAAGTTATTGTCATCTGCTTCAATTCTTAAAATAAACTTACTTTCATTTTTTTGCAAAAATATGGTTAAGATGACAAACAGTTTGGATCCTGATGAGACGCCGCAGTATGCGGTCTCTCATTAGGATCCAAACTGTTTGCATAGGTAATCACAGTTTCACCACTAGCGTGCTAAGAGTTAAGAGTCATGCATTGACCTGGAGAGATTTTACTGCCCAGCGCTGTAACATTTGAACTGCAGTTTAGGATCTGAAGTTGTTCATTTAACCCTTAATTTCCCTCATATAAACTTGTTTTCATGCATCTGCAAACAGAGTAGACCCAGATAAGGTGGCTCCTATAGGATCAGGGTCTGCTGTTTGCTAATGGAATTTAATAGATCTGTTTCTATGCCTTCTAAAACAGCTACACTGATTCACCTTCAACATTTTATTATAAATAGTTATAAATAGAATCACTATTCTGGAGATACTAGAACTCCAATGCAGTTATCTCCCTTTGTCCCTTATGGCTATGCTGATGGGACAAGGGAAATAACTGTGAGGAAATTACCTTTTAACTGTTACAGATTCTGATGTTAAGTAGCATAAAACCCCAGGGTGAGACCATTTTTGGCCCAGGGGTCATTATTTGAACACACCTGGTAGTGGTATATTAGGTGATGCTTCATACCAAATATCTTAGCTCTAGATTATGTGGTTTCAGACAAAGAGATTTTTAAAGGTTTCCCTATATAAGTCTATGTAAAAACTACAAGCCCCAGGGCAGGGCCATTTTTGGCCCGGGGGTCATCATTTTAACAAACTTGGTAAAGGACCATTAGATGATGATATATACCAAATATCAAAGCTCTAGAAATTGTGGTTTCAGAGAAGAAGATTTTTAAAGATTTAAAAAAACAACCTGTAAAAGTAGTGGGGCGGGGCCATTTTTTGCCCGGGGGTCATGATTTGAACAAACCTGATAGAGGACACCCTAAGGTACATTTCTGTGAAATTTGGTTGAAATTCTCCCAGTGGTTTAGGAAGTCATTTGAAATAAAAGTGAACGGACAGACAGACGGACAGACGGACGACGGGCGGTCACAATAGCTCACCTTGAGCCTTTGGCTCAGGTGAGCTAAAAACCAAGGTGCACAACAACTCATGCTGGTGACTCTAGCCCTAGCGGTTTCAGAAATACAAGTGACACTAATTTTCTCTAATTTTAAGTTATCATATGAGGGGCAATAACTCTAACAAATTATGTAGGTACACAATTTAGGTACACAACAACTTATGTGGGTCAACATTCCTGTGAAGTTTGGTGACTCTAGCTCTAGCGATTTCAGAGATATGCGTGACACAAAATTTGTCTAATTTTAAGTCATCAGGGGCAGTAACTCCAAAGTTATCAGGGGGAGACAATTCAAAAAAACCCAGGTGCACAACAACTCATGCTGGTTAACAATCCTGTGAACAATCCTGTGAAGTTTGGTGACTCTAGTCCTACTGGTTTCAGAGATATGCGCTACAAGTTTGTGACAGACAGACGGATGGACGGACAATTCTGGCAAAAACAATATGTCTCCCCATAAATGGGGGAGACATAATAAATTTATCTAGCAG
Organism: Azorinus chamasolen; assembly: GCA_963576725.1. NCBI lineage: Eukaryota > Metazoa > Mollusca > Bivalvia > Cardiida > Solecurtidae > Azorinus > Azorinus chamasolen. Next base: position 41,894,106 of record OY755236.1, on the reverse strand, counting down.
GTGTGTTTTGTTTATATAACCCTTTCCTTCATGATATCATTATTTCTTTCATGAATATTCATGAAGGAAAGGGTTAATGATTATTCAGGAAGTCATTAATTCTGGTATGAATATTCATGAGCTAAAGGGTTATTAGAGGTGTATTGTACCTAGTTGGGTCTTTGGACACAGACCAATGATACCACATGCTAGCTTGTAGTCGACTCCACCAGCTAAGATATTCACGACCTGGGGTTCAATCGACAAGCACTGAAAGGAGCAAGATAAAAACATATCATCACCTGAAACACATTCCTTCATACTTTTGGCATCTTTGCAAACAGAGTAGACCCAGATCAGACAGCTCCTGCAGTGACCAGGGTCTACTCTGTGTGCTTATGGAATAATAAAGATAATTCTACAGTGTCTGAAATGGCAAACAAATCCATTTTTCATTGACAAATCTATAAATTCAGGTAATGGATATCCATAATGTCATGATTTCATGTACAGATATTCATGAGGGAAAATATGTACCTTCTGCACTTTATAAGTAACTTTGTAATGGTAAACCAATTGACACACTGATTATAATTCTGACATAACATGTAAGAAAACCATGAGCCGGCGCAGCGCCAATGCTCTTCTGATTTGGTGCTTGTCCAACTAAATTAAAACTTTTTGAAAAAAATAAAGGGTCGTTACTCCAAAATTTTGAATCAAGAGTTATGGTTCTTATGTAGGGGCCTTCTCCTCAATGAGATCTACCCACCAATGAAGTTTTATGATGATAGCTCTCATACTTTTTGAGTAATGAGTTATAAGTTTTTGCACGGCGAAGTGTACAACTACAACTACATCTATGACCCAGTGATCACAATATCTTGACGTCAAAACAGACAAGCTAAAAAACTTTGAATGTATAGCTCTTACTCTAATATTTTGACTTTAATAGACCTTAACCCGTTACTCCATAAATAACGCCTTTCTACACCATTGCAAACAGAGTAGACCCAGATCAGATGGCTCATATAGAAGCCATCTGATCAGGGTCTGCTCTGTTTGCTTATGATATAATATAGAATCTACGGTTACTGCCATGGCCATGTGAGCATGTGCTATTATAACAATTAATGTAATTAGCATTGATGATGTCATTGTTTGTTACATGAATATTCATGGAGTAAAGGTTTAATACAGAAGTCCTGTGTCCATGTGCTATTATAGCAATTAATCTAATTAGTATTCATGATGTCATTACTTATAACATAAATATTCACTGAATAAAGGGTTAAGGGGCCGTCACACCATGGCGTTCTGGTCAACGTTCTCTGACCATGTCAATTGTTAATTTTTGAGCTTTCTAGAATGAGGCGTGTGATTAATGTGTGACTAACACATGACTAGCGTGGGTCTAACGCACGAGAAGCGTGTAACAGCGACCAAGTAAGATACCCCTGAGAACCATAAGCGTGTGCTAACGTGCCACTGGCACGCGACGAATAATTTGTCAATGTTAGACGAGCGTGTTGAGCGTGTGTCTAACATGTGAATAACGACAGAATAGCGTTTTAACGTTCGTTTGACTTTAGTCACACGCTGCTGGCGCTAGGGGACCATTCAGTGGTCGTTGACAGGTCGACAGCGAGTCGTTCGCTGCAAAGCAAACTATTAGTAACAACCAAGTAATGCTAGAGTAACGACTGACTAACGATATCCGAACGCGTTCAACGCTCATCGAACGCTAGTAAAACGTTCCATAAACGTTCTTAAACGTTCTTCAGCGTTTAAAAATTAAATGTTGAAGAATGCTGGTCTCAGTGAGAACTTTTGTGCATGTTCAAAACCTTTTTTCCGGACCAGCGTTCTCCACCGATTCCCTGCAATCACTTGCTTTCAGGCAACGCTCTTCTGGCACTATCCCAGCGACCATGGGCGATCACCAATGTTTTCTCAAGCGTCGGAGAATGCTGACCAGAACGTCATGGTGTGAGCGTATGTCTTACGTGTGAATAACGACAGAATAGCGTTTTAACGTTCGTTTGACTTTAGTCACACGCTGCCTGCGCTAGGGGACCAACGAGCGTGTTGAGCGTGTCTAACGAGCGTGTTGAGCGTGTGTCTAACGTGTGAATAACGACAGAATAGCGTTTTAACGATCGTTTGACTTTAGTCACACGCTGCCTGCGCTAGGGGACCATTCATCGGTCGTTGACAGGTCGACAGTGAGTCGTTCACTGCAAAGTAACCAAGTAATGCTAGAGTAACGACTGACTAACGATATCCGAACGCGTTCAACGCTCATCGAATGTTAGTAAAACGTTCCATTAACGTTCTTAAACGTTCTTCAGCGTTTAAAATTAAACGTTGAAGAATGCTGGTCTCAGTGAGAACTTTTGTGCATGTTCAAAACTTTTTTTCCGGACCAGCGTTCTCCACCGATTCCCTGCAATCACTAGCGTTCACGAAACGCTCTTCTGGCACTATCCCAGCGACCATGGGCGACTACCAATGTTTCCTCAAGCGTCGGAGAACGCTGACCAGAACGTCATGGTGTGACGGACCCATTAAAGAAAAAGTTTCATTGTGCATACATACAACAGATGCGTTGGCATGCTAATACATTAAAGCACATGAATTTAATGGCAATTTATCACAATTCCTTTTGTGGTCAAACTTACAACATCCTGTAATGCTCCTTGCAGCCTGTTACACAGACCATAAGCTGTAGCGTTGATTTCTGCAATGGTACGGTTTTCAGCTAATACGGTGTCTATTTCGTCTATTACAGCTTCACACAGGTCACACTTCAGGTCCTTCTGCAAAAACAAAATACAGTTGAATGTGTGAAAGTTATGTTAATCCTTTCCCCGTTCAATATTCATGTAATATAAGAAATAATGACGTTTATTAGCTGCATTGTTTTAATGGTATATGTATAGAGGATTTTTGGTATTGGTAGACACCAAAGAGTCAGATCTATTATAATTCCATAAGCAAACAGAGCAGACCCAGACCAGAAGGATCCTATAGGAGCTGTCTGATCTGGGTCTACTCTTGTTTGTAAAGGCGTGAAAAGGCGTTTGTATGAAGGAAAGGGTTAAATAGAAGGCTAAACCCTTTGATCTGGGTATGTCACACAAACAGAGAAAATTTTGAATGCAGGAAATGATCAAACTGGCAATTGCAAACAAGAGCCGCATGCGGCGCAAAAGCTCATCTGATTTGGTGCTTGTCCAGCTAAATTAAAACGAGCTGTCCGCAGACAGCGTGCTCCACTTTCTTTAGTGCTGGATAGTGTAGTGGAAGTCGAAGTCAGAATGGGGAGGTAACAACAGCAAAATTAATTTTAGGGTTACCTGCCCTTGTGAAATGGGTCCCCCTTGTAATATAGTTAATATGTATACCAAAGATGAACCAAATATCTTGGACATTTTCTAAGACATGGACCTGAACATAAAACTTAACCAACAATGAAAATTCTAACAATGAAAATTCTAAGTCGAAAAAGGGGCATAACTATGGCAAAATTAATTTTAGGGTTACCTACCCTTGTGAAATGGATTCCCATTGTGATAGTAAACATACATACCAAATATGAACCAAATATCTTTGATGGTTTCTGAGAAAAGGACCTTAACAAAATGGTTAACCAACGCCGACGAGAGGGTCATGACAATTAAAGGGTCATGAAAACGATTAAGGGACATAACTCCAAAATTTTGAAATCAAGAGTTATGGTTCTTATTTAGGGGCCTTTCCCTCAATGAGATCTACTAACCTATGACGTTTCATGTTGATACCTCTTATACTTTTCGAGTAATGAGTTACATTAAAGTTTATCATGCCGATGACAACAACGACGACTACTACGACCCAGTGATCACAATAGCTCGATTTTTCTTCGAAACAGACAAGCTAAAAATGAAGTCTCAGACCAGAGAGGTTCTTGGAGGAGCCCTTGGATCAGTCTGCACTGTTTGTCATTCAAACTCCTCTATAAATATTAATATTACTGGATGAACTCTAAATGGTTTTTCATGTCTTTGCAAACAGAGTAGACCTGGATTAGATGGCTTCTGCACAAATCGTCTGATGGGTTTGCTCATGAAACTATAATAGATCTGACTCTACAGTTTCTACCACTACCAAAACATCATGTTTACAGTCATATGCCAGTTTAAAGATTCACCTAATAGATATTCATGATGTTATTATTCCTTACATGAATATTCAACAGAGAACAGTGTTAAACTATGATGGATAGTTTTATTCTGAAATTCATCATTAAAAGGTTTACATTATACAGGTGATCACATCTTTGACAGACTTTTCAGTGTTTATCCCTTTCTCCGAGTCAGAGCCATTATAATTTCACAAGCAAACAGAGAAGACCCTGTTCAGATGGCTCCTATAGTGTCAAAATGTTGCGTTCTCTTGTCAAGCATTATCAATGAGGACCACCTGCAAATGGCTAGTGTTTTGTCATTAACAGCTGCAAACAGTGGTGATCCTGATCACATGTCAACCAGTAAAACCTGTTAAATGAACACCTATAGGAGCCATCTGATCAGGGTCTGCTCTGTTGCTTATGAAATAATATACATATGATTCTACGGTTTCTGTCACTGCCAAATGCTGTTGTTCCCAAGTGCAATTAAAACAAATACTGTATTACAATTAATATTCATGACATCATTATTTCTTACATGAATATTCATTGGGTAAAGGGTTAATCAGACGTGGAGTAAATGGGATGCTAAATTACTCTGACACCCAAATACCAATTGTTTGCAAAGGCTATTTTGAGTTTGCCCCATAGATGGTAGTTACAGTCTATTAACCCTAATACCTGTTTCACATTTATTCAAGATAAAATAACCTCATTGATAGATATCATTGACAGAATCTATAAAATCAAACATGGAAAAGGGATTTTTTTCACCAAGGAGAAAACTATAAAATAAGATTTATAAAATGCCATAAGCAAACAGAGCAGACCTTGATCAGATGGTTCCTATAGGAATTGATTCTACAGTTTCTGTCAAACATTCCTGATTTCATATGCCATAATAAAAGTTCATAAATAAATATTTATCAGCTGAATTTTAATGGCACATGTATACAGGACTTTTAGTATTGGTAGAAAGTAGACTTAGATCTCTTATATTTCATAAGAAGACAGAGCAAACCCAGATCAAACTGCTCCTACAAGAACCATCTGATCTGGGTCTACATTGTTTGCAAATGCATGAAAAGGTGTGTATATGAGGGAAATGAGTTAAGTGATACTGGTACAAAGCAGTAGTTGGCTTTATAAATAAATCTATGAACACCTTACATTCACCCTTTCTCTCATATAGACAACTTTTGGCACCTTTGCAAACAGAAAACTCAGATCAGACAGTTCCTGTAGGAGTCGTCTGATCAGGGTGTGCACTGTTTGCTTATGGAATAACTGTTTGCATGCAAAGTAATTTTTCATCTGCAACAATTGTCGTCTGCTCAATTCTTGAAACAAAACTTCTCTCATTTCTCTTTAACCCTTTCTCTCATATAAATGTGTTTTCACGCATTTGCAAACAGAGTAGACCCAGATCAGACGGCTCCTAGAGGAGCCGTCTGATCAGTGTCTGCTCTGTTTGCTAATAGAATTTGATAGATCTGTTTCTTTGCTTTCTAAAATGTGTACCATGTTCCACCTTCAATATTTCTTTATAATTATTTTATTAATGAATATTCAGTAGGTATTGAAATTCGGCCTACATACAGAACAGGGAAAGGGTTAAAATACGGACAAAGTGTCAAACAGTCTGTGTCAAATCAGATGCCTTAGGAGCAAAATAATACTCTATTTATCACAATGGTTTCAGAAAGTGGCTTTTACAGAGGCGTCAATAAAATGTTCCTTTCCTCTAGTAAATGCCCCTTTTTGGTAGATATGTTCAAAGAGGTAGGATCTAAAAATAGTCTAAGAGGTAATGGGCTAAATTTATTTATATGCATGGGGAAAAGGGGTTAACGCCTTTACAAACAGAGTAGACCCTGATCAGGGTCTGCTCTGTCTGCCAATAGACTAATATAGGCCTGATTCTACAGTTTCTGCCATGGCCAAAACCTACTGTTCATGACATCATTAGTTCTTTCTTGAATATTCATGAAATAAAGAGTTAAAAAAAACACAAAAAAACCCATTAAAAAAGCATACCAAGTTATCCATTTCTTCCTCCTCTGTTTCCTTGGGTTTAATTATTTCTCCGGAGCTCTTCTTCATCACCATGTCTGAAATTCCAATTTAAGATGGCATCATTTGTTTATGTGTCTCAAAATGTAACTAGAGGTTTGTTTTTATCACAAAAACAGATGTCTCCCCCATTCATCCTCTTTCCAATACACATGTGTAATGTCTGTAATTCCAAAGTTATCAGGGCGAGACAATTCAAAACACCTAGGTGCAAAATAACTCATGCTGGTCAACATTCCTGTGAAATTTGGTGACTCTAGCCCTACTGGTTTCAGAGATATGCGCGACACAAATTTTCTCTAATTTTAAGCAACAGCTCAAAAGTTATCAGGGTGAGACAATTCATAAAACCCGATGCACAACAGCTCATGCTGGTGAACATTCCTGTGAAGTTTGGTGACTCTAGCCCTATCGGTTTCAGACATATGCGTGACACAGGGGCAATAACTCCAAAGTTATCAGGGGAAAACAATTCAAAAACCCCAGGTGCACAACAATTTATGCTGGTGAACATTCCTGTGAAGTTTGTTGACTCTAGCCCTACTGGTTTCAGAGATATGCACGACACAAGTTTGTGACAGACAGACGGACAGACATACAGACGGACGGACAGAAAACTCTGGCAAAAACAATATGTTTCCCCATAAGACATAATCCCAGTACAGGTTTCAAACTTTTACTCCATAGATATGCCTTTTAATGCCTTTACAAATAGAGTACAGCAGTTGTCTAATCAGGGTCTGCTCTGACAGACACACAGTCATTTCATAAGCAGAGCTGACAGTGATCAGATCCCCCAGTCTGATCTGGCATAAGCAAACAGGGCAGACCCAAATTCCTACAAGATGAAAGAAGGCGTTAAAAATTGCATTATTATTCATTCAGACTTTATTTTTCATACAAATTAGTCTGATATAAATAAATTCCTTTGTCATAATTCAGCCATGTTTTCTAATACAGATTGTTTATGGATTAAGTCATAAAACAAATCCATATCTTCTGTGTACCGGTATAGCTAAATGTTTAGTTTACAAAGCAGGAACTTGTTAGAAAATAAACACTTAATAATCTCATCTTAAAACAAATTATGCTTAATCTGTATTAATTGAATTTAACAGTTTCCTTCATGTTCCTATAGCGTAGACCCTGATCAGACGGTTCCTAGGAACCATCTGCTCAGTGTCTGCTCCGTTTGCTAATGGAATTTGAAAGATGTTTTCTTTTTTTTTCTAAAATGGCTACGATGTCCCACCTTCTATATTTCATTATATCTTTATTGTCCATGAATACTCAGTAAGTACTGAAATTTGGAATAAACATAGAACAGGGAAAGAGTTAGATAACTTATGAGCTATGTTAACAGATAACCCTGGGCCCATGCTTATAAAGCTTTTTAGTTGAGTCTGAGTTCGTTCTCAAGCTTTTGATTGGTCAGATTTGAGTTCTCAAGCTTTTGATTGGTCAGATTTGAGCCAAAGGCTCAAATCTGACCAATCAAAAACTTGAGAACGAACTCAGACTCGACTAAAAGTTTTATAAGCATAGATACTGGGGTCCCATGCTCCACCGTTCACATCTCAATACCGGTAGTTTATTCAGTTGTAATCGTATGCTAGAATGTGTTTTTTTTTCCATTTTTTTCTGTAACCTGTTACAAAGGAGATGTACAATTTATGTCTATCAAGATATACACATTTATGCAAATTCTATGAATATTTACCAATTTATGTGACCTTTATATATGCATCGACGATGTATCAACGAGGTACACTTTGTACAAGTTGAAAATAAAGTTCTGTTCTGTTGAATAAAATTCAACAAACTAATATTCATAATGTCATTACTTCTTCCATGAATATTCATGGAATAAAATGATGGAAGAATATTCATGGAGTAAAGGTTCATTGTGCAATGATGTGGATTATAACTTACCACTTGGACACAGTCCGGTGCCATCACAGACCTTTTCTGGGTCCCAGCCTCCACTCTCCACAGCTTTCATTATGGCTGGTATCTCTGATGCACACTGAAGATATGAAATTATACATGTACTGTTGGAAATATACCGTTGGTGGAATGATACATTTGTACTCCATTGTTTAACAATTTCCTTAACTCTTTACTTCATAAATACGTCTTACCAATTCCTTTATTTATCCATCTGGTATTCCAATTTTTGGTAGCAAAGAGGGGGGTGGGGGTGATGTGGGGGGGGGGGGTTTATAAACTTAATATGATATTAAATGTGTCTTACCAATGCCTTTATTGATCCTTCAGGTATTCCAGAGAAAATCTGATACAATGTCTGGTAGCAAAGAGGGGGACAGGGGGTGGGGTGGGGGTGGGTTTCAAATATTTAGGTAAAATATGGTTACGTGTCTTACCAATGCCTTTATTGCTCCTTCTGGTATTCCGGAGCAGATCTGATACAACGTCTGGTTGATTTTCTCATCTGTGGCATTGTCCTGAATCCTACTGTCCACAAACTTGATCAAATCTTTACACAAGTCACATGCTAGATCATTTGGCTCATCCTGAAACAATGAAAATAGAAATTCAAACCCTTTCCCTAAAAGAAACACCTTTTAATACCTAAATGGGAACAGAGTAGACCAATATCAGACATATCCTGTAGGAGCTGTCTGATCAGGCTCTATTCTGTTGCTTACATGGAATTATATGGATCTGATCCTCCAGTGTTTGTTTAAACCTAATATTCCCCTTACATTATATAACAAGTTAATGAATATTAGGGAAAGAGTTTAAACAAGGGAATTTTTAATACAAGCCAAAACAATAAGATAAATATTATTTCATAAGCAAACAGAACTGACCCTGATCAGGCAGCTCCTACAGGGGTCTGGGTCTGCTGTGTTTGCAAAGGGGAATATTCATGGAGTAAAGGGTTAACAATTTCCCTTATATAAATGTATTTCACAGAGTAGACCCAGATCAGAGTCCTGATAGATCTAATTCTACAGTTTCTGCCATGATCAAAAATCCTTTGTTCTATGGCCATACTAGCTAATGAATATTCATGAAGTCATGAAATCTTGTATACATATTCATGAGGACAATGGTGAAACTACCACCTGCCTTAACCCTTTACTCCTTCTACGACTCTACAAAGAGCCGTCCGGAGCCGACTGATCAGGGTCTGTTTGCTTATAAAATTATATAGTTCCTGCAGTTTCTGCCATGGCAAAATATTTCTGTGTTCATGTACTATTATAAAAAATAATCTAATTATTATTCATGACATCATTATTTCTTACATGAATACCGGTATTCAAGGAGTAAAGGGTTAAAGACTCAGCAATATTCCTATATTCACTATAAAGAGACTCTACCGTATCAGTGGATTGATCTTCTTACTGGTATCATGAGCCAATACTGAGTGATATGAAATATTGAGTTGAAAATGTACAGGAGGTAACTGCGAAAGTGCTTACAACTGAAAGAACACAGTGACCTCCCTTGAATGTTTTTGTTTTGAAACGGTATGGTATGATACGTTTAAGAAATAAGTGGAATCAATTTCCACCATAGTCACTATAAGAATTCACTCATTAACACTCATGACATCATTATTTCTTACATGACTATTCATGGAGTAAAGAGTTAAATGTAGAAATGCTACTTTACATTGGATTTTGGCTCCTCCTTCTCTTTCTCCTCAGATTTTTCCAAGCTGACTTGGACTGGAAATAAAACAAACGGAATGATAGCATTAACTCCTTCAGTTCTATAGGCAATATTTTGATTTCCTGTGCAAACTGTTTGGATCCAAAAGGAATATCTGAACATCTAACCAGGATCATAGCCCTCTATCTCTTCTATATTCATCCCAAATTCCAGGGCCTACTGAAATCAAGGAGAAAATACAGTAAAAACTCTCTATAACGCCCACTGAATTGTGTTAATTAGTTGGTATTTTGGCTTAAAGCAAGGCGAAAGTAAAACAGAACGCTCCTATTACTTTCACCTTGCTTTAAGCAACCACCTGCCTTTAACACAAAATACTTGATGTAATTTAGTGGCTGTTATAGAGAGGTTTTAATGTAGTTATAATAAAATATGGAAGGAGATGTTTTAGAAAGTAAAGAATGTAAAATATCAAATTCTATTAGCAAATTGAGCAGACCCTGATCTGGGTCTACTCTGTTTGCAAATTTGTGAAAAAGTGTTAATATGAGGGAAAGGGCTAATTTTCAGAGACATGAGAGAAAAAATTGCATTTGCACACAGTTTGGATTGAGATGAGATGTAGAATATACCCCCATTTAATCAGGACAATCAATAGTTTCTAAAACACTTGATTGAACTAGATGTAGTTAACCCTTTGCTTCAAATAAACACTTTTTCACACATTTGCAAACAGAGTAGCCCCAGATCAGACTGCTCCTAAATTTCATTTATAACTATTTTGTCTACGAATATTCAGTAGGTATTGAAATTTGGAAAAAACATAAAACAGGGAAAGGGTTAACATTGTACCAGTACCAAAAATGAGTTCACAGCGGGGTAATGGTTAAATACTAGCTTTCTCATGAACACTTTTATTCAACCCTTTACTCCATAAATATGCCTTTCTATGCCTTTGCAGACGACTCCTATATTTGCTTATGATATAATATAGATATGATTCTACAGTTTCTGAAATGGACCAAAATTCCCATGTCCATGTGCTATTCTAACAATTAAACTAATTAATATTCATGACATCATAATTTCTTACATGACTATTCATGAAGTAAAGGGTTAATTGATTTGTTCAACTAATTACTTCAAATACCGTAAATGCCTTTTCATGCCTTTGCAAACATAGTAGACCCATGACCGATCTATTCAAGCTTTTGTTTTATATTGTTAGAGATATTTACCAAGTCCAGTACATAGTCCAGCTGCTGTGCATGCCTTCTCTGGATCTAGTCCACCATCCTCAATTGTTTTCATAATCTCTGGTATCATACTCATACACTGAAATAAATGATTCTGTAAATGAAGCAATTTTTCACGTCTGTAAATGAAGCAATTTATTACAAATGCTACTAGAAATGTGTCCATAGCACTAGGATGCCCCTCCACTTATTAACCATTTCCCTCATATCAATGCCTTTTCACACCTTTGTAAACAGAGTGGACCCAGATAAAATGGCTCCTGTAGGAGTCGTCTGATCAGGGTCTGATTGTTTCATGTTCTTGCTCATAATGCCATTCTACTTAATTAAGCTAATTAATATTCATAGTCATTTTTTCTGATAATATTCATGAGGTTATGGGTTGAATACATGTATAAGATAAGATGAGATAAGATAAGATAATGTTTTATTAATGTCTACAAATAGATTTATGACATTTACTAGACAAAAGGAAAATAGTAGAATTGTGTAATTTTGAAAACATTGTGATAAAAAGAGCATTTGCTCCTATGGTCCCACACTGTCAGCTTGTGTCAGGATAATGTAATTGAGTGTGATTTTATATATATATATATTCCCACAGTGTCATCCGGTATCAGGTTTGATGGAGTGTGGAATTTTGTCCCACAGTGTATCAGTGATTTATAAATCCAAGGCTAAAGAAAAGGCCCTTAATCCAATTGTCCCCCTCTGTGACATATACGAGTAATGAGTATTATTGGGTTTTGTGGTTTGAGACTCTATCTATGAACTCAAGCCAAAAGTGATATGAACTTACAACATCCTGGAAGGTTCCAGTGGGCAATCCACTGCAGACAGAGTACAGGGTCTGGTTTATCTTCTTGTCTGTATCATTCTGCTCAACATAGCCATCTACAATCTTGATAAGCTCCTCACATATATCACACTTCAGGTCATTAGGCTCATCCTGCAAATAAATAACCAACAGTTGTTGTATAACTAGAAATGTGTCCATAGGAAACTGATGCCCCAACTTCAGATATTTTGTCACAGAAAGTAAGGGCCATAATCATTGTATGCAATGACTGAAGCAATTTATGCCATTTTTGCAAATAAAGGGCTGCAACTCCTAAATGACTGAAGCAATTTACATGGCTATCAAACTTGACCAGGATATAATGGCCAAAAACATGTGTGTAACAATTAACAAGAAATTGTTCCGAACAAGATATTTTTTAAGTCATTTTTGCAAATAAAGTGCTGCAACTCCTGAAGCGATTTACATGGCTATCGGTCTTGACCAGGATATAATGGCCACAAACATGTGTGTAAAGTTTGGTGAGGATTGGACAAATACTTTCCAAGAAATGGTCCGGACAAGATATTTTAGAAGTCATTTTTGCAAATAATGGGCCGCAACTCCTGAACGACTATAGCGATTTACATGGCTATCGAACATGACCAGGATATAATGGCCACAAACCTAAGTGTAAAGTCTGGTGTAGATTGGATGAATACTCTTCAAGAAAGAGCCAGGACAGATTCTGCTGGATGAGTGGACGGACATACATAATTACTGATGGAAAGACAAGAGCAACCGTATATTCCACCACTTTGTGAAGGCATAAAAAGAGTGTTTTGTTGTCTATTAGCTGGACAAGCTCCTCATATATATTACACTTCATGTAATTAGGCTTTGTATACCGAGGCTATCTTGTAAGTATGTCATATATTGCCAAATGCTGTATACAGAGGGTCATCCAATGAGTATATCAATTGCTGCGTAAAGACAGTCACCCTGTTAAAATGTCATATATTGACAACAGCTGTATAAAGAGAGTCAACAAGTGAATGTGTCATATACAGTTTATTGACAACTGCTGAATAAAGATGGTCACCTAGTGAGTATATCATATACAATGTATTGACAACTGCTGTATAAAGAGGGTTATCCTGTAATTTATCAAATGGTGACAAATTGAATTGTTCAGCTTTACAAACAGATGGAATGGGGAGATTGTGTATCTAAATATTAAGGATAAATAGGATAGTTCTTTTACCCTTTATTCCATGAATATTCATGTAAGAACTAGACTGTCTTGAATATCAATTTACTGAATTTTTATAATGGCACTATGAACAAGTCATTTTCTTTATCATGACGACAACTGCAGAACAGATAGGTACAGTAAAACCTCTCTACAATGGCCACTAAATTGTGTTAATTATTTGATATTTAGGGCTGGTGGTTGCTTAAAGCAAGGTGAAAGTAAAACAGAACGCTCCTATAGGAGCGTTCTGTTTTACTTTCACCTTGCATTAAACAGCCACCTGCCTTTACCACAAAATATTTGATGTAATTTAGTGCTCGTTATAGAGAGGTTTTACTGTATCATTTCATAAGCAAATGGAGCAGACCCTGACCATATGACTCCTACTGGAACATCTGACTTGAGTTAACAAAGTTTGAGTTTGCAAAGGTGTAAAAAGGTGCATTTATGGAGTAATGGGTTAAAGAAGCTCAATTATTCAAATGGATAAAAGATCATTTTCATCCTTAGGGGTGTAAATATTAGGGTAAGATCTACACATTTAAATGTTTTTGAATATTTTGATATACAAGAAATAATTGTGATTACTAACCACTTTGTCATCTGCCTTCATCCCTTTGTCATACAAAATGCTGTAGAGATCTGGTGTACTCGTATCTTCCTCTTCATCAGCAGCTCCTGTAAAGGAAATAAAAACTAGCTCATCCAACAGAGTTCCCAGGTTGTAGTTAATCCTGTAGCCCTTTCCTTCATATAAATGGCAATTTTGCAAGTAAGGTAGACCAAGATCTGATGGCTCCTGTAGGAGCCATCAGATCAGGGTCTGCTCTGTTTCCTTATAACACGATAAAGATTTGATTGTATAGTCTGTCAAAGCAAGCAATTCCCTAGAAAATTTTGAAATGTAAAACGGCAGCTAATGAATATTTATGATGCCATTATTTCTTACATAGATCGTGAAAATGTCCAGTTTTAATTTTAGTATTTAAATATGAAAAACAGATATTACTGAAATGCCAAACAGTAAAAACTCAGTTGTAACATACAGTAAAACCCTTCTAAACCTGATGTTCAAATTAGTACCAATACAGGTCTTCCAGACAGATGACAGCTTAATGCAGGATGACATTCATGAAGAGAGCTCCCATTATAAGAGAGCTTTCTGTATGAGTTTCACCCTGTATCAATCCATTCCCTCATAGGCTTTTTTTAGATCCTACCTCTTTGAATAAATCTACTGAAAGGGAGCATTTACTAGAGAAAAGGAAAATTTCAGAAATGTATAGTTTTTAAACAATTGTGATAGATCATTTGCTTTGCTTCTATGGAGCAAAATTAATGCTCTATTTATCACAATGGTTTCAGAATATGCGGGAATGGATTAAGCAGCCACCTGCCTACAAAGTTCTAACTTGTTCTTTATTAAAATTCTAGTTAAGAAAGGTTGTACTGTAAATGCAGACAGGGCAGACCCTAATCAGACAGTTCATACAGGAGCTATCTGTTCTGGGTCTATTCTGTTTGAAAAGGTGTAAAAAGGTGGGAATTATCAATTAAAAGGGTTAAAAATGCTGCAATCTATGGAGAGATATTTACCTTTATCGCACATGGATGCTGCCTGGCATACTGGTAATGGTTCAATTCCGTCAGCCATGAAAGAAATGAGCTTTGGGGCCTCTTGCAAACACTGTTGAAAATATCGAGAGAATATGTTCTGTAGGGTTATATTTGCAAATTAACCCTTTCCCATACATAAATGCATTTTCATGCTTTTGAAAAAGTAGATGTACCATGTTTATTCTAAATTTCAATGCCTACTGAATAATCATGGACAACATAGTTATAATGAAATATTGGAGGTGGAATATTGTAGCAAGTTTAGAAACTAAAGAAAGAAACAGATCCATCAAATTCCATAAGCAAACAGAGCAGACCCTGATCAGACGACTCTTATAGGAACCATCTATTTTGGGTCTACTCTGCAAATGCAGGGTCTGCTCGGTTTGCGAATAGAATTCTATAAATCTGTTTCTTTGCTTTCTAAAATGTCTACAATGTTCCACATTCCATATTTCTTTATAACTATTTTGTTAATGAATATTCAGTAGGTATTGAAATTTGGCCTAAATACAGAATAGGGTTAAAATGGCATCTACTTTTGCCTTACCATGCTTGTTAGCACTAAGGTTCAGCAGATGAATTATTACCTTATTGCTCTAAATATTTGGACATCAATTATAAAGAAGCTATATCAATGCTTGTACTTCACAACAGTAGGTATTAAATGCTAGTGTGGCAGCTATAAAAGTCATCTTATACTTCATTCTCAACATTGTTATATTTTCTGGTCCTTTGGGATCATTAGTTAGGGGGCACGAGTAGTATTGCACTTTTAGTAAATGCTCATAAATATACTGAATAAAACTTGAGTCTGCAATTTTCTCATTTACATTTTTGCTTCTGCTTTCTAGGGATCTCCTACTTTCAGAATTTAACCTTTTACATACTGAGAAATGTTTGTGCCAAATTTAAGCTGGTGCTCGCCTTGTATTTCAAAACATTCCTTATACTATCTGCTTCTTCAAGCCTACAATCCAAGCATTAAAGTGTGTCTTTGTTCCTGATACGATGTCAATTTCACCTGGACACAAACTATCTGTCAATTTCACCTGGACACAAACTGTCTGTCAACTTCACCTAGACACAAACAGTTTGTCAATTTCACCTGGACACAAACTGTTTATCAATTTCACCTGGACACAAACTGTTTATCAATTTCACCTGGACACAAACTGTTTGTCAACTTCACCTGGACACAAACTGTTTGTCAATTTCACCTGGACACAAACTGTTTGTCAATTTCACCTAGACACAAACTGTCTGTCAACTTCACCTGGACACAAACTGTTTGTCAATTTCACCTGGACACAAACTGTTTGTCAACTTCACCTGGACACAAACTATCTGTCAACTTCACCTGGACACAAACTATCTGTCAACTTCACATGAACACAAACTATCTGTCAACTTCACCTGGACACAAACTATCTGTCAACTTCACCTGGACACAAACTATCTGTCAACTTCACCTGGACACAAACTATCTGTCAACTTCACCTGGACACAAACTATCTGTCAACTTCACCTGGACACAAACTATCTGTCAACTTCACCTGGACACAAACTGTCTGTCAACTTCACCTGGACACAAACTATCTGTCAACTTCACCTGGACACAAACTATCTGTCAACTTCACCTGGACACAAACTATCTGTCAACTTCACCTGGACACAAACTATCTGTCAACTTCACCTGGACACAAACTGTCTGTCAATTTCACCTGGACACAAACTGTTTGCACAATTACAAATGTATCTGTAATGTGCCTTTTGTTCTTAACCCATTCCCTCGTAGGCTAGTTTTAGACCCAACCTCTTTGAATAAATCTACCGAAAAGGAGCATTTACTTGCAAGAAAGTAAGCTTTAGAATTGTGTAATTTTTAAACCATTGTGATAATCAGTATGGTTTCATAAAGTGATCTTTACAGAAGCGTCAAAAGCTGTCAATAGGAGGGTTAAAAAGTACAAGCCTGGATATGTAAGAAATCTAGGTGATAGTCTTCTGAGCTACCTACAATATCAACAAGCTGTTTTCCAGTGAGTCTGTTACAGATATCAAGCATCGTGCTGTTAACAGTCTGTATACTGGCATTCTGGCCGGCAATCTCATCCACTAAGCGAACGACAATCTTGCAAACTTCACACCCAAGAAAACTGGCCTGAAAGAATAAAGAATTATAATTATGCCCAACATTATAAGATGTTTAAACGTTCACATATCTGTGGCATGATATACTATTTTATCTCTAATAAACATTTTTAAAAGAAGCTAAGCTTCTTGCATTTCATACACAGTTAGTTGCTTAATGCAGAATGAAAGCAATACAGAAATCTCCTAGGGGAGCTGTCTACATTACCCTACCACTTGTTATATATATTTTTTAAAAACCTACATGTCTTTATTTAACCTTTTCCCTCATATAAACGTGTTTTCACGCATTTGCAAACAGAGTAAACCCAGATCAGACGGCTCCTAGAGGAGCCGTCTGATCAGGGTCTACTCTGTTTGCTAATAGAAT
This sequence comes from Azorinus chamasolen, assembly GCA_963576725.1. Lineage (NCBI taxonomy): Eukaryota > Metazoa > Mollusca > Bivalvia > Cardiida > Solecurtidae > Azorinus > Azorinus chamasolen. The sequence goes on along the minus strand of OY755236.1, from coordinate 41,876,808 downwards.
ATGATAGATCTGTTTCTTTGCTTTCTAAAGTGTCTACAATCTTCTACCTTCCATATTTCTTCATAACTATTTTGTTAATGAATATTCAGTAGGTATTGAAATTTGGCCTAAATACAGAACAGGGAAAGGGTTAATAGTTATCATATAGAGTTTTGCAAATATGTTAAAAGGTGTCTCAATTAGGAACAGGATTATGTTCACAGCTTACTGCAGAATGAATGGACAGTTTTTCCTAAGACTTAATTTTTGAGAAGCTTTACAGTGGATACATATGGTGTAATGGGGTTCACTTACATCAACTTTGCCATCATCTGGGACAAACTGCTGTAACTCCATTGCCTGTGACACCCAGTACTCCATCTGGTCAGCTATGGACCTTCGGCTGCGCTGATGACTGCGACATGATATATAACACATGGGCTCTGCGAACTGATCAATAGAGATACAAATATTACAGGGGTGGTGAAATGAACTACATATTAATTAATATTCATGGAAGAGATAATGACTTTATAAATATTTATTAGCTTATTTTATAACATACAAACAAGGAAACTTTTGACCACCGCAGAAATGAAGAATCAGAGCTATGTTATATCATAAGCAAACAGAGAAGACCTAGATCAGACAGCTTTTATAGGAGCCATCTGATCTGAGTCTACTCTGTTTACAAAGGGTGAAAAAGAATTTGTATGATGGAAAGGATTAATACATATAGAAAGTATACACCATCCACAGTGTAATGTAGTCATTTCATTTAAAATTAGATACAGCCATTTGCAAATGAATAAAGCTAGAACTATCACTAATGCTGATAAATACCTCCGTACGGCAGCCTTGATTGCAAATTCAAGTTTGTGACAACAACTACCAATGTAACAGAACCAAAACACAAAAATACTCAAAAAAGTTCAAGGGGAGATTCATTGTAATTCAGCAATGCCCAGCACTAAACACATTAAAATTGTGTCTTGTACAATTACTATTTGTAGTTATTATGTATGGAAAGTATCAATTGATTAACTTTAACCCTTCGCTTGCTGAATTTTAAAACACATTTCTCCTTCTTTACCCATGCCCTGTTGTATAATTACATATATGTTCACTGTGAACAAGTATTTCGCTGTGCAATCACTGCTGTGGAGTGCACTGGTTGCACAATCAACTTGTAAATAGTGCAGTATTTACACTTCACTATTTACAGGTAGGTATATTGACGTGAATAGCAAGCGAAGGGTTAAAATTGAAGGAGGAGTTCGTGACAAATAATACTCAAAAGTTCAAGGGGAGATAATTCTGTAATGCCCAGCACTAAACACATGAAAATTAGGTGTTGCACACCTTCTGTTCATGGTTATTATGTATACCACTTTCACACTGAATAACTTTCAAACTGAAGGAGGAGTTTGTGACACCAACTCCCCATATTTCATGACAAAAATACTCTAAGGTCAAGGTGAGATAATTCTGCTATGTCCAAAGGTAAACACATAAAAATTGCGTCTTGCACATCTATCATTCACGGTTATTATGTATACCAAATAAAAATTCAACTAGAAGTACCACTAAAGGTGATGAATACCTCCACTAGCACATTTGACACAGAGATGGGGGTTATAGAAATAGATCACTACAATATCTGCTACAGTTAAGAAAAAAACTCCGGAAAACCTGAAAATTCCTAAAAATTTCTAAGTCAAAATGCTGTAATTCCGTTAAAAAACCCAATGTAGTGTAACAAAATTCGAACTAGATCTGTAACTCATCATTATAAAGCTACATACCAAATATCACATCATTATCTGCAAGGGTTTAGAAAAAAACTGCGAAACACCTGAATTTCCAGAAAATTTCTAAGTAAAATCACTGTATTACCGTGAAAAATAAATGAAGTGTAACGAAATTCAAACTTGATCTGTAACTCATTATAATAAAGCCACATACCAAATATCACTTCAATATCTGTAAAGGTTTAGAAAAAAAACTCTGGAAAACCTGAATTTCTGGAAAATTTCTAAGTAAAATCACTGTATTTCCTTGAAAAATCAATGAAGCGTAACGAAATTCAAATTTGATCTGTAACTCATTATAATAAAGCCACATACCAAATATCACTTCAATATCTGTAAAGGTTTAGAACAAAACTGGAAAACCTGAATTTCTGGAAAATTTCTAAGTAAAATCACTGTATTTCCGTGAAAAATCAATGAAGCGTAACGAAATTAAAACTTGATCTGTAACTCATTATAATAAAGCCACATATCACTTCAATATCTGTAAAGGTTTAGAGAAAAACTCCGGAAAACCTGAATTTCCGGAAAATTACTAAGTAAAATCACTGTATTTCCGTGAAAAATCAATGAAGCGTAACGAAATTCAAACTTGATTTGTAACTCATTATAATAAAGCCACATACCAAATATCACTTCAATATTTGTAAAGGTGTAGAAAAAAACTCCGGAAAACCTGAATTTCTGGAAAATTTCTAAGTAAAATCACTGTATTTCTGTGAAAAATCAATGAAGCGTAACGAAATTCAAACTTGATCTGTAACTCATTATAATAAAGCCACATACCACATATCACTTCAATATCTGTAAAGGTTTAGAAAAAAACTCCGGAAAACTGAAAAATAACAAAGGGCAATTACTCCAAAAATACTGAAGACAGAGTTACAAACCTTGTGCACTGTACTTGCCGTCAATGTGATCTATCTATATATGAAGTTTGAAGTCAATAGCTTTTATACTTTGGAAGTTATCAAGGCGGGCGGACGGACATGGTGACTCCAGTATACCCCCCCCCCCCCCCCCAAAAAAAAAACTTCGTTTGTTGGGGTATAATAACTTTAAAACTGAAGGAGGAGTTTGCTGCACCAACTACCCATGTTTAAATGCAGAAAATTACTGCCGGACAGAATGATTCCAGTATACCCCCTCAAACAAGTTTTCTCTTGTGTGTGGGAACTGAGTATATAAGACCTTTGCAAACAAGGTAGACCCCGATTAAAACAGTTTGTCATAAAAATCATTTTCTTCAGTGATGAATTTTGATATAATATTTTGTTTTAATCAATATTCAGAAAGGGAGGAGCTATTTTTAATTATTTATCAGATTAAGGGCTATTAAGGGAATTATGGGATAGGTGTTTACTTTTTCAATGTCTTTCTCAGGTAGTACTTTCTCAGCAACTGTGTTACAGTCGTCACATGTGAGTATGGGAAACCCAGTTGCTTCTGCTGCATATTCCTCTGCAAAGTTAACAAAAACAGTAACCATTACATGTACTACATACACTCAAATCACTGTAAGCATTCAGACTGATAAACTTAGACAAATAGTGCACCTACCAATCAAACTGTTCTTGAAGGGACAGTTTGATGAAAGTCTACACTATTTACTACTATATTGGTCTAATTTCAAGTTATCAAAATGATGCCAATTTGACCCATTCAGCTTTAACCTTTACTGTTATTCCTTTACTCCATAAATCAGATTTTGCAAACAGAGTAGACCCAGATCAGACAGCTCCTGTAGCAGTCGTCTGATCAGGGTTTGCTCTGTTTGTTTATGACATAATATAGACATGATTCTATAGTTTCTGCCATTTCTAAAACTAATTCTGAGTCCGATCTATTATAATTTTATATGCAAACAGGGCAGACCCTGATCAGACGGCTCCTGCAGGAGCCATCTGATCTAGATCTACTCTGTTTGCAAAGGCATGAAAAAGCAGTTCTATGAATGAAATGGGTTAAATCTGGGTTTACACTGTATGCAATACTCTAATACAGGTTTTGACATGAAATGACTTAAACCTTTACCTCATGAATATTTATAAAACAAATTCATGACCTCGTAAAGTTTCAACAATCCAATTGTTATAAGACAAATAGACCAATAAACAAAGGAATGTTTGGCCATGACAGAAACTACAGAATCAGATCTATATTATTTCATAAGAAAACAAAGTAGACGCTGCTCAGACGGCTTCTACAGGAGCCATCTGATCTAGATCTTTTCTGTTTCAAATGCGTGAAAAGGCATTTCTATTGGTGTTAAAGTATTGTTGAAGTACCTGTACAAAAACTGATGGCGATGCATGAGTTGGTAGGGTTTAATCCTGTCTGTATAATCTTCTCAATCTGAGGTATCAGGGGGACACACTACAATAAAAACAAGCAAGTGTTTAATGGCTGCCTAACATATCTTTAAGCAGTATAAAGAACTAGAAAATTGTGTCTGTAAGACACAGCGATGCCCCCGTGGTGGTGCTTGCCTAGCTGCACATGAAATTCCTAAGTAATTTGACCTTGATCTTGGGCTTGCGGGTAGCATGGAGTGGGTGCGCAATGAAAGTATGGATGGTGTTTAATGCGTATATGCTATTCCATGCCAATAACTATAGTGGTTAGTGAGATATAAGACAATGAAAAAACTGTGACAACCAACTGCACGTAAATGTGACAACCAACTGCACGTAAATTTTCCAAGTCTGGGTGCCCAATGAAAATATGGATGATGGTTAATGTGTATATGCAATTCCATGCCAAAAGCTATAGTGGTTACTAAGATATAAGACCATGAAAAACTGTGACAACCAATTGCATGTACCAACTGCACCTAAAAGCGTGACGGACGGACAGACAGACGGACGGACAGACAGGTGCAAAACATAATTCCCCCTGACTATCATCAATGGAAGCATAACTAGAAAATTGTGTCTAAGACACAGTGATGCCCCTGTGGTGGTGCTTGCCTAGCTGCACAAAAAATTCATAAGTCATTTGACCTTGACCTTGGGCTTACGGGCAGCATGGAGTGGGTGCGCAATGAACGTATGGATAGTGTTTAATGTGTATATGCAATCCCATGCCAATAGCTATAGTGGTAAGTGAGATATAAGACCATGAAAAACTGTGACAACCAACTGCACATAGTTACCAACTGCAGGTAAAAGTGGGACGGACGGACAGACGGACAGGTGCAAAACATAAGTAAAATAAACTAGAAAATTGTGTCTGTAAGACACAGTGATGCCCTCATGCAGGTGCTTGCCTAGCTGCATGTAAAATTTCCAAGTCATTTGACCTTGACCTTGGGCTTGCAGGCAGCATGGTCTGGGTGCACAATGAAAATATGGATGATGGTTAATGTGTATATGCAATTACATGCCAATAGCTATAGTGGGTGGTTACTGAGATATAAGACCATGAAAAACTGTGACAACCAACTGCACATACCAACTGCAGGTAAAAGTGGGACGGACGGACAGACAGACGGAAAACATAAGTGAAATAAACTAGAAAATTGTGTCTGTAAGACACAGTGATGCCCCCATGCAGGTGCTTGCCTAGCTGCATGTAAAATTTCCAAGTCATTTGACCTTGACCTTGGGCTTGCGGGCAGCATGGGCTGGGTGTGCAATGAAAGTCTGAATGGTGTTTAATGTGTATATGCAATTCCATGGCAATAGCTACAGTGGTTAGGGAGATATAAGACAATGAAAAAACTGTGACAAAAAACTGCACGTAAATGTGACAACCAACTGCACGTAAATTTCCAAGTCATTTGACCTCGACCTTGGGCTTGCGGGCAGCATGGGTGGGGTACCAAATGATAGCACAAATGGTAATTGATGTGTATGTGAAGTTTCATGTGTATAAGGGTAGAAATTACTGACTTATAACACTTGAAAAACTGTGACAACCAACTACACCTAAAAGTGTGACAGACGGACAGACAGACGGACGGACATGTGCAAAACATAATGCCCCCTGACTATCGTTAACAGGGGCATAATAAATATAAAAACTAGTCTCACAGTAAATCATGGTCATTAAAAAGAGTGGCTTTTATAGAAACACAGGACCGCCGTAATTCATGCACAAAATTCAAAGCCATATGAGATTGGGCTGCCATCTCATATGGCTTTAAATTTTGTGCAAAACCCAATGTCCATAAATCACAGAGGCTGTGAACAGCTTTTAGCGAACAAAGAAAAAATGGCAAAACGTCTGGCGCATGCCAGGTAAACACTTTTTCACAGCTTTGCAAACAGTGTAGACCCAGATGAGTTGACTCCAGAAGGAGCCATCTGATCAGGATCTGCTCTGTTTGCTTATAAAGTTAGAATAGATCTGAATTTACTCTATTTACTAATATCAAAATATCATGTGTACAATGCCATTATGAAATATCAGCTTACACATATCCATGACATCATTATTTCTTACATGATTATTCAACAGGGAAAGGTTTAATGGATTGAGTACAAAATACAAGTATCTTACCAATTGTTGGAGCTGTGCTGGCAATGCCTTGCATATTTCGAACAGAGTGGCATTAATTTGTGCAGTGTTGTTTTTGTCTTGGACAACTTGGTCAACAAGTGTTACGACATATTTGCATAATTCACATCTGGCGTCATCCTGTGTCAAAAATGAAAATATTATTATAGCTAATTTGTTACAAGAACTGATATTTTAAACTCTTATATATAACCAATTTTACACCTTTGCAAATATAGAAGAGCCAGATCAGGGTCTTCTCTGTTTGCTAATGAAATAATAGATATGATTCTAAAGTTTCCACCATGTTCCAAAATTCATGTATCATGTGTCATTATTAAAATTAATCTACATGTATTTAATATTCATGATGTCATTATTTCTTACATGAATATTCATTAAGTAAAGGATTACACGAATTAGACCTTCAACTTGGCTTCAAGTGATCATGACCGGCTCAGCAGGATTCAAACTGGTTTATATTACACTTGGTCAATAAATTCTACAGTCTCAATGAGTTTGAAAGAAGAAACAGTTTCAAGAAATTGGGATGTTAAACCTGATGTTAAAATTAAATTAGAGATACAGATTATTTGCGGGGTACCCCGCCAATGAGCTGTATAACAATTTTATTATACTGCAAAGTTTAATATTTTCAGCAATTAATTAGCATTGTTAATGAAGGCATCGTTTTGCTTCCCCTCAGGGGCCTCATACTGTAAGGTAAGGGCTTTTTTATTACTCTGCCACCCTATTACATTTGTGGATAGAAAGGGATCTTCCAAGCGCATTGGTTTTTCAAAGGATTGAAAGAATTGGGCGTTAGTAAAACTTTCAGCAGATCAGAGATTAAGCAGACGCTATTTTTCAGCATGAGAACGGTTAAACTTAATTGAGGGAATGGCGCAATTCCGATGTCATTTGGATGATGTCAAAATGACAGTTTTATAATATTCCAAAAATGAGTGTTGGAAGGAGCAGCTATATTGAAATTTACAGGTACATGTACTGTGCATGTGCATAAATAAAATTTGAATCGAATAGGGCGTGGATTGTCTTTGTAAAAGCGGAGGTTATGGGGCTAATCGGTACGTGCCCAAGCACTTTGACACCATTTGCAGCATCAGAGCAGAATAAGACCTTCGCCACGTATGGGGTTCATTTACATTGTTATACATCAACTATAACAAAAATGTTTTTCAATTGATAACTTTGTTCCACCTCAAACTCTTATTTTGTTTGAGAGCAGTTGTTTGGATCGAATCAACAAAGTGAAGTCGGTCCGCCATTTTTTTTTTTGTAACAATGAAACGAGGCCCTTGACAGGGGAAATTCCATTGTTGCTTATGACTCCGTATATACATCCGAATTTTGAGGGATACACGACGTTTATAACTGGCTAATTGGCCAATAAAAATTGAGGATTTTACTTTGCAGTATAACAAGTATCAATACTGGTCTTCCAGACAAGTGGCAGCTTAATGCAGGGTAAAAGTTATGCAGAAAGCTCCTCTAGGAGTTTTCTGCATGACTTTCACCCTGCATTAAGCAGCCACCTGCCTTAACCCTTACAGTGCGGGACACGAGTCACTAATGTCCTTTGCAAACAGTGTAGACCCAGATGAGAGGGCTCCTAGATAAGCCCTCTCATCAGCGTCTGCACTGTTTGTCATGTTACACTTTCTTTAGGAAAAATCCTTATATATTCACCATAAGATTGGCCGGTTTGAATTTTGGAATAGTCCATTTAAAAATTCAGCGTTGTAAGGGTTAAGGTATCAAAATTCTTCTCTACTAGAATTCCAGTTTAGAGGGGTTTTACTGTATATGGATGATAAACATTTTAAAGCTAGATATCAGACATCAAGTATTTCAACATCTCATTAGGATATGAATTGTCTAACACTGATTAGCTAAACCCTTTGAATACTGAATACATGTATAGTGGTGTCCCGATAATCGATTATAATCGAAAATCAGTTGAGCTCAGCCACAAACCAAGCGCTCGAGCGCGACTTGGCTGTTTCCTTTTAATTGGAAAATGGAGAATCACGGAAATAACCTAAGTTATTTGTAATCTTATGCATAAATTTTTCATATTTTCGTGATATTTCAACACAAAAACTATATCACGATTCCTATATTTGCTATTAAATGAACAACCAGGGTTTGAACTTAGCGCTCACATACTCGCGAAATGCCAGCAGAAAATGAAAATTGAGAGTTGAAATTTCAAGCACCGGAAAAAGAATGTGTGTGCTTTTCGAACATTAAAATACGATGTTATTGAGATCTAAAGATTTATATCATAAACAGTCATTGTGTCAATCAGTTACCGACAGAAACTGCCCTTTATATTCCTTAAATATCCGAATTGTTCCTTTTTTCCCTCCATCCTACTGTTACTATTTATAGTATCCGTACTTTAGCCCGGTTTACATCGAGTATACATCATAAGTCGCATATTATCAAAACGGGGTACCAGTATCTCTTAGCAACTGTATGCGACCATTTTAGGTGATGGAAACCAGACACGACGATGTCAAATCAAATAATTGATTTGTTTTGTAAAACCAAAACCAAGACTTTAAAAGAAAATGACAGATGATGGAGAGACAAAAAAGATCGCTATTTAATAAATATTTTTAACCTTGATATACGAAGCCATCTGCAGGCTGTAGATCTACCGAAAATCATTAATTCAGGTAGAAACAGCTGGTAAAACAGTTTTATAAAATTTATTTTATTTGCAACTTCCACAAACAAAACTAAACGTAAAAGCAGCATGTGAAATATTTGAATAACATTAGAACAAGACAAGTAATTAATCTTCAAACGCTTCTATTCAAAACTTTTCTGTATTACATAGTAGATTCTACACTTGTTACACAGTAACCGATTCTGATTATAATCGAAGCTTAGTCTGTTGGCATGAACCGATTATGGATTATGAAAATCCTGTCGATTCCCATCACTATACATGTATTCAAAGTGGAAAGGCCAAGAGGGCTCCTCTAGATGCTATCTAATCTGGGTCTACACTGTTTGCAAATGTCAATACACTATTTCCTACATTCAAAGGAATGCTAGTCTTCATTTGCTCACAACATACCCCTATCTCAACAGTTGATTCAAGCACTGACTTCTTTTCCTCTGGTTTCCTGTTTTCATCCTCACATATTTCGGTGATATGGTTGCAGATGTCAACAGCATCCTGCAGAATGAAAACTTTGACAGAATATTTGGTCAGCTGTATACTATGATTACCTTAACCCTTTACTCTATCAATACGCCTTTACAAATAAAATAGACCCAGATCAGACGGCTCCTATAAGAGCCGTCTGATCAGGGTCTTCTCTGCTTGCTTATGATTTAATACAAATATGATTCTACAGTTTCTGCCATGGCCAAAAATTTGTGTGTCTGTGTGCTATTATTACAAATTAATCTTACCAACCATGGGGTCATTGTTTCTTACATAAATATTCATGGAGGAAAGGGTTAACCTGTTCCTTCATTTTACTCTGTAGAACTTTAATAGAAACTTTTATTATGTTACCTGCTGTAAATATGTGTATTTAATCGTAGACTGAGTCATTCTCATTCTAATGTTGATGTTCTACAGAAGCCAACACAATACAACAACCATATATCATTTCCTACTAATTATATTAACATTCATGAATGGGTGGATCCTACTGAAAAGCTCCAAAATGATTGCTTGATACATGATACAAAGGAGCCTGATATATTTCTTTATATCTTTGCCATGGTAACAACAATCTGTAGAGTTTTATTTTTGACATACTGATGTGTGCTGCCTATATCTTCTCTAATGATTATTCATTATACCATGAATATCAGTTAGCTACATGGATATATTTATAATGGCAATATGAGCAAAGGAATTCTACACCATGAATATTAGTGAGCTACATGAATATTAGTTAGCTGCATGGATATTAGTTAGCTGCATGAATATTAGTTAGCTGCAAGGATATTAGTTAGCTGCATGAATATTAGTTAGCTGCATGAATATTAGTGAGCTACATGAATATTAGTTAGCTGCATGGATATTAGTTAGCTGCATGAATATATTTATAATGGCATTATGAGCAAGGGATTCTTAACCATGATAGAAACTGTGGAATTAGATCTATATTGTCTCCTAAGCAAACAAAGCAGAACCTAACCTGGGTCTACTCTGTTTGCAAAAGGCATATGTATGGAGTTATAAATGGATAAACGGGAGTAACTGGACGTCTGCATGATATTGGAATTTGGTAAGACGATGGTATTTAACCCTTTACCTCATAGGCTATTTTTAGATCAAACCACTTTGAACAAATCTACCGAAACGGAGCATTAACTAGAGAAAAGGATTTTTTTAGAATTTTGTGCTTTGAAACCATTGTGATAAATAGAGCATTTGCTCCTATAGGAGCAAATGCTCTATTTATCACAATGGTTTCACAAAGTGACTTTTACAGAGTCGTCAAAAGTCGTCCATATGAGGGAAAGGGTTAACAAGGTTTAAGTGTACTTACCTCACCAGCCACATTCGCTAGTGCTTCTTTACACAAATCACAGGAGATAATAGAGCGTCTAAAGGGAACAGATGCAGCTGAAAAAAATTTTTTTTAGCCCATTATAGTTAGCCCGTATGATCTATCTGATCAGGGTCTGCTCTGCTTGCTTATGTAAACCTCTACAATAATCCCTTGCGTGAAGTCTCATTCTGGCAATTTAACCCTTTACTCCAAGAATTTCCATGTCAGAAATAATGACATCATGAATATGAATAAGATTTTATATGTTTTATATGTTTTATAATGGCATTTAAATAACATAATTTTTTGCCATGACAGAAACTGTAGAATCAGATCTATATTATTCCATAAGCAAACAGAGCAGACCCTGATCAGACTGCTCCTCTAGGCATTAAAAGGCTTATTTGTGGAGTAAAGGGATACAGGAATAGAAACTGCAGAATCAGATATATAATATTCCTAAGCAAAGAGAGCCTGTTCAGGCGACTTCATTGTTTCTTACATGAATGATGAATATTCATGGATTAAAGAGTTAAGCAGTATGCACCAGCATTAAAAGATGCCCATGTTTTAACCCTTTCCTGATATTTACAAATGCATTTTCATGCATTTGCAAACAGAGAAGACCCAGATCAGACCGCTCCTGTAGGTCTGCTAATGGCATTTGACAGATTTGTTTCTCTCGTTTCTAAAATGGCTACAATTTTCGTTATAACTATTTTGTCCATGAGTATTCAGTAGGTATTGGAATTTGGAATGAACGTAGAACAGGGACAGTGCTAATAATTAAGTTGGCTTTGCTAGTATAGAGAGTTTTCCACTAAAACTTAATGCTTTACCTAATGAATATTCATGGCAGACTAGGCCAATTATAAACATTACTTACTTTAATTCCTAGCATGCTAGCCATGAAACTGTGATTATACCTTTGCAAACAGATTAGATCCAGTGCCCATGCTTATAAAACTTTTAGTTGAGTCTGAGTTCGTTCTCAAGTTTTTGATTGGTCAGATTTGAGCCTCTGGCTCAAATCTGACCAATCAAAAGCTTGAGAACTCAAATCTGACCAATCAAAAGCTTGAGAACGAACTCAGACTCAGCTAAAAAGTTTTATAAGCATGGACCCTGACCCTGATGTCATCAGGATTCAAACTGTTTGACACTTTCACCGTATTTTTGCAAAGAAATGAAAGAAATTTCATTTTAAGAATCGAAACAGGGGACTATCATTTCAGCCGAAAACTTACTTAGAATGCAAAAAGTAAACAGTTAAGATCAATTGCTGATCTGTGAAAAAGTTTGAAAAAAAAAAGAAGATCAAAAGTGTCAGACAAATTCAAAACACAAGATTTCATATTATATCATATATCAGAAAAACAACAAAGGACCATGATTATAACTAAAATGATCACACCTCAAATTACTTTTTTTATACAATTCTTCTTATCTGTAAAATTTGAAACCCAATTAAGCCATTCCCTCATAGGTACTGTTTAGACTCAATCTCTTTGAATAAATCAACTGAAAGAAGCATCTAATAGCCAAAAGGAAGTTTTTTAAATTGTGTCGTTTTGAAATCATTGTGAAAAGAAAGCATTTGCTCTTTAATATGGAGCAAATGCTCTATTTATCACAATAGTTTCAAAAAGTAACTTTTACAGAGGCATCAAAAGGTGTCAGTATGAGGGAATGGGTCAAAGGTGTCAAAGGATTTCGACACAAGAAATATGTGATGAATGTCTGCACATATTCATTGATTTATGTATGTATGGACAAGAGTCCATAATATGGGAAATTAAATGAAATATGTCATCTTTGTCTTGTGAGGAACTTACTGTTCTGGCACGCCTTGACAAAATCACATGCCATTGTGGGATCTATGCCGCCGAGGATGGCTTTGAGAATCTCCGGCTCAATATTTATACACTAGCAAAAACAATGGTTAGAGGTTAGTAGTATCATATTAATTGTCAAGATATCACCTTCAGAGAAACAGCTTCTAAAATCGTTATTCATCTTCAACCCATTCCCTCATATAGACGACTTTTTGACGACTCTGTAAAAGTCACTTTGTGAAGCCATTGTGATAAATAGAGCATTTGCTCCTATAGGAGCAAATGCTTTATTTATCACAATCAAACTATAATATTCTAAAATGTTCCTTTTCTCTAGAGAAATAAAGGAGCTAAGTAAACTAAACAAACATTTTATCTATGCCTCTGCATGTTAACAACCATAAACAAGATGTGTTTGTGAAACACTATGCCCCCTCGATATGATATTTGACCCTGAAGGATGACCTTGATCTTGACATGTCACCCCTCAAACTGTGCAGCTTCATGGGGTACACATGCATACCAAATATCAAGTCTGTATCTCTAATGGTTCAAAAGTTATGGCCAATGTTAAAAGTTGGTAACCTTTGACCATGAGGGATGACCTTGACCTTGACATGTCACCCCACAAACTGTGCGGCTTCATGAGATACACATGCATACCAGTATCAAGGCTGTATATCTACTGGTTCAAACGTTATGGCCAATGTTAATGACCTTTGACCTTCAAAGATGACCTTGACATGTCACCCCTCAAACTGTGCAGCCAAATGAGAAACACATGTACATGTATATCAACTATCAAGTCTGTATCTCTACTGGTTCAAAAGTTATGACCAATGTTAAAATCGGTGACCTTTGACCCTGAAAGATGACCTTGACCTTGACATGGCATGCCCAAACTGTGCAGCTTCATGAGATACACATGTATACCAAATGTCAAGTCTGTATCTACAGATAAAATTTATGGCCAATGTTAAAGTTAAGGATGACCTTGATCTTGACATGTCAACCCTCAAACTGTGCAGCTTCATGGGGTACACATGCATACCAAATATCAAGTCTGTATCTCTACTGGTTCAAAAGTTATGGCCAATGTTAAAGTCGGTGAATTTTGACCCTGAAAGATGACCTTGACCTTGACATGTCACCCCCAAACTGTGCAGCTTCATCAGATACACATGTATACCAAATGTCAAGTCTGTATCTACATAAAATTTATGGCCAATGTTAAAGTTGGTGACCTGTGACCCTAAAATATGACCTTTACCTTGACATGTTGCCCCTCAAAATGTGCAGCTTTATGAGATACACATGCATACCAAATATCAAGACTCTATCTCCATTGGTTCAAAAGTTATGGCCAATTTGAAGTTGGTGACCGTTGACCCTGAAGGATGACCTTGACATGTCACCCCTCAAACTGTGCAGCTTCATGAGATACACAAGCATGCCAAATATCAAGTCTCTATCTGTACTGGTTCAAAAGTTATGGCCAATTTGAAGTTGGTGACCTTTGACCCTGAAGAATGACCTTGACCTGTCACCCCTCAAACTGTGCAGCTTCATGAGATACACAAGCATGCCAAATATCAAGTCTCTATCTGTACTGGTTCAAAAGTTATGGCCAATGTTAAAGTCGGTGATTTGACCCATGTTTGACCTCTGACCTTTAAGGGTGACCTTGACCTTGACATGTCACACCTCAAAATGTGCGGCTTTATGAGATACATATGCATGCCAAATATCAAGTCTCTATCTGTACTGGCTCAAAGTTATGACCAATGTTAAAGTTACAGACAAACAAACAGACAATTTGACCTTTGACCCTGAAAAATGACCTTGACGTGTAACCCCTCAAAATATGCAGCTTCATGAGATACACAAGCATGCCAAATATCAAGTCTCTATCTGTACTGGTTCAAAAGTTATGGCCAATGTTAAAGTCGGTGATTTGACCCATATGTTTGACCTCTGACCTTTAAGGGTGACCTTGACCTTGACATGTCACACCTCAAAATGTGCGGTTTTATGAGATACATATGCATGCCAAATATCAAGTCTCTATCTGTACTGGCTCAAAGTTATGACCAATGTTAAAGTTACAGACAAACAAACAGACAATTTGACCTTTGACCCTGAAAAATGACCTTGACGTGTAACCCCTCAAAATATGCAGCTTCATGAGATGCACAAGCATGCCAAATATCAAGTCTCTATCTCTACTGGTCCAAAAGTCATGGCCAATGTTAAAGTCAGTGATTTGACCCATATATTTTACCTCTGACCTTGAAGGATGACCTTGACCTTGACATTTCACCCCTCAAAATGTGCGGCTTTATGAGATACATATGCATGCCAAATATCAAGTCACTAGGTGTACTGGCTCAAAAGTTATGACCAATGTTAAGGTTGCGTTAAAGTTACAGCCAAAAAAACAGACAATTTGACCTTTGACCCTGAAGGATGACCTTGACATGTCACCCCTCAAAATGTGCAGCTTCATGAGATACACAAGCATGCCAAATATCAAGTCTCTATCTCTACTGGTCCAAAAGTTATGGCCAATGTTAAAGTGGGTGATTTGACCCATATATTTGACCTCTGACCTTGAAGGATGACCTTGACCGTGACATATCATCCCTCAAAATGTGCGGCTTTATGAGATACATATGCATGCCAAATATCAAGTCGCTATCTGTACTGGCTCAAAAGTTATGACCAATGTTAAAGTTGCTGACAAACAAACAAACAGACAAACAGACAGGCAAAAACAATATGCCCCCCAGATTTGACAAACAGACAAACAGACAGGGCAAAAACAATTTGCCCCCCAGATTTGATCTGGGGGGCATAAAAAATAATGTAATATTTATACATGTTTAACCCTTTACTTCATATAAATGCTTTTTGAAAACAGATTAGACCCAGATCAGACATCTTCTGTAGGAGCCAATTGATCATTGTCTGCTCTGCTTGCTTATGAAATAACACAGATCTGAATCTACAGTTTCTGGCATATCCAAAAATGCGCAATTATATATAATATTCATGATGTCATTTCTTACATAAATATTCATGTAGTAAAGGGACAGTAACTGCTGAAAATATTGTTTTCAACATTGTGGGATTTCAACTCTGAAGTGATACATGCATATGCATTACTTTGAATTTTAATCCTTTACTCCATTAATCTTCATGTATTAAGAAATAATGTAATCATGAATAATAAATTAGATTAATTGTTATGATAAAGAACTTTTGGTCATGGCAGAAACTGTTCAATCATATCAATAGTATTTAAAAAGCAAACAGAGCAGACTCTGTGTCTTCTCTGTTTGCAAGGGTGTGGGAAGGAAGATTTAACCCTTTCTCTGTCCTTAGTTTATTCCAAATTCCAATACCTACTGAATATTCATTAACAAAATAGTTATAAAGAAATATGGAAATTAGAACATGCAAAATTTAGGAAGCAAAGAAACAGATTTATCAAATTTTATTAGCAAACAGAGCAGACCTTGATCAGACGGCTCCTCTAGGAGCCGTCTGATCTGGGTCTTCTCTGTTTGCAAATGCGTGAAAACACGTTTATATGAGGGAAACGGTTAAGGAGTAAAGGGTTGAACATATGCTGAATTGGTTACAGAAATATTAGTCAAAAATATTCTTACAAACTACAAAGAAAATCATACTGCAGTGCTTCTTAAATGTCCTAGTTTCTAGATTTGCATTAAGTTATAAAAAATACATAGGAATGATAAGACATTCAATAGTTATATTTCATTACTGTCTTGAAGTGTAAGACATGCTCCAAGTAATTAGACTTTTCATCAGGATTCAAACTGTTTCCCATTAATACTAATTTGTTTCTTTTTTTTAACCCTTTACTCCATGAATATTCCTGTAAGAAATAATGATGTTATATATATTATTTCATAGATGAACAGAGCAGACCCTGATCAGATGGCTCCTACAGGAGCCATCTGATCTGGGTCTACTCTGTTTGCAAAGGCATATAAAGACATATTCATGGAGTAAAAGTTTAAAGGCATAAGCTTGAGCGACATAAAAAGACAACATTTTCACACAAAAAGTTACAAAGTATTTAACCTTTTACTCCATGAATATTCATTTAAGAAATAATTAGCTCATGAATATTAATTAGAACTTTTTTCCATGTCAGAAACTGTACAATATAATGATGTCATGAATATGAATGAGTTTTACTAATATTAAGCATTATTCACAAAGAAACGTTTGACTTGCAGAGAGTGTAGAATCAGATCTATATAATCCCATAAACAAACAGAGTAGACCCTGTTCAGATGGTTCCTCTAGGAGCTATCTGATCTGGGTCTGCTCTGTTTGCAAAGGCATAAAAAGGCGTATTTATGGAGTAAAGGGTTAAAGAATTAATGAGATTTCCTCATTTTTACACAGAGCTGGTACTTACAGCATCTTTGATTTCCCCTGGCAGTCCATCACAAAAGTTCAATAATGTAGCATTGATGGTGGCAGCAGTCTTATTTTCACCCACTAGCTTGTCTATCGCAACGAGCAACAGTTTACACAGTTGGCACTCAAGGGTGTCCTATACAACGTATATGAGACATGTTACAAAAGAGAAACTTCTACGTTGAATAATTAAGCACATCTTTACGTTATATATGAACCATTTATGTACTGTAGAATTATGCTGTATAGACCATGTGATAGGAAAAAAGATTCATTTTCTAATTATATAACTTTCATTTCTCTATTAACCCTTTCCCTCATATAAACGTGTTTTCACGCATTTGCAAACAGAGTAGACCCAGATCAGACGGCTCCTATAGGAGCCGTCTGATCAGGGTCTGCTCTGTTTGCTAATAGAATTTGAAAGATCTGTTTCTTTACTTTCTAAAATGTCTACAATGGTCCACCTTGCATATTTCTTTATAACTATTTTGTTAATGAATATTCACTAGGTATTGAAATTTGAAATAAACATAGAAAAGGGAAATGGTTAAAGACATCTGATCTATTATAAAAAAAAAGTATATGAACATAAATAACAACCCTCGTAAAATGTGAATAGGCCTAAAGAAACAATTTAGATTTACAATAAAAGGGTTTGTTAGTCTATTCATCTGGTTATCATAACCTGTTTGCAGAGCACCAGATAAGATGCATAAATTAAAACATTTTCAAGAATAACTCCTTTATTTCTCCACCAAACCCTATACTGTGACCACTCTTCAGAATCGTCTCGAAGAGATGATTCTAAAGAGTGGTCACAGTATAGGGTTTGGTGGAGAAATAACGATTTCAGTATTTGGGTACGCACCCTTATCTGTAGCTCTGTGTTCGTATCTTTTGCTTATCTGGGTTGATTTGTTATTGTAACTTATTTGGTTGTTTTTTCTTCCTCTGCATTTTATTCTATTCTTTCAACCCTTGCAGTGCTAATTTTCAAAGAGGAATGGTCCATCATTGTTTAATGATGAAATTCATCCAATATTACAGTCTAAAAGTAATCCATGTCTGCACTGTTTGCTAATGCCATACACTCATTTCCCAAATCATTCAAAGGATAAATAATTAAATTTGGGGGAGAGGGGGGCGGGGGTCTTCGACTGACCCTCACCACTGTAGTTCAAATCCCAGTCTGGGCATTTGGATTTTTCATGTAGATAAGCCTTCCACCTGGCTTGTGGTAGGTCAGTGGTTCTACCCTAGTGTTCTTCTGTGCACAAAACAATGGAATTTGTTCCATGCACAGAACTTCAGGGGGTCTTCCTCCACCTGTAATTACTGTAGCTGGACATCACGATATGATAGAAATACTATAAAAGAGACGAAAAACCCTGACACAAACAAACTTAAATTGATGGCTCGTGGGCTCCCATGTAGACAGAGCTACAGATAACGGAGCATACTCAAACACTAAACTCGTCATTTCTCCACCAAACCCTATGTTGTGACCACTCTTTAAAGAGTGGTCACAGCAAAGGGTTTGGTGGAGAAATAAAGAAGTTATACTTAAAAATATTTTAATTTATGCATCTTATCTGGAGCTCTGCATGTAGGGATACTATTAGCTTCAGATGAACCTATTTAGCCAAAAAGGGGCATAATTCTGGGTGACAGAGGCAGGTGGTAGCTTAATGCAGGACGAAAGTTATGCAGAAAGCTCCTATAGGAGCTTTCTGCATAACTTTCATCCTGCATTAAGCAACCACCTGCTTTAAACTGCGCCAGTGGCTGTTTATTAAGTGGTCGCATTAGCGCGGTTTTACTGTATTTAGCTTTTGCTTGTTCTTTTGCTTCATCTGTATTCATTGCGCAACATGCATAGAACGACACAATTAACATTTTACCTGATACGAAAAACTTTTCACATATCTTTGCAAACAGGGTAGATCAAGATCAGATGGATCCTGTATCTATCTGATCAGGGTCTGCTCTGTTTGCTTATTGACTAGTATTATATCCGACTCTGCAGTTTCTTCCAAAAATGTATCTATCATGACAGTCCCCTACATACAAATCAATTACATTGTATATGTATCTATCTCACCAGTCCCCTACATACAAATCAATTAAATGTATCATTATCGCAATCCCCTACACAAAATGGACACTTGAATGAATATACTCACTTCGACTTCTTGTTCTTCTGGGGTTTCTTCTTGTGTTATAACAGAGTTACTTATTGGTTCTGGCAGTGTTAATACAGTTTCCTGTACACAAATGTTCATTTCAGCACAAACACTGTTTGGATCCTGCAGTTCCCACAACAAAGAGAAATTATAAACTATTTACTTCATGAATATTCATATAAGAAATAATGACGCCATAAACATTGATGATTATTTGATTTACAATGGCACATGAATACAGGAAAAGTTGGCCATTGTAGAAACTATAGAATCAGATCTGTAGTTTTTCAAAGGCACTCAGAGCAGACCCTGATCAGACAATCTCCATTAGGAGCTGTCTGATTTGAGTCTACTCTGTTTGCAATTGGTTTGAAAGCGTATCTCTGAAGTGAATTCAAGTTAAGGGTTAATACATTTTCTATTAATTATTATGATATAGCATCAGTTTTGACACTGTCCGATTGGATGTAGCTAGGTGTGATGTAACCTTTCACCTCATGAATAATTATACAAGAATCTATCACTTTAAACAATTTCATTTACCGATTTTTATAATGGTACCCAGACAGCGCCTTCAAAGTCTACTCCGTACAAAAGGCGTTTGAATACTGAATTTCCAAGATCCAGATCAGACGCCACCCATAGGAATCATCTGATCTGGGTCTACTATGTTTGGAGAGGTGTAAAAAGCCATTTCTATCAGGTAGAGGGTTACGTGACAACATAACTGTTAATTTATGGTTGTTATTATTTTTTACTGTACATAATTATTGTCTTAAAATAATAAGACACACACCAAGGGTGGTGTCAAATGATTTTAATCAATTCCTTTGAACCTTTTTCCATAAATATGCCTTTGCAAACAGAGTAGACCCAGACCAGATGGCTCCTATAGAAGTTGTCTGATCAGGGCCTGTTTTGTTTGCATATAATATAGATCTGATGCAATAGTTTCTGTCAAGATTAACTTGTTCAATGTCCGCCAAAAAAATTACGTTAATTAAAGATGATTTCTACTGTTTGTTTCCTTCCAAGATTTTTTTTTTATTTCTTTATATTTTGTTGTTTAAAGTATGCTGATTTGAAATAAAAAAGAAAAGAAAAGAGGGTGTTACAGACTTTATTTTTGAGTAATTACCATGAAATAAACATAAGTGTGCTGCCTGCCTTTTACATATGGGACTGTACAAAAATCATGACATTGGTGATATTTTCATAAATTTCTAAGAAAATCAAAACGTCACATTTTGTGCTTTATAGTGTCCTTAATATGAAATCAAAAGAAATATGTGGGTTGCAAGCTTCCTTTTTAAGTAATTACCCAATTTATCACCTAGTGGTGGTGCTCTCCCATGAAAATTACGCCAAAACGGGCGATGTCTTTTGACGTCAATGCATTGCTATGACGTCGTACCAATTTGTTTATTATACTCGCGTACCGGATTTTCTTGTTTGATTTTAAGTTTTTTTACGTTAAGCTAATTATCTTTCAGCAATTTTCTCGTGTAATCTAAATTGTTGATACATTTAAGGTTTGTAAATGTTGGTCGAAATCAGTCGTTCGAAATTAGTGTCATCCAGAATACCGGTACCGGTTGTTTCCTTTGTAGAGAGTAATCAGCGCATAAAGCTGCGCAGAACTTACTACCGAAATTGTCTTTAATAATCATAATGTCAATATGTTTTACACAAAAATGGATTGAAGGGTTAATAAAATAATTCTTATGTAATATCTGTAATACATACTTAATCCCTTTTCTGTTGAAAATTCATATAAAAAATAATGATATCATGAAAAATTATTAGCTGAAGTTTTATAACAGCGTATTATGTACACATGATGTTTTGATATATATTGGTACCAACTGTAAATCTATATCTACTATAATTTCATTAATAAACAGAGCAGGCCCTGATCAGACAGCTCCTACAGGAGCCGTCTGATCTAGGTCTACTCTTTTTGTAAAGGTGTGAAAAAGTGTTTATATGAAGGAAGGGGTTAACATCGTTATATATGTAATGTACATGTACACGTCTTTTGACATATTCAAGACTAGGAGTTTATGATCATTTTTATAGTCTTCAGTGGCATGCTGTTTGCAGAATAATTCCAAGATCCTGGGTTTTCTCAACTGAGAATCTAGGTACTTGGGTGCAAACCTAGGTTTCTTATTGGAAACCTAGGATCTGAGTTGAGAACATATGGTTTTTGAGATGATAGCTAGGATCTCAGTGGTATTTGCACAATAACTCCAAGACCCTAGATTCTTGTCTAAATCGCTGTGCTTTACACAAATTCAAAATCATGTTACATTTCGTTGCACTAAAAAATAAACACTGGATTCCAATGGTAATGATAAACATCAGATCCCATTTGGGAACCTTGGGTAATGACAATTGCACAGTAGATTGTGAGAACCTGGGGTCTGAAGTGAAATCTCGAGTCTTTAGATTAGGTATGAACTTTGCATATTAAGAACCCTAAATTCTCAGTTGAGAATGTAGAAATTTTGAATTACAGTTGAACTTCGATATCTCGAACTTCAAGGGACCATACAAATTAATTCGAGATAACAGAAGTTCAAGTTATCTGATTTCTAATCTGGACAATTTCTAGAGTCCAGGACTGCAGCAGCTTTCAGCATTACTTTACACCTGTATTAAGCTGTCACATTTGTTTCTAGATATCCGTAGTGATACATTTAAGAGCAGTTCTGTATTGTAAGTTTTGGAAGGACCAAACTTTTAGTTCAAGTTATCCCAAAGTTCGAGGTATCCGAGTTCGAGATATCGAAGTTCAACTGTATTGTGCAAAAGGTGTGCCATAGTCTTCCTTGTGATACAATCTAGATGACAACATGTTTACCTGGAGACCAATGGCATCCATTGCAGTGAGACATGTTTCACATGGAATATGGAAAGAAGTCTCTCCTGAAACAAAAAGGGGAAGTTTGACCTGATCATATATGCAAACAGCTTATATATTAGTAGGGACACTTGGTGTCTCTTTAGGATCCAAGAATCTTTGAGATTCTGGGTCCATGCTTATAAAACTTTTAGTTGAGTCTGAGTTCGTTCTCAAGTTTTTGATTGGTCCGATTTGAGCCTCTAGCTCAAATCTGACCAAACAAAAGCTTGAGAACTCAAATCTGACCAATCAAAAGCTTGATTGTGAGTTTGTAGAACAAGACAATATGTCATGTAGGTAGATATGAAAGAAGCCAAGCTTTGATTGAACAACACAAATACCTAACATGCTAAAGGTTGGCCATAAGTGAATTTCTGGTTAGTCATATAATCAGTTTTGGTCCAGATCAAGACGCCGAGTAACCATGCCCCAAGTACCTGTGACAACAACTACTTACTATGCTTCACACTAAGCAAATACGTTTGGGAAGAAATCCAAGAAAATAGCGACTGTTTTCTTCGTAACTGTTCATCTAATGAATATTAATGTAAAAAAAAATGAATCTTAGTTAACTGATTTTTTATAATGGCTTGTGCATCAAAGAATTTTTGAGACCATTACAGAAACTGCCCAGTCAGAGTTATGATATGTCAGAGAGAGCTCTTTCAGCTGTCTAATCTGGGTCCACTCTCTTTGCAGATGCATATAAAATGCTTAAGCTGCTTGGTCGCTTTCTATTAACATACACAGTAACAAACACTCTGGGTGACAAACAATGTGGATCCTTGCCAGACAGCACAGCACGTTACTTGGTGCCTGACATACATGTATGGATCCAAAATGTGTGCAAAAGCTAATCCACAAGGCTTAACACTTTACTGCATAAACATGCCTTTCTATGCATTTGCAAACAGGATAGACCCAGATCAGACAGCTCCTGTAGGAGTCGTCTGGTCAGGGTCTGCTCTGTTTGCCTTAGATATAATACAGATATGATTCTGCAAATTCTGCCATGGCCAAACATTCTTCATCATCATCATCTTCAATTATCGCCTCACTCTTGTGCTATTATAACAATTAATCTTATTAATATTCATGATGTCCTTTAATATATCTGACATGAATATGCAGGTAGTAAAGGGTTAAGGATAATGGTATCACAATAAGCCACGTTGTGTAGACTTCTAGCATGTACCTTTGACCTTCATGTGTAACCTTTGGTCTATCTTAACAGCTGATATATCAACCTTATCCTACTGATCGCAACCTGTCTGTCATTTGCAAACAGTCTTGGATCCAGATGCGACGCCGAGTAACTTGGCATCTCATCAGGATCCAAGCTGTTTGACATCTAGACAACAGTTTCTTACACGCTTGAATAAATCAGGATAAAGTAAAAATGCAGCATAGCTTTATCCTACAATTTAATGGTCAAAACGCAGGTCAAATTCACCCCGTATCTCCAATGTTCGATTGTGAAAATTTTATCTTGCAGCAAAAATGAAAATGTCAAAAGTAATGCCGAAGAGAGTAAGCTACTACAAAATGTAGAAAATATCTATTATTCTATATACATGTATGGTTCATTCTTTCATGGGACATCACTGTCACATCAGTCTTCTGTTTTACTTAATAAAAAAGCTTCATCTCATAAGTTTTAACAGTGTCTTAATTTTCATGATTGTGCATTCATGCAGTCCTGAAGGGAGAGGAATACTGATGTGATTCAAAATCAGAGTTCAGTTTTCTTGCAATCTAAAACTTTCAAGTAGTTTGACCCTTTACCCAATATACATGCCTTTTCACGGATTCACAAATGAGCTAATAAATATTCATGTTGTCATTATTTCTTATATGAATACAGAACAGGGAAAGGGTTAAAGTTCCATCAAGATGGTAAACCCTTTCCTTCATAAATTAGATGCTTTTTCATGCCTTTGCAAACAGAGTAGACCCAGATCAGATGGTTCCTATAGGAACCATCTGATCAGGATCTGCTCTGTTTGCTTATGAAACTATAATAAATCTGATTCTACAGTTAAAACAATGCAGCTAATGAATATTCATGATGTCATTATTTCTGACATGAATATTCAACAGGGAAAGGGTTAAGCCTTTGATTGCTGAATTTACAAATGGGAATTGTCCATCATTGTTTAGTTATAAAGTCCATTCAGTATAAAAGGGTGACTGTTTTAGAGGATTCTCAATTACAAACAGTGCAGACCCTGATTAGTGGGCTCTTCTAGCAGCATTCTGATCTGAGTCTACAGTTTTGCAAATGCCAGTACATTCGTTTCCTGCATTCAACAACCTACAAGTGACATTGAGAAAATCTTGAACAATTTTGAAGTAGTTCTACTGCATATTTGGCTATATTGCTTTGAAACCGTATCTCAGTATCTTATCAGGATCCAAGCGTTTTGGCACTCGATCAGCATTTACTTAATCTTTTATTCCATTAATACACTTTCTATGCATTTGCAAACAGAGTAGACCCAGATCAGACAGCTCCTGTAGGAGCCATCTGATCAGGGTCTGCTCTGTCTGTTAATGGTATAATATAGACAGGAATTTCCACAGTTTCTGCCATGGCCCATAATACCTGTGTTCATGGTGTCATAACTATAAATCTATTTAATATTCATGATGTCATTATTCCTCACTGTCACATGAATATTTAACCCTTTCCCTCATATAAACGTGTTTTCATGCATCTGCAAACAGAGTAGACCCAGATCAGGGTCTACTCTGTTTGCTAATAGAATTTCAAAGATCTGCGTCTTTACTTTAATGACTACAATGCTCCACCTTCCAAATTTCAGTGTAACCTTTTTGTCCATGAATATTCAGTAGGTATTGACATTTGTAATAAACATAGAACAGGGAAAGGGTTAAAACCCTTGAATGAATCAGAAGCATCTAAAAGTTGTAACAAATCAGAATTAACTCTTGACATCATGATCATCATAGGCAAAAACGTGATGACTTTTGCAAAAAGTAAAATCTGTTTGACACTCTAAATATTTGTTTAGAAAGAAATTTAAGATAGCTGCAATTTGAAAATTGAAGCAGAAGATAATCTTAGCAGACGAAATTTATTCGGTTGTGAAAGGATTAAGGTAAGATAAACGTTATACATTATAGCCCTAAATATCTGGTTAGAACCCTACTTTAAATTGCTGACAAATTATGCAAATAACTCGGTACTTTGTCACACCCACTTAAAGTAGATGTAGACATGTCTGGTCATGGTAACCCTTTACCTCATTCATTCCTTTTCAAACAATAGATCTAGATCAGATGTCTCTTAAAGGAAGCGCCTGATCAGGTTCTCTTCTGTTTGCTTATATAATTATACAGATCTCATTCTACAGTTCAATAATTTGTGCCATGGCCAAAAATCCTGTATTCATATATCATTAACAGTTAATTAATATTCATGGTGAAATTATTTCTCAAAATGAATATTTATCAGGTGAAGAGTTAACCCTTTCCTCCATAAATACCCCTTTCTACGTAAAAGTCACCTGTTGAAACCATTGTGATAAATAGAGCATTTGCTCCTATAGGAGCAAATGCTCTATTTATCACAATGGTTTCAAACTACAAAATTCTAAAAAATTTCCTTTTCTCTAGTTAATGCTCCTTTTCGGTAGATTTATTCATGGTAGATTTATTCAAAGTGACTGGATATAAAAATAGCCTATGAGGGAATGGGTTAATCTAGTTTTCGGATACTGTGCACATAACATACATGTTAAAGCGTCTGATCACTGTTATCTCCCCTCTTTAACCTTCAACAAGCTGGGAGCAAATATGTGATAAACATCGCGAACAGTTTGGATCCAGATGATATGCAGAGTTATTCGGTGTCTCATCAGGATCCAAACTGTTGACACTTGGTCAATGGTTTCTCAAAATTTCGACTGAATCGGAACTAGTTAAAATGGCATCTGATTCGCAGACTTTTTTTTCCAGCGCGGTTAAGGGTTAAGATAACGACATATTGATCAACTTAAATCAACACTAGAGAAACAATAGGGAATCTGACAGACAGAGTTATCTCCGACACAATTGTTATCACTGGATACTGATATGGGTATCTGTGTCGTGATAGCTTGATGACAGAGGAGCAAATCGAGGGCTTGGTGCAAAACTATTCTAACTCCTTCACTTTAGTGAAGGAGTTAGAATAGTTTTGCACCAAGCCCTCGATTTGCTCTCTAGTAACCAGTAACCCTTTACTCTATGAATATTCATGTGAGAAATAACGATACAATGAGTATTGATTTGATTGATTGTTATAATGGCATGTAAACAAAGGATAGTTTGTGCCATGGCAGATACTGTAGAATCAGACATACATGTATATTCATAGTAGACTGATTAGACAGTAGGAGCTGTCTGGTCTGGGTCTACTCTGTCTGCACAAAACCGATTAATTAAAAATGTTCAGTCATTATAGACCTAGCTAAATACAAAACTACTGGAAACTGTATTTTATAATTTTACACGTACAGTAAAACCTCTCTATAACGGCCACTAAATTACATCAAGTATTTTGTGTTAAAGGCAGGTGGCTGCTTAAAATAAGGTAAAAGTAAAACAGAATGCTCCTATAGGAGCGTTCTGTTTTACTTTCACCTTGCTTTAAGCAGCCACCTGTCCAAAATTCCAACTAATGAACACAATTTAGTGGCCGTTATAGAGAGTTTTACTGTATTTATTTTCTACTTATATCCCAACATTTGCAACCTGAGTGACATTTATAAACAGCTTGGATCCAGATGAGACGTTGAGTCAGGATTCAAGCTGTTTGACACTAGGTCAATGGCTCCTAAAAAGCTTGAATGAATCAAAAGTAGTGGAAATTTCACCAGATCCAAATTCGAGCAGCATTGTTTTTTTACAGCATGGTAAAAACCCAGAAATTGATAAATGTTAAGTCATTGAAGAGAGGTGTTTCTGATGAGTGATAAACAGTAGTGTAGATCCTGATCAGATGTGGTATTCTACATGGAGACTGATTTTGGTCTACATTGTTAAGAAGTGGTGAAGTCTCATTCCTTTATTCTGTATTTCCTTCATACAAATGCAGGAAAACACATGAGCTCCTATGCTTAGTGTTATTATTATTATTATTATTATACCACATTTATACAGCGCTCTTCTCACACCAGATATATGCGTTCAAAATCGCTAAATCATATTTTATCTAAGCGCTTAACCCAGTTAATAAATATTCAAGTCAGTAATACTTGCAAGAATGTTCATGAAATAAGAGTTATGCCATTCAAATTTGCATTAACCCTTTCCCAGATGAATATCCATGTAAGAAATAATGACATCATGAGTATTTATTAGCTAATTGTTTATAGTGGCACATGTACACAGGTCATATTGATATTGGTAGAAACTGTACAGTCAGGGTCCATGCTTATAAAGCTTTTAGTTGAGTCTGAGTTTCGTTCTCAGGCTTTTGATTGGTCAGATTTGAGTTCTCAAGCTTTTGATTGGTCAGATTTGAGCCTTTGGCTCAAATCTGACCAATCAAATGCTTGAGAACGTTCTCAGACTCAACTAAAAGTTCTATAAGCAGGGACCCAGATCTATTATAATTTCATAAGCAAACAGAACAAACCCTGATCAGGAGGCTCCTACGGGAGCCATCTGAGCTGGGTCTACTCTATTTGCAAAGGCATAATAAGGTGTTTATATGAAGGAAAGAGTTAACCCTTTCCCTCATATAAACCTGTTTTCACGCATTTGCAAACAGAGTAGACCCAGATCAGACGGCTCCTATTGGAGCTGTCTGATCAGGGTCTACTCTGTTTGTTAATGGAATTTGATAGATGTGTTTCGTTAGCGTCTAAAATGGCTGTTATGTTCCACCTTCCATATATCATTATAATTATTTTGGCCATGAATATTCAGTAGGTATTGAAATTTGGAATAAACATAGAACAGGGAAAGTGTTAAGGCCGCTCAGTAATCAATATTTCGTCCCATATCCATATATTACCGTACTCACCATCACAGAGTGTGGCTACCTTGCATGCGAGTTCTGGGTCAACACCGTTCTTTAATGCATCCAATACTGTCGGTTCTATTTCTTTGCACTATCACATAAAAATATAACCATAAAATTAATCAAGTTCCTTTTGCAAACTGTTATACTTATTTCTTGTTTACACACATCACCTTTAATAGTGATTGGTGGCATTTTATAAACTTTGTAATCAATCGCATTATGAAATGCACCTGAGTAGCATACACTTTTATTTGGAAGAAATACCATGGGTTTAATTTTACCCCATTTGCTCCCAGTGGATTCTTCCATGCTTATATATTGGATTAGTCTATCTTTTATCTAAGGGATGTCTGGTCTAAATTTTCATTTTTGTTTTGTTTTATATTGAATTTCCTATCAGCAAACAGTGTAGACTCTGATCAGACGCCGCATTATGCGGTGTCTGTTCAGAGTCTACACTGTATGCCTACGTCCAATATATGGGATCGTGGGAGCAAATGGGTTAAACTTGACAAAAAAAGTAACGCAAAGGTTCTGAGTTTATAAAACTTCTGAGTTTTCAGTCTGAAATCATTCTTTAGTATATGAATTGGTAGACTGTGAATTTCACTCACAATCTGACAAACCAGATATTTGAGAATGATCTCGGACTCAAACAAAAGTTTATAACCCCAGACCAAGATGTTCTTTTCTGGACAAATCTTATAATTCACTCTTCCATTTTTAAGTTTACAGGCAGCTGATTCCCATTTTACCCTTTCAACCCCCAACAAGCATGCAATATCATTTGCAAACTATGTGTACAGGAGCTCCTAGAGGAACCCTCTGATCAGACTCTGCACTGGTTGTCATTCATAATTCTCTAAGACGTTCAAGCCTTTTATACTTATTGGACTCTATAGTTAAATGCCGACGGAATATTCCACATCGAAAAATCGGGAGGTAAAAAGAAAAGATTGGTGATTAACCCCTGCTTCTCTTTGTGACCTGATAGACATTTGCAAACAGCTTGCAACACCAGGCATTCTCGGTGCCATCAGGATCCAAGCTGTTCCACTCTTGGTCAATAGTTTCTGAAAAGCTTGTTCAAATCTGAAATAGTCAAATTTGACCAGATCCAAATTTGAGCAGACAGTATTGTTTAATTAATTAAATCATGAGTGCATTTTTGAAGCCAAGTTCATATTTTGATGTCGTCATCAAAAGTGTTATATTGTCTATGGTGTCCCTTTTCTATAGATAAATTACATATAAATGTCAACATACTTGAGAAAAGACTGTCCCAAAATATTGGCTTCTTATGATTGGAAGTTTGTTTGAGTATAGTAAAACCGGTTTAAAGTGGTTGCATAATGCAGGTCAAAAGTAATGCAGAAAGCTTCTTTGTGTGCTTGTTGTTTTACTCTTGTTCGCTTAATGCAGGGCAAAAGTGTTACAGAAAAGCACCTCTGTATTACTACTGCCATGCATTAAACTACAACCTGCTTTAACCCTTTCCTAGCGGGAAATAAGTCACTCATGTATTTTGTAAAGTGTAAACCCAGATGAGAGGGCTCCTAGTGGAGCCCTCTCATCTGTGTCTGCACTGTTTACCACGTTACACTTTTCTTAAAAAGAATACCTTAATATTCACTTGTTTGAATTTTTGAACAGTCCATTTGAAAATTGAACTTTAAAAGTGTTAAGGGCCCAGAATTGTATTTATTTTAATTGTCAATTCAGGCATATTTTACCGGTGATGAGAGAGCAGCAGGCAGACTATCACAGAATTTCTCCAGTGTGGAGTTGATGGCATCTACAGATTTATTGCCCTTGATCAGCCTGTCAACAGCTACAATGGCCAGTTTACACAGCTCACATTCTATAGGGTTCCCATCAATCTAAAATGAAAATAAACATGTGTAATGTAAAAACTCTATGCTGTGGAATAAAAGTAAGGCAGAAAAATCAAAGAAGCTTTCTGCAGTCCATCTGTACTGTGTTATTAATAAGCAGCCAGCTGTTTCTAAAGACCCTTGTTTGTATTCACCCAGAGGCTGCTTCATATAGGCTTTAACTGATCATCCTTTGTAGAAAAAATAACTCTTGGTTTGCCTTTAAATAACGCTTTACTCCATAAATACGCCTTTCTATGCCTTTGCAAACAGAGCAGACCCAGAACAATTAGTTCCTGTCAGAACCGTCTGATCAGGGTCTGCTCTGCTTGCTAATATTATTAAATAATATATAATGATTACAGTTTCTGCCATGGCCAAATATCTATGTGGTCATTAGTCTCATCAATGAGCTGTAAGACAGCATGCTGTTTTTGTGATGGTTGCCGTCTGCCGGGATATCGTTAAAATCAAAAGTAGCTCGATATCACCATTTAAAGAACACAAAATTTTTCGAGGGCTTGGTGCAAAACTATTCTAACTCCTTCACTTTGTGAAGGAGTTAGAATAGTTTTGCACCAAGCCCTCGAAATGTGAACTATGTGGTCATGTGCCATTATAAAAATTAATCTAATATTCATGACATCATTTTACTTTTTACTTAAATATCCATGGAGTAAAGGGTTACTCCTGCTAAAAAATTATGTCTGCTCAAACTCTAACATGAAACACCTTTGAGAAAGTACTGACTGAGTGTCAAATAACTTGGATCCTAATGAGGCGTCAAGGATGACGCAAAGTGGCAAATGACAATTATGTCATTAGTGGCGTAGGATAAGGACTAACCCTTTACTCCATGAATATACAAGAGATGGTGCATCACTGTGAATATTTAAATAGCTGGACTTTTATAATGGCATAATTATGTTCACATGATGTTTTGGTATTGGTAGAAACTGTACATCGATGTATAGTCAGGTCTATTACAATTTCATAAGCAAACATGCAGAGCAGACCCTGATCAGATGGCTCCTGGAGTCCTATTGGAGCTGTCTGATATGGCTCTACTCTGTTTGCAAAGGCGTATTTATGGGTTAATATTTACATTCGCCCTGCAACGTCCTTATATAACCTTATTCTAAAAAGAAAGTTGCATAATCTCATGAACACCGGAAGCACGTCATTCATTTCTTAAATATAAGAAATACAATGGAATATAAATATAAGAAATAAATGACGTGCTCTCGGTGTTCATGGGTTATGCAACGCATAGCTTTACGAGCAAAGATTCACGTGAAGCCCTTTGGGCTTCACTAACTTTGCTCGTAAAGCTATGCGTTGCATAACCTCATGAACACCGGAAGCACGTCATTCATTTCTTAAATGTTTTCAAAAGGGTGAAAATTGACAATATTCGCTCACCTTTTCCTCTTCCTCTTCAAAGACAGGTGGTTCTTCCGAAACAGGTTCAACGTTTTCAACATCGCAAACGCTGGGTAGTTGCTGACAAAACTGCCGTGATGACTGAAAGGAGGTGTAAAATAATTTGATGTTAAATTATTTATGCAAGAAATTATGACATCATGAATATCAATTAAGATTAATGTTACAATAGCACATGGACACAGGATTTTTTTGCCATGGCTGAAACTGTAGAATCATATTTATATTATTGTACATTGTATATCTCATAGGCAAACAGAGCAGACCCTAAATAGACAGTTCCTACAGGAGTCGTCTGATCTGGATCTACTCTGTTTGCAAAGGCATAGAAAGGCGTATTTATGGAGGAAAGGGTGAAATATTTAACCTTGAGCTATAACAGAAAATACCCGGCCCCTGTATGTATCAATATCTCCATTTCTTTTCAAATTTCTGAATTAAGAGTGTCAAACATGTTGTATCCGGATGAGTTTCCGGAGTTTCTCTGCTTCTCATCCAATGGAAAGCTGGTCACGATATGCTACTTGCCACTTTCTACTTGCTAATAGACAATTGCCAGTTGCTTCTTAACATTTGCCACTTCTCACTTGAAATTTGGAACTCAATTTACTAATTGTTAATAATTATTGCCACTTGCCATTTGTCAATTAGTGTGTTGGGACTCCCAACCAAAGGGGTCTGGACCGCTTCATGGGGGTCTACATGTACTATATAATAACGTTATTATATAGTACATATAGACCCCATGAAGCGATCCAGACCCCTGTGCTCCCAACGTCATATCATTGTCGTTGACCAACATGTTAGTTGTATCCTTTGACATGGATCTACCGTTCTACGGCAGTTAATCATTTAATGTTACATGTATTCACTTTTAAGAGGCTGGCCATTTTATGTTTGTATATCATCAATACCAGCGACATAGATAACATAATTTTGTATATGGCAAGTAGCAAATGGCAAAGATTAACAAATGGCAAGCAGCAAATGGCAAACTGGCAACTACTAAAAAAAACAAATAACTAATATCGTGACAGACCGCGCGCTGATGTTACCGCGTTTTTTGACGGTGCTGTGAAATAATCACACGTTTCCGATCGGTGTGTGTGTAAAAATGTCCTTTGCATAAGCGACAACAAGCAAGTGTCAAATGGCAAGTAGTATGTCGTGACCAGCATTACATATGATCCAGACTGGTTATATAAATTATCACAAGTTCACCCTGTCCACTCGTGAACAAACCTGTTTCACCGTTTGAAAAATCACACATTGAGAACTGAAGCACAGGCATCCGGCTCATGAAATATGTCTCAAATAAGTTAAAAATGTCCCTAAATTGACGTTTGTAACATTTGCAGCCGAAGAAATAAAGTTTGGGCATTTTGAGACAAAGCTGAAAATTCGTATATATAATTAATATATAACTCCTGTGAATTGAAGCAGATATTTAGTTTTGTATCAGGTGCAGTCCTTAATTTACACTAAGCAAAATTAATGTAGCTAAGAAAGCCAACAACAATCTGAAATCAGGGCAGGTGTGGATCCAGGATTTCAGAGGGGGCGGGGTAGATTTTTTAAAAGTTGGATGACATCACTAGTGTCTTTGCCATTTACAAGGACACTAGTGATGTCATCCAACTGCGAACAGGGACATAAAAAAACTCAAATTAAATCACTTTTTTATTCATTTTTAATAGTTCTAGATATAATAAAATTAATCAAAATAGTTTATTTGTGCAATTTTAAGTGTATGTCTGTGTGGGGAGTGGGGGGGGGGGTTACGCCGACTCCGCCCCTCTTAACTGCAGGGCGTATACTACAGTATGTTGTTCTTAAGGCAGATTCTCAGTGAACTTCATACTTCATATGGAAAGTCTGCAGTGTCAGAGAAAAATGTTTACAGGTGGATACATTTAAAAATGATAGAGCTTTCTTTAAAACGTGGCTCGTCCTGGCAAGCCTAAAACAGTAGTGACGTCAAATAACATCATTACACTTACAGACGTATGTAGACGTCTGAATGATGAAGACGTCAGATTGATATATATGGTGTCAGAGATCGCTTTTTTTGCATATCAACGAGGAGGACTTATGATTCTCACCAAGCACTTGAGTTTAGAAAGGTTTGCGGACGTAGGGTGCCTCAAAGGTTAACTGATGAACAAAATGCCAATAGGGTCAAATGTGCTAAAGAAACGCTTAAAAGTTCTCAAATTTAGATAATCGCAAATTATCACAGCTCCTGACAGGAGATGAGACCTGGATATATTTTTATGAGCCGCAACGCTGTGTTGACAATTTACAGTGGCTGCGAAAGTGTGACTGTAGACCGGTAATTGCAAAAAGAAAGAACAGCCCTGGTGCATTTTAGAACAAGTCTGTATTGTACATTTTGGAAGGACCAAACTAAAGACCCGATCATAAATCAAGTTTCCTGTATCCGAAGTTCAAGTTATGCGAGTTCGAGATATCGAAGTTCAATTGTATTTCATCCAGTGAGGAATAAGAACAAAGAAGTGTCCGGGCTTGTTCTTCTACAGGTCAATTGCACAGACCTATCAACCATTTACTTCATAAATATTCCATAACAAATATTGACATCATGAATATTAACAAGATTAATGGCTGACCTTGCCAGTGTAGACCCAGATCGAAAAGGTTCCCAGTGTAGCCCTCTGATATGAGTCTGCACTGTTTGTCATTCAAAATGCTTTTTAACCCTTTTATACTGTATCAACCTTACCAATAAACAGAACCCATATAAACCGGAATTCTAGTAGAGAAGAATTTAGATACATGTACTATTAGGCAGGTGGTTTCTTAACGCAGGGTGAGAGTCATGCAGAAAGCTCATAGAGGAGTTTTCTGCACGACTTTCATCAAGCATTAATTATGCTGCCGCCTGTCTCCGGTTGAGGGAGGTTTTACTGCCACCTGTCTCCGGTTGAGGGAGGTTTTACTGCATTCCATTCTGAAAATTCAGAGTTGAAAGGGCGAATGATATCGCATCTTCATCTCTCTCTATGCAGAGTTTTATAGAAGATGCGATAGTCTGACCTGTGAGAAGTAACGTCTGTAAAATGTATCGTCTGCTTTAATTTTGATTATTTATGTTTCAGAAGCATTATCAAACATCAGATTGGATCCTGATGAGACACCGAGTTACTCGGCGTCTCATCTGGACTCAAACTGTTTGCATAGGTAATTACAAATTTGCCATTGGCAGAGAAGGATATACATGTAATCAGATGTAAGTAACCTTCCCATGTATGATAAAGTAAGGATTTCGGTGACAGTAACTATATTAGTGGATTTGTTTTAGGAGGGGACGCTGATAATTCATAACTGATTTCGGTGCAGTCGGTGATATCGCGTGTAAACTTTGTCAGCTAGTTATCAACTACTATCAGTTCCTGTTAGTTATTAGTCAAACATTCGTGTGTGGGTCACAGGTGTACGGAGAGTAGATCCAGTCAATACAATCGCCAAATCAATAAAACACAAATGAAAACCATTTCATATTCATGAGTAAAATTGTCTCAAAATAGTGTAGATTTTCTGGTTAGCTCCAACTTTTCAACTATATATGTATTATATATACGAGATTCGTCGAAATACATATTATAATTATATACATGTCGAAAAGTTGAAACTCGCCAACCAATCGACACAAATAACTTGATCTACGCCTCGAATACCTGTGATTTGTGTTAGTATTAATGAAACTATTATGTATATCTCATCTATGGCAAGTCTGATTCGCACGTACATGTATATGAAACTTTAGCCCTTATTTAAAGCATCTTAATCCGTTACCTCATAAATATTTATCAAGAAAATTAATAATGACTGTATGATTATTGATTAGCTGACTTTTATAGAGTAAAATCTCTCTATAACGGCCACTAAATTACATAAGTGTTTTGTGTTAAAGGCAGGTGGCTGCTTAAAACAAGGTGAAAGTAAAACAGAACGCTCCTATAGGAGCGTTCTGTTTTACTTTCACCTTGCTTTAAGCAACCACCTGCCCTTAATACCAACTAATTAGCACAATTTAGTGGCCGTTGTAGAGAGGTTTTACTGTATATGACATTATGAGGAACTTGACCATGGTAGAAACTCAATAATCATATTTGTATTACTTCAAAACTAAAACAGAACATACCCTGATCTTGGTCTATTCTGTTTGCAAAGGCGTTAATAGAAGTACCGTTGGAGTACAGAGTTAATCAGTGTACGTACTGTATTTCGTATTTCAAAATTAAGTGTGATGCACTTTGGAAATTTTCAAATTGGGTCCTAAGATACAATAAAGTCTAAACGTAGAAGATCCAAAGATTAGAACTGTTATTCGTGTAGATTATTGTAACTATACTATATACATGTATATTAGTTCTAGATTAATCAGAAATGGTGTATTCAACAGGCAAGAACAAATTAATTCAACCGTTTAACTCATTGCATGATGTTTGCAAAATGTGTCGTCTGCTAACATTCTCAACATCGAATTTTCTTCTACATATCTTTGTAAACAATACAATCAGATTGTCAAACCGATTTATCCTGGTGAGATGCCGAGTTACTCGGCACCTCATCTGGAACCAAAAGGGTTTGTCTAGGTTTTCAAGAATTTGCCACTAACGTGTATATGTATTTGCAGTAAAAACTCGATACTTCGAAAGTTTAATAATGAAGAATATGCACCTTTTTAGGCAGGTGACTGCTTAATGAAGGGCGAACGTCATGCAGAAAGTTCATAGAGGAGCTTTCTGTATGATGTTCACCCTGCATTAACCCTTTACCTGATAGAAGCGGCTTTAAGCGAGTTTAATATATTCCTCCGCTGAAGAAAATAGTTCAAATTCATACAGTCATGAACATATTGCATAATAAATATTTTCTATATCCTAGTAGGTGGTAGCTTAAAGCAGGCTGAAAGTAAAGCAGAATGCGCCTTTAGGCGCATTCTGCTTTACTTTCAACCTGCTTTAAGTGGTCATATGTCTTCAAAACTAGAAACAGGCTATTGGGTAAAGGGTTAAGCAGCACCCTGTGTTGAGGGTCAACAATGATACGTATTTGAGTGCTCGACTAATCGAGTTTTTATTGTATCACTTTGAAAGCGGGGAAACGAGTTAACTGTCATTTACAAACATTGCAGAACCAGATCAGAGGGATGTTGGAGGAGCACTCTGATCAGGGTATACACTGTTTGTCACTAGAATTCATTTCGCAAAATATAGCCTTTCATACTGAATGGACTCTGTCGTTAAACAATGATGGACCATTCCATTTTTACACATTGGGGAGCCATAATGATGGCAGCCTAGACTATTCGTATGTATATTTCATTAGGATAAAACTGCCATGAATACCAAATGTGTGGCCAAAGTCTTGAAGAGGTCTCCCGAGTACTGGTCAGTCAGTGTCCGGCACACATCCTTGGCCTCGCTGTCTAGGTTCGAGCATGCCCTGGTCACATAGTCCAACACTGACGCCTACAAAATATACACAATGAAGCTGATGAACTCAGTATGTGTAACTGCAGATTAGCAAAGTGGTAATGATAAATATGGTTCACTTATGATCTATTTGAGAGAAAAAATGACATCATGAATACTTATTAA
Source organism: Azorinus chamasolen (assembly GCA_963576725.1). Lineage (NCBI taxonomy): Eukaryota > Metazoa > Mollusca > Bivalvia > Cardiida > Solecurtidae > Azorinus > Azorinus chamasolen. The sequence continues at coordinate 41,839,606 of OY755236.1, read as the reverse complement.
ACCTTTACGCCATGAATATTATTGTAAGAAATAATGGCATCACGGCTATTAACTAGATTATGTTTTCCAGATAATTTATACAAAGGCAGAGTCTACTCTGTTTGCAAAGGTGTAAATATACTCTTTTGAGATTCAGACTGTATGTTTGTAGAAAAGGTGAATATAGAACACGGTTTAGTCATTTACTCCATAATACGCCTCCCTAAGCCCTTGCCAACAGTGTAGACCCAGATCAGAAGGCTCCTCTTTTGAGGTTCAGACTGTATGTTTGTAGAAAATGAGAATACAGAGCATGGTTTAGTCATTTACTCCATAAATACGCCTTTTTACGCCTTTGCCTGTAGGAGCCGTCTGATCAGGGTTTGCGCATGATATAATATAGATATGATTCTACAGTTTCTGCCATGACCAAATAGTCAGTCCTGTGTCCATGTACTGTTATTATAATTATTCTAATTAATATTCATAATGTAATTATTTCTTACATGAATATTAACCTTTATATGGGCGAACATTTTCTCACCAGGCTTAAGATTAAGCGCATATTGACCAGTGTCAATATGCAGAGTCTAACATGTTTGAAATTAAACCCTTTATTCCATGAAAAAAATTATGTATGCATGATCATGAGTTAGCTTAATATTATATGGCATATGATCAAGAAAACAATCGACAATTTCATAAACTGTAGAATCAGATATATATGTATATAATCCCATAAGCAAACATAGCAGACCTTGATCAGTTACTAGTACAGTAGAAATCTGAGTCTTGGTCTACTCTATTTGTTAATGCGTTAAAATGTGTATGTTTAAATGGTATGGGTATATGAATATGGGGTAAAGGGTTAAGAAACAGATTTTAATCGTTTCTTCCAATTTACCTGAGTTTCCTGCGCTGAAATCAGTCCCTGTACTTCGTCCACTAGCAATACACATACTTCACAAGAGTCGCCCCGTCTCTCGCTTGGTGCCCCTGAAATTATTGGACATTGTAATTACAAGAAGAATGTCATGTTTTGCCTTTGCATGTGTTTTAAGAGATAATACTTTGAGATTTTTATAATGGAACATTTTATCCATAATGTCAAGTATATTTGTTGCTAGGAACACTGGAAGTGGACAAAAATGACATCTCTTCTCATTCTTTTGTATATTGATATTCTACGTCTATATTACAATTGTTAATATAAGTCATCTTAACCCTTTACCTGATAGAGATACCTTTTCATGGATTGGTAAGCAGAGTAGACCCAGATCAGACGGCTCCTTTACGAACCGTCTGACTAGGGTCTGCTCTGGTCCCTAATTATAGAATAACATAGATTTAATTCTACACGTTCTGCTATATATAGTTAAATTCTTTTGTTCGCATGGCATTTTACAATTTCTGTACAATAATATTCATAAATACATTGTTTCTTTCGTGAATATTCATCACGTAAAAGGTTAAAGAAAGGCATGAGAACGTGCGTTTTAGCCACTTAAAATACAGTGGATAAATATTGTCAAAATGACGATATATATGGAGTTGAAACTATCATTGAATAAGGTAACAATAAGTAAGTTTACTCGTAAGTGGTGTACCTAGGGCGACTCCTAAAATTGCTAGTAAAATAGTCCCTTTCATCTCGAGCACTGTATTCCAGTGTTTAATCGCAAGCTATAATATAAACTATGAAATACCGAACAAAGTTGAGAGAAAACCGAATGCTGTAGAATCACATGACCGTCATGTGACTAAAATAGTCACGTGATATATATGACCTTTACGCTTGACTGAACAAAAATGATGCTAAGATGGCGGTGGATTTCGACGGAGAGAGAATGATCAAGAAAATGGAAGAAAAGCAGCCGGAGCACCCACAGCAACCGCTTTGTGCATGCACAGCATTCAGCTGCAACAAACTATGGTTGTTTGTGTACACATTGTTTTATGTGGTGAGTTAGTTTTTCAATCGATAACATGGTAATTTTTGATTGGCTTTGAATTTTGACATATTAGCGGGATTTTCCGCGTGCGTCCAAATGTAAACAAAGATTTTTATTTTATTTCGGTAAGTCTTTTTCCGTTGGACGTAGCTTGTAAGATTATCACACATGCGAAAAATTATCTGTGGTAATAGAATTTTGACCTTGTTCTCTTCTTGTGTCTAGAATATTATTGATTTTGACACTTTCAGATGTTCAATACTGACAGATCTGAAGCGCACGTGAGAGTGGCTGTCAGATACTTAATTCACACTGTGAATGATCTTTAAATAGCACTCTCTTTTACAGTAACTATGTGCAATGATAAACATTCTTGTGTTAGGGCGTCACAATATTACGCCCACCAAGGTCAGTTTTGAACCCAATAATGGCCAATATACATGTGTAGCCTTAATTCGAATATTTGAGATGCTGATGATATACATGTAGGTCCTTGTAGATCTTTAGTGTTCACGTACCCTTTACTCCAGGGTTTAACTGAGTGTTAACCCTTTATTCCATAGAGAAGCTTTTCGACATCATGATCATGATGGGTGGAGTCTGCCATGAATATTCATAGAATAAATGGTTAAAAAATCTGCTATATATGGGAAAACTCACTATTAGAGTCAGTGAATATATTATATGGATTTGAAACAGATCGACATACATATACTCTCTGTTTGAAATGATATGTTACTCTGTCAGAGTTAGAAAATGGAGGAAAGCAACTGTAAATATGAATAAATCTTTGTACTTTAAACTGTTTGCATAGTTTAATCACTTTTTGTTACCATAGCAGGCTAGAGGTTAATTAAAAATCATGGAAAAAAGTTTGACATTTTGTTTACTAATAATAAATTAAATTACAAACATCAGTTCATGATTATTAATATTATAAGTTGCACCTTTTCAAACAGAGGAGACCCATACCAGATGGCTCCTTTTAAGGCTTTAGGAGCTGTCTGATCATGGTCTTCTGTTTGCTTATGAAATTAGAATAGATCTGACTACAGTTTCCAGCAGTACCAAAATTACATGTTTACATAATCATGCCATTATAGAAATTCAGCCAATACATAATTATGTCTTACATGAATATTCAATAGGAAATGGGCTGAAATATCTTTTTTAGTGTACATGTCTGTATCTGTTTTTTCAGTACTGTGATAAACATGCATGTTACCATTCATTTGTGTACATGAAACTCTGTGTCTGTTCAATTTTCATGTAAGAAATTATATGAAATCATGAATATTTATTAACTGAGTCTTATAATGGTAACCTTTCAAGAAATTGTTTTGTTGCTTTGACAAAAACTGTAGAATCAGATCTAAATCATGTCAAAAGCAAACAGCAGACCCTGCCATCTGAACTGGGTCTACTCTGTTTGCAAATGCATAAAAATGCATTTATATGAAGGAAAGGGTTAAAGATCAGGGTCCATGCTTATAAAGCTTTTAGTTGAGTCTGAGTTTCGTTCTCAAGCTTTTGATTGGTCAGATTTGAGTTCTCAAGCTTTTGATTGGTCAGATTTGAGCCAAAGGCTCAAATCTGACCAATCAAAAACTTGAGAACGAACTCAGACTCAACTAAGCATGGACCCAGTTATACAACACCTTGGTATTAGATTGCCTAAAGGTATGGTTTAACCCTTAACCTGCTGAATAATTAGAAGTAGCTCCTCCCTTTCTGAATATCAAGTAAACAAAACATACAAATGTGTCACTAAAACCTTTGAATTTTTATGGCAACCAATGCAGACATGATCAAAGGGCTCCCTGAGAAGCCCTTTTACATGTATCTGGGTCTACAATACTTGCAAAAGTCTAAAATACTTGGATCCTGTATTTTGAGGGTTAAACATCCTCTTTAGCCTTTGAGTATGGACAAGTGTGCTTGCAGATGCAAAAAATGTAGATCTGGATCAGAGGACTTCTAGAAGAGCCCTCTGATCAGGGCCTGCACTGGTTTTCATCCAAACTCAATGGACTGTTTCATTAAACACTGATATTGAGGCATTCCACTTTGAATAATTCAGCTTTCAAAGGCTTAAGTGGGCAGTAACAATTAGTTTGATTCTGCAGGTCACTTCAACCCTTTCAGTGTGAGAAACAATTTACCAATGTCCTTTGCAAACAGTGTAGATGCAGATTAGAGGGCTCCTGGAGAAACCCTCTCATCAGAGTCTGCACTGTTTGTCATGTTACATATTTCTTTCAAAATCCTTGAATATTCCATGTAAAATTGACATGTTTGAAATTTGGAATAGTCCATCTGAAAATCTAGGGTAGAAAGGGTTTTATGTCCTAACATACAATTATACCCTTAGTGTCAGGTAGTCTCACTACATGTATGTATTTATCATACTAACATCACAGTGTGTGGTTTCACTTGTACAGTGTTTGAAATTAACTTTTTTTCCTGGTGGAAAGTACATGTACTTGCCACCTGATCTGAAAGTTGTTGGCAAAATGCTCTTACCTGGTGGCAAAACAGGAAAACAGAAAGCAATATGGAAATTTTCAACAAGCAAGAAAAACAAACGGTGGTCTGACAATTCTTGATGTATTCTTAACCCATTACCTCATAGGCTGTTGTTAGATCCAACCTCTTTGAATAAATCTACCAAAAAGGAGCATTTACTACAGAAAAGGAAATTTTTAGAATTGTGTAGTTTTGAACCATTGTGATAAATAGAGCATTTGCTGCTATGGAGCAAATGCTCCATTTATCACAATGGTTTCAAAAAGTGACTTTTACAGAGGCGTAGAAAGACGTATTTATGGAGGAAAGGGTTAATCTGATTGTTTTGATTTCCACCCAATTATTCCTGGTGGCAAGTTTTTGCCACTGACTTTCAGATCATATGGCAAGTTGGACATTTCCGGTGGCAAATCTGCACTTGCCATTGTTAATCTCGCATCCTGTTGTACAGCCTTGATGCACAAGCCCTCTGATATGGTGATGTATGTGTTAAAGTGTTTGATTAGGTCTAAATCACCAGATCTCATGTTAGAACCCCACACCCATAGGGTAAATTTTCTCTTAGGGAAATCCTGGTTGCATTTGGTACTCAAAGTTGGAATACATGTGACTGATTGTGCTCTGAATTTATTACTAATTTTTCTACCTGCCCATAAAAGTTGACAGGATGAAATTTGATGGAGGAATATGTCACAGGGTGTAGTTCACCTGTATTGTGTCTGTATTATTATTGTATCGTATCTGTATTATAACTTAAGAAAACAGAGAAGACCCTGATCTGGGTCTACTCTGTTTGCAGAGGCGTTGAAAGGCATATATACAGAGTAAAGGGTTAATGTAGAGTTCTAGTTTTAACCGTCTGATCTGGTTCTACTCCGTTTGCAAAAATTTAGCAAATAAATATACATGATGTTGTTATATCTTATATGAATATTCATGAAGTAAAGGCTTAAAGACCAGCATCTGGTTTAGAGGAGTTTTACGGTATATGACTAGATCTATTAGTTTGGAGAATTTCATGATGTTTTCAATCTCAATCTCTTACACTTGATTACATATCACAATTTTAAGCTCATCATTATGTATCACATGTTATACCCTTTAGCATGCTGTTCAAAAAACGTCAATCGAAAATATCTTCTAAATCAGTTTTCAATGCAGGCTTTCTGCCATTTATTTAAAAAACAACCCCAGAGTATCAAAAGTTTTGATCCTGTTCTCGGCGCCTCAGGTAGATCCAGATTGTTTGCAAAGATTTGCCAATACAGAGCTACAGATAAGGGTGTGTACCCAAATACTAAAGTTGTCATTTCTCCACCAAACCCTATACTGCGACTACTCTTTAGAATCTGGCATCTCAAAGAGATGATTCTAAAGAGTGGTCACAGTGTAGGGTTTGATGGAGTAAAAAGGAGCTATTCTTGAAAAAATGTTAGATTTACGCATCTTATCTGGACCTCTGCCCATTAGCATGCTAAAAGTTATTTAATTCCATATAACATGCTTCATATTTATGGAAATGCTGGGTTTGCCAGTGTAAATATTCGTTATGCGAATTGAGTGCAGGCGTTTATTTGTCAAGTGCATAAAGTGGATGTAATTGACTGCGAATGTGATAGACTGGTTGAACTTGGATTGGTGATTGTCTTCAGTGACTAAAATTACATTAACGTTATAATCCATAAATATGCTTTTCTATACCTTTGCAAACAAAATAGATCCAGATCAGACGGCTCCCTTTGGAGCTGTCTGATCAGGATCTACTCTGTTTGCTTATGGCATAATATATATCTGATTCTACACTTTCTGTCTTGTTTAAATATTCCTATGACATCATTATTTTCTACATGATTATTCATGAAGTAAAGGGTTACCTGTTTGCATGCTAGTGATGTGTTTTTAACAACCTATGAACATAGCTTGGATCCAGATGAGACTCAGAGTTACAAACTGATCCAGTCTGTTTAACCCTACACATGATGAATATTCATGTAAGAAATGATATGAATATTTATCAGCGTAATTTTTTTAATGGTACATTCAAGAGAAGAAATTTTGGCTGTGGTAGAAATTGTAGAATCAGATCTTTATTATTCCATATAAAGCAGATAGACCAGGGTCCATGCTTATAAAGCTTTTTAGTTGAGTCTGAGTTTGTTCTCAAGCTTTTGGTTGGTCAGATTTGAGTTCTCAAGTTTTTGATTGGTCAGATTTGAGCCAAAGGCTCAAATCTGACCAATCAAAAACTTGAGAACGAACTCAGACTCAACTAAAAGCTTTATAAGCATGGACCCTGATCCTGATCTGACAGCTCCTACAGATCAAGAATCTTCTTTGTTTGCAAATGGGTGAAATGGCTTTTATATGAAGGAAAAGCTTAAGGCCAATTTCTTTGCACGCTAACCTAATGCTATCTGCAAATATTGTCTGATGGAATTCTTAAAGTCAAGTTTTCTTCTTTGAAAGTATACATGTAGCTCTAAATCTAATATTTCTACCCACATGGGCTTTTCTCGAAGTTCAAAACAGACAAAAACTCTACATGTTTACGCATGTGAGACCACAGACATCAGAAAGACAAACTCCTGATTTAAAGCTATGTTTTTGGAAGTTCAAATAAATTCCCTACAGTTTTCTTGTCATTTGTTTTATTTGATTCTTTTTTCGATGTCTCTGCAAAATTACAGCTAGGGGGTCGAACAGTTTTGATTGTGATGAGATGTTCAGCTGAGTTACTATAGATACATCTCATTGGTGGATTGTTTAAACTGCATGCTTAGCTTATGCTTAGCTTATCATAAATTTGCTGCAAATATACAAAGAGTTGAGGGTATTTTTACTACAGTAGAACCTGTCTTAGGCGCCCATCAAAAAGAGGTCTAATTATGGGTCTGTAAGGCAGGTGATAGCTTAATGCAGGTCAAAAGTAATGCAAAAGCTCCTACAGGAGCTTTCTGCATTATTTTTGCTCTGAATTAAGCAATCACTTGCTTTGTATACGCCCACCTAATAAAGGTGGTCGTATATTGTCATGGCCCTGTCCGTCCGTCCTATCATTCATTCGTTCGTTTGTTCGTTCGTACGTTCGTTCGTTCGTCCGTTCGTTCGTCCGTCAACATTTTGTTTGTCCGCTGTCTTCTGGGAAAACTATTAGACAGATATTAATGAAACTTCACACAATTGTTTAATGCATCAAGATCTGAAGCTGAGTTGATTCTGAGGTTCATTTGATTTTTCATTTCAGAGTATTGGCCCTTGTCCTTAAAAAATATGCAAATAGCTTGTCCACTGTTTTCTGGAAAAACTATTTGAGAGATATTAATGAAACTTCACACAAATGTTTAATGCATCAAGATCTGAAGCTGAGTCGATTATAAGGTTCATTTGATTTGTCGTTTCGGAGTTATGGCCCTTGTATTTAAAAAATAATGCAAATACATACAAATAGTTTGTCTGCCGTTTTCTGAGAAAACTATTTGAGAGATATTAATGAAACTTCACAAAAATGTTTAATGCATCGAGATCTGAAACTGAATTGATTCTAAGGATCATTTGATTTTTCTATTCAGAGTTATGGTCCTTGTCCTTAAAAAATAATGCAAATACGTGCAAATAGCTTGTCCGCTGTTTTCTGGGAAAACTATTTGAGAGATATTAATGAAACTTCACAAAAATGTTTAATGCATCAAGATCTGATGCTGAGTCGAATTTTAGGTTTATTTGATTTGTCGTTTCGGAGTTATGGCCCTTTTACTTAAAAAATTGTGTAAATATATGCATATAGTTTGTCCGCAGTATTCTGGCAAAACTGTTTGACAGATATTAATGAAACTTCATACACATGTTTAATGCATCAAGACCTGAAGCTAAGTCGATTCTGAGGATCATTTGATTTGTTGTTTCGGAGTTATGGCCCTTGCACTTAAAAAAATAATGCAAATCTATGCAAATATGAGGATAGCCATAACTTTTTCATTTGAAATGATATTTACTTCAATTTTTTTATATGGTTAAACCTTAATGTGAATTTTCACGTATATTGCAGGGTTTTGATATGTCATTTTATTCTAAAGTTATGGTTCTTGAACTTTGTGTGTTCGTTGCTTTGTTTGTCGGTCAACTTTTAGTTTTTCTGTTGTTTTCTGGGAAAACTATTAAAATGATATAAATGAAACGTAACACAAATGTTTTAAGTAACAAAATTTGAAGCTGAGTTTATTTTGAGGTTCATTCAGTTTGTCTTTACAGAGTTATAATAAGATATTCACTTCATTTTTTTTAAAATATAGTATCACCTTAATATGGAAATCAAGATCTGAAGCACAGATTTGAAAATGTCAACACTTATAAGGCATGTTGAATCAGAGAAAGTTTGCAAGTGGGCGTATTATGTACTGTATGCGATACTCTTGTTAAGACTCCTATGGTCAATAAATGAATTGCTGTTTAAGATAGGTTTTACTGTACAGTGCATCAAATTATTTCATGCTGCCAGAAAAGTATTAATTCGTCATTGTGCTGATTAAATGATTTCTGCTAAAACCCAGATCTGTTACATGTTTTTACTTATGTCAGATTGGTTCTTAACGCTTTTGAAGAACTTTTGACTGGATATCAAACACTTTGGATTCTGATGAGACACAGAGTTACTTTAGCGTCTCATCTGGATCCAAGCTGTTTGCAAATGGCAAGTAGGTTACACTAATAGCACAATAATGATTCATATAAACTTGCTAATTTATCCCTAAGTATGATGAAATTGATGATGACCCATTTGCATACTAACATGCCATTAATGCATAAATATTGTAGGTTTATCAATATAATGCATGAAACAGAGCATTATCTAGAAAATCTTATGAAAATGGTATTTTTAGCTCGTCTGTTTCGAAGAAATCACGAGATATTGTAGTAACCCCGACGTCCACGTCGTCGTCGTCGTTGTCTGCGTCGTCGTCCGAAATCTTAACATTGACCATAACTTCTTCAATTTTTCATTTACAACCTTCATTTTTTGGTATGCATGTTCATCTTGACAATGACGACAGGCGAGCGTTGCACCCACTTGTGGTGCTCTTGTTATTTTCTCCGCCAAACTCAATGTCTTGCTGCAACTCATTAGAATCACCTCAGAGAGTATTAATGGACAAATATGGCTATAATGAGATATGAAAGGTGGAACATCGTAACCCTTTACTCCATGAATAATAATCCAAGAAAAAATAACATTATGAATATTAATTAGATTAACCCTTTCCCTGTTCTATCTTTATTCCAAATTTCAATACCTACTGAATATTCATTAACAAAATATCTATAATGAGATATATGGAAGCTGGTGAAACATTGTACACATTTTAGAAAGTAAAGAAACAGCTCTATCAAATTCTATTAGCAAACAAAGTAGACTCTGATCAGGGCAGAAACGGTAGAATCATGTATACATGTATCATAAGCAAACAAAGCAGACCCTGATCAGACCACTCCTACACTACAGGATCCATTTGGTCTGGGTCTGCTTTGTTTGCAAAGGCGTAGAAAGGCGTAATTCTGGAGTAAAGGGTTAACTCTTTTCCTGATGAATAGACTGAATAGTTATTAACCCTTCTCTTGCTGAATTTTAAAACACATTTCTCCTTCTTTACCCTTGCCCTGTTGTATAGTTACATATACCTTCACTGTGTACACGTATATCGCTGTGCAATCACTGCTCTGGAGTGCATTGTTTGCACAATCAACTTGTAAATAGTGCAGACCCTGATGAGACAGCTCCTGCAGGAGCTGTCTCATCTGGGTCTTCACTATTTACAGGTAGGTATATTGACGTGAATAGCAAGCGAAGGGTTAACATATTATAATAACTTAAGTATGAATATTAATTTATTAGCTGAATTTTTATAATGAAGAAAACAATATTTTAATACATTGTACAGTAGGAACAGTAGAATCAGATATAAGTCAACAGAGCAGACCATGTTTCTATAAGGCACATTATTTCCCTGTTCTGTGTTTATTACAAATTACAATACCTACTGAATATTCATGGACAAAAAGGTTATAATGAAATATGGAAGGTGGAGCATTGTAGCCATTTTGGAAAGTAAAGACACAGATCTTTGAAATTCTATTAGCAAACAGAGTAGACCCTGATCAGACGGCTCCTCTAGGAGCCATCTGATTTGGTTCTACTCTGTTTGCAGATGCGTGAAAACACGTTTATATGAGGGAAAGGGTCAATACAGGATGAAAGTAATTAATGCAGAAAGTTGTTGTAGGAGCATTCTGCATAACTTTTGTTCTGCACTTAAGCTACCACCTGCCTATTAACCGTTTACTCCACAGTAATACATTTTCAAGCCCTCTTGAAACAGAATAGATCCAGATCAGAATTAGACCCATTTTGTTGGTTGTGTTAGAGGGGTTTTACATGGAACTAAATAAGACTCCCTGTTTGATGGTACTGGTTAGCATGTGCAGCTCTCACTATGTGCAGGCAGTGATTAGACACTGCTAGACTGAATGCACTCTCAATGGCACCTTTGGCATGGTGTAGCCCATTAAGTATATATTTTCTACACAGATGCAATTTGTTTTCAGGCTGAATGTTTAACCTTTTAGCTGATATGAACGCCTTTTCACACCTTTGCAAACAGAGTACACCCTGATCAGACTGCTCTGTCTGGTTATGAAAAAATATATATCTGATTCTACAGTTTCTGCCAGGCCCAAACATTCCTTCGTTCATTGGCCATTATAACAAAAAAAAATCAGTTAATAAATACAAATCAAGTTTTAAATTCTTGTAAATATGCATAAGGTTAAGGGTTAGAAGCAGTTACTATGCCAACTAGAGATGTGGTTAAAAGGCATACAGTAACACCCCTATATTCCAGACATCCATATTTCTGTCTTGGAGACATGCAGGCGGCAGCTTAATGCAGAGTGAAAGTCATGCAAAAAGCTCCTCTAGGAGCTTTTTGCATGACTTTCACCCTACATTAAGCAGCCACCTGCCTAAAAGTAGCTAGATTCTTCTCTGCTAGAATTCTGGTTAAGAGGGGTTTTACTGTACATATATTGCCTTATTTCTCATCTATGGTGTTCTATGTATCAAAACAGTTGGTTCACACTTGTTGGTATACATTTCTTATTTGATTCATCCTGCAAGGTACATGTAGGGTTAGGCGAAGAAATATAGAAAACATTTTTTCATAGATTCTTTAAACACGCCTCTTACCTTGAGCCCAGGTCACCACTAAAGCAATAACCCTTTTTCTCATATATATAAACGTGTTTTCACGCATCTGCAAACAGAGTATACCAAGATCAGACGGCTCCTAGAGGAGTCGTCTGATCAGGGTCTGCTCTGTTTGCTGGTAGAATTGGATAGATCTGGTTCTTTGCTTTCTAAAATGTCTACAATGTTCCACCTTCCATATTTCTTTATTAACTATTTTGTTAATGAATATTCAGTAGATATTGAAATTTGGAATAAACATAGAACAGGGAAAGGGTTAAGATAAGACAGTTTGTTATACTCAAGAGACTTCTTGGGTATTATTGCATTTGACACTGCAGTGGAAACATAGCGGGCTCGCTTTTTATTGATCCGTTGATGCCAAATTACACCAGCCTCCTTAGATTATCTCATAGAATCTTTAGCTTGAGAGCCAGTTGTCACCTGAAAATCACTGTCATCTGTCTCAACATTCAGGACAGAAGTCTTTTCAGTTCCTCATAATGATATCCACATGAACATCACACAGTTTGGATCCTTTATAGATGCCAAGTGACTCCGAGTTTCCCCAAATGATATAGGTCATCTGCTGAAACATACTAATGGCTAACACCGAAGTTTCCTTCAAGTCTAAGACATACCAGTACTTACAAATATACATAAAACAACACCATTTGTTGGTTTTTTATTAGAGTATGCTGTGTGAATTGGCATATTCCTGTCAATAAACTGTTAGTTACATGTATGAAACAGTCAGCCTAATTACTGTAAGTATTCAGACAAACTTAGGCAAATAATGAAGACCCAGGATCAAACAACTATTGAAGGATCTGTTTGATCAGGGTCTACATTATTTGCTCCTCTGTCAGTCAAAATTAAAGGTGTCGTTATGGTGCCAAATTAAATTAACTGGTAGAGATGGGAAATTGGGTGTCAGAATATTTAGAATAATTTTGGCATTCTATTTATGTTAAATTACAAACTAAAATATGGTACAGATTATGTGTAGAAAATTTATTAAGCGCAGAAGAAAAACTACAGTAAACCGCTCTTATAGTAACTCCTAATGAATATTTATATGATGAATATTGTTTTAATGTAAAACTCTTAAGAAAAGTTTTGCTTTGAGCAAAACTGTAAAATCTGATCTATATCATGTTATAAGCAAACACAGAACCATCTGATCTGGGTATGCATGCTTTGCAAAGGCATAAAAAAAGTGTTTGTATGAAGGAAAGGGTTAACTCTGCATCTGAAGAATATTTTCTTATATTATAAATATTGACTTGATGAATTCATATAATGGTATAATATGAACACAAGAAAGTTTTGCCATTGCAGAAACTGTAGAACCTTATCAGTATTAACTCTATAACCCTTTCCCTGTTCTGTATTTAGGCAAAATTTCAATACCTACTAAATATTCATTAACAAAATAGTTATAAAGAAATATGGAAGGTGGAAATTGTAGACATCTTAGAAAGCAAAGAAACAGATCTAATCAAATTCTGTTAGCAAACAGAGCAGACCCTGATCAGACGGCTCCTCTAGGAGCCGTCTGATCTGGGTCTACTCTGTTTGCAGGGCTTTTTCTCTCTTAATTGGGAAGGGGCCTTAGCCTGCTGATTTTGGGAAGAATTATCGCTAAAATTGCTGATTTGGGAAACAAAAAAGCTGGTGTAAGTTTGGATTTTTGGGAAAACTGCATCATTTTAAAGAAATTTTCAATTGGGAAAGGGCCTTTTACAGGCCTCTGTTATAGAAGGTGAAAAACCTCTGGTTTGCAAATGCGTGAAAACAAGTTTACATGGGGGAATGGGATAAACAAACTGAGCAGATCCTAATCAAACAGCTCCTGTAGGAGCCATCTGATTCAGTGGTCTACCCTGTTTAGAAAGTTGTCAAAAGGCATCTCTGTCAGGTAAAAGGTTACCCAAGCTACAATTTTGCAGCAAATACATTGTATCAGAAGCCTAAATAATTATGATGTGTAAATTAAAAATATTTTCGAGACAGGTCCACAAACCCTATGTTTTGACCCACTCTTTAGAATTGTCTGTTTGAGACAATTCTACAGAGTGGTCACAGCATAGGGTTTGGTGGAAAAATGAGGATTTTAGTATTGGAATATACATGACTACTACTAGCAGCCATTCATTTATTGAACATTGGAGTCTTAAAAAGGCTAAAAAAGCAGGTGGTTGCTTAATGCAGGGCAAATGAAATGCAGAAAGCTCCTTTAGAGCTTTTTGCATTATTTTTGACCTGCTATATCTACCTGACCTGCCCTACAGATCCATAATTAGACCTCTTTTTGATGACCACTTAACATTTTACCCCATAAATACGCTTTTCTACGCCTCTGTAATAGTCACGTCTTGAAACCATCGTGATAAATACAGCATTTGCTCCATAGGAGCAAATGCTTTATTTATCACAATGGTTTCAAACCTACACAATTCTAAAAAATTTACTTTTTTCTAGTAAATCCTCCTTTTCGATAGATTTGTTCAAAGAGGTTGGATCTAAAAATAGCCTATGAGGGAATGGGTTAACACTGGTTCTACAGTAAGCACCTTTATCTAGTACTCTGAATCATTACATAATGGGGTCAGTGCTTATAATCTTTGACCTTCATTTTGGCAGGTTGTGGGTGCAGGTCTGCTGCTATTGGGGATCTGGATTGAGTTCCAAGAGAAGGACTACTCAGCTATGAATGACGACCTGTTCATTCCCGCCATGATCATGCTCGGTGTCGGCTTCTTCATCATCGTCAACTCTCTTCTAGGGGTCGCGGGCATTCTCAGGGAAAATATCTGTCTGCTTAGAATGGTAAGTTTTGTACAGTAAAACTTCTCTAAACCAGATGTTCAAATTAGTATTTAATGCCCGTCTGTAAGACAGGTTGCTGCTAAATGCGGGGTGAAAGTCATGCAGAAAGTTCCTATGGCAGTTTTCCGGTGACTTTCTCTCTGCATTAAGTAGCCACCTGCCTTAAAGTTTAAATTCTTCTCTTCTAGAATTCTGATTTAGAGGGGGGTTTACTGTACTTTTATACAGCAAACATCTCTCTATTGACTATTAAGTAAATAAACATTGAGGTCTATATGAGCAGATTGTTGCTTAATGTAGAACGAAAGCAACACAGAAAGCTTCTAGGGAAGCTTTTTGCTTAACTGTTGTCCTGCATTAAGCTACCACACGTCTTAACCCTTTCCCTGTTCAATATTTATTAGCTGTTTTATAATGTTAACTTTTCAAGTAAACATTTTTCTTGGACAAAAACTGTAGAATTGGATCTACTGTATATCATGTTAAAAATCAAACAGAGTAGACCCAGATCAGATGGCTCCTACAGGAGCCATCTGATCAGGGTCTGCTCTGTTTGCAAATGTGTGAAAATTGTTATATGAAGGAAAGGGTTAAACCCGGAGAACTAGATCTTTTGAGAAGTTTTACTGTAATCATTTTTGCCTGATGTTATAGATCTGTATTTCTCACTACACTGTCTTCAAACATCTTTCCTGTGATATGTTCATGCTTACCCTATCCCTTTGAAATTGAATGTGTGAAAGAACAGTGTAGCTGCAGATAGTAGGGGTCCTTCAGGATTGCTCAGATCAGGGTCTGCATAGTTTGTCATCTAAAATCCTCCAGCTTTTACACTTTCCCTGTTGAATATTCATGAAGAAATAATAACATGAATATTTATTAGCTGAATTTTTGTAATGGCATATTATGCACACATGATTCTTTTGTATTTGTAGAAACTGCAGAGTTGGATCTATTATAATTTCAAAAGCAAGCAGACCGATCAGATGGCTCCTGCAAATGTATGAAAAGGCGTTTTATATAAAGGAAAGAAGAGTTTATTCTTTTCATAGTGAATGTAATGAACCCTTTACTCCAGGTATACAGTTTAACACAATCTGCCAACAGGATAGACCTGTACAGGAGCCATCTGATCAGTGTCTGCTCTGTTGTCTTATGATGTAACTACAATGTACCTATATAGATAGGAGTCTACGGTTTGTGCCATGGTAAAAAATTTCCTTCATGATGCCATTATAAAATATTCGGCTACCAATATTCCTACATTAATATCTTTTTTAATGAATAAAAGAGTTATGTTCCAACAGTGATCATCGTGAATTCAGATGAGATGCTATTTCTCATCAAGGTTTGGTGCACTGATTTTTATCTTATAGAACATTTATGAAAAAATGTGACCTTTACAACAGTAGAAAAATTGCTTAGCACCTATGCATTTATGAAAATGGTCATTTGCTCAAACAATTGTTATCTGCTAACATTCTCAATTGTTTTTTCTTTCTTTTCTCTTTAAACATACAGTGATGAACAGGCCATCGAAAGGGGTCTAATTGTGGGTCTGTAAAGCAGGTAGTAGCTTAATGCAATGCAAAAGTAATGCAGAAAGCCGACCTATTGCATTAAGCAACCACATGCTTTTTAAGACTCCCATATTCAATAAATAAATGATCGCTTAAGACAGGTTCTACTGTACACCCAGATTTGCTTAGATGAATATTGTAGACTGGCTAATACAGTAAAACCTCTCTATTATGGCCTCTAAATTACATCAAGTATTTTGTGTTAAAGGCAGATGGCTGCTTAAAGCAAGGTGAAAGTAAAACAGAACATATAGGAGCGCTCTGTTTTAATTTCATCTTGCTTTAAGCAACCACCTGCCCTACATACCAACTAATTAACATGATTTAGTGGTCGTTACAGAGATGTTTTACTGTAGTTTTGATCCTGTTGGAACAGTTACGATTTGATTCACCGAGTGACTAACAGCGAGGATACTGATGAGACACAAATTTACTCGGTGTTTCATCTTGAATTACAAGCTGTTAACAAATGAGAGCTATGTCACAGTAGGCTGAATAAAGGTGAATAGACTATTTTATGAGAAGAAAGTAAAAACGTATGTGGTACAACATTCCAGGAATACCGCAGATTCATATTTATTATTCCATTTGGCTCATAAACCATCAGTTCTCATCTCATAAACCTAAAGAAATTCAGTGTTGAATTTTAAAATTGTCTATTCCAAAATTTAAGCTTACTAAGAATATTCAGGGATTTCTTTTAAAGAAAAGTGTAACATGACAAACAGTGCAGACCCTGATGAGAGTGCTCCTCTAGGAGTCATCTCATCTGGGTCTACACTGTTAGCAAAGGACATTCATGGTTTGTTTCCTGAACTGAAAGGGTTTACATTAGCTCTTTGAATGCAGGTGGTTGTTTAATGCAGAAAAAAAGCAGGTGGTTGCTTATTAAAAAAAAAGTACCTAGTTATAGTCTACTTTCAGTCCGAATGACCGTTCAGCCGACTGTACATTTACTCTATTATTGCAGGTCAAAACTAATGCAAAAGGCTCCTATAAAATTAGCTACCAACTGCCTTACAAATTTAAACCTATAATTAGACCTCTTTTTGATGGCCGCTTAACCCTTTACTCCATGATTTGTGTTTTGTATTTATTAACTCTGTTTCTGCTCACTATGGGCTAATTGGACGCCTCAGAGAGAAGGGAGAGGATACAGAGGAACCCCGGCTTGATGCCCTACTCTTATTATCAA
The DNA here is from genome assembly GCA_963576725.1 of Azorinus chamasolen. Taxonomy (NCBI): domain Eukaryota; kingdom Metazoa; phylum Mollusca; class Bivalvia; order Cardiida; family Solecurtidae; genus Azorinus; species Azorinus chamasolen. The sequence goes on along the minus strand of OY755236.1, from coordinate 41,822,305 downwards.
CAGTTTCTCTGGTTCTTTTAGATACCCAGTGTAATGCACTGATACATTGTACCTCAGTTTATAGTCTTGTCCCAGTGTAAAGCTCTGATACATTGTACCTCAGTTTATAGTCTTGTCCCAATGTAAAGCACTGATACATTGTACCTCAGTTTATAGTTTTGTCCAAGTGTAAAGCACTGATACATTGTACCTCAATTTATAATCTCATCCCAGTGTAAAGCACTGATACATTGTTCCCCCGTTTATACTGTCTCGTCCCAGTGTAAAGCACTGATACATTGTACCTCAGTTTATAGTCTTGTCCCAATGTAAAGCACTGATACATTGTACCTCAGTTTATAGTCTCCTCCCAGTATAAAGCACTGATACATTGTACCTCAGTTTATAGTCTCCTCCCAGTGTAAAGCACTGATACATTGTACCTCAGTTTATAGTCTTGTCCCAATGTAAAGCACTGATACATTGTTCCCCCGTTTATACTGTCTCGTCCGAATATAAAGCACTGATACATTGTACCTCAGTTTATAGTCTTGTCCCAGTGTAAAGCACTGATACATTGTACCACAATTTATAGTCTCCTCCCAGTGTAAAGCACTGATACATTGTATCTCAGTTTATAGTCTCCTCCCAGTGTAAAGCACTGATACATTGTACCTCAGTTTATAGTCTTGTCCCAGTGTAAACTTTAAAGCACTGATAAATCACTGATACATTGTACCTCAGTTTATAGTCTTGTCTCAATGTAAAGCACTGATACATTGTACCTCAGTTTATAGTCTCCTCCCAGTGTAAAGCACTGATACATTGTACCTCAGTTTATAGTCTCCTCCCAGTGTAAAGCACTGATACATTGTACCTCAGTTTATAGTCTTGTCCCAGTGTAAAGCACTGATACATTGTACCTCAGTTTATAGTCTTGTCCCAATGTAAGGCACTGATACATTGTACCTCAGTTTATAGTCTCCTCCCAGTGTAAAGCACTGATACATTGTACCTCAGTTTATAGTCTTGTCCCAGTGTAAAGTACTTATACATTGTACCTCAGTTTATAGTCTCCTCCCAGTGTAAAGCACTGATACATTGTACCTCAGTTTATAGTCTCCTCCCAGTGTAAAGCACTGATACATTGTACCTCAGTTTATAGTCTCCTCCCAGTGTAAAGCACTGATACATTGTACCTCAAGTTATAGTCTCCTCCCAGTGTAAAGCACTGATACATTGTACCTCAGTTTATAGTCTCCTCCCAGTGTAAAGCACTGATACATTGTACCTCAGTTTATAGTCTCCTCCAAGTGTAAAGCACTGATACATTGTACCTCAGTTTATAGTCTCCTCCAAGTGTAAAGCACTGATACATTGTACTTAAGTTTATAGTCTCGTCCGAAGTTTACTCCATAAATATTCATGTAAGAAATGATAACATCATAAGTAAATTAATTTTCAAATGGCATGCTTTAAGACATGAAGTTGTTTTTGCCAAATGGAAACTACATGTATATGTAGAATCAGATCTATATAATTCCATAAGAAAACAGAGCAGACCCTGATCAGATGGTTCCTATTGGAGTTGTCTGATCTGGATCTACTCTGTTCAAATATGTAGAAAGGCATATTTATGGAAGTAAAGGCTAAGGCAGGATTTACTTTAACTGAACATGTATGTGCACTGAGCTTATCAATTTTGTCTCTCAGCTCCAGGATAAAGGATATGCTCCATATAGGCACTTTTCTTTTCCCAAGGGTGTGATTAACATTCATCAATATTGTGTCAAATTTTAGCTGCTGTATTCATCTGAATGGCAGTAAAAGAGAGGCATACATTTTGACTCCCCTAATTAATCTTGACAGCTCAGACTTTCACCTTACTAATGTTATCTAGAAGTTTTGTCATGTATAACTTTAGCCCGCACAAGTAAATGTATATTATACACTTTGCTTTAACCCCTTGCTCCATAAATATTCTACACATTTGCAAACATAGTAGATCCAGATCAGATGGCTCCTATAGGTGTTGTCAGATATGGGTCTGATCTGTTTGCTTATGAAATAATATATATGATTCTACAGTTTCTGCCCGGGTTAAAATTCCTAAGATGTTCATAATGCCAGTATAAAAAACACAGTAAGTAATATTCATATATTCATTATATCTTAACCCATTCCCACATATTGACGCCTTTTGACGCTTCTGTAAAAGTCACTTTGTGAAACCATCGTGATAAATAGAGCATTTGCTCCATAGGAGCAAATGCTCTATTTATCACAATGGTTTCAACACTAAACAATTCTAAAATTATTTTCCTTTTCAGTAGTTAATGCTCATTTTTGGTAGATTTGTTCCAAAAGGTTGGATCTAAAAATAGCATATGCGGTAATGGGTTAATAAATACCCATTTAGTAAAGGATGAACTCTTTACACAGTGAATATTCATGTAAAATATAATGACTTTAATTGGATATTGATTAGCCGAATTTATATATAATGGCACCATGAACAAGGGAATAACTATGAATATTAATTAGGCAAATTTTTATAATTGCATCATGAACAAGGGAATACCGTAATGACTAGATGAATTTGATTAGTCGAATTTTATGATTGCATCAAGAACATGGGAATTTTTACTGTGGCAAAAAAGGTCGTAATAGACCTATGATATTTTATAAGCAAACAACAGATCCTGATCTGGGTCTACTCTGAATCCAAAGGTGGCAAAAGATGTCTCAATGGAATAACCCTTTCCTTCATATAAACCCCTTTTCACACATTTGCAAACAGAGCTGACCCAGATCAGACGGCTCATATATAGGAGCCGTCTAATCAGGTTCTGCTCTGTTTGCTTATGGTATAATATATATCTGATTCTACAGTTTCTGTTTGAGCCTGCGTACACAATTCAGCTGATAAATATTCATGATGTCATTATTTCTTTAATGAATATTCAACAGGGAAATGCTTTAGAAAGCTTCTTGGGGAGCTGTGCAACATCCTGCATAACTTTCATCCTGCATCCCAGCATTTGGACCTCTTTCGAGTGACATCAGCAGAAATTTTTATTGTTGTAACTATCTGAGAACCGTATTCATTTTGTTTTGACATAAGTGAATGTCTTATTTAGCCCTTTGAATGTTGAATATTGAAAATGGAACAGTCCATCATTGGGTAAAGGTTGAGTCCATTCAGTGGGAAAAGGTGTAATATTGCTAGAGGATTTTGAACAACAAACAATATAGACCCTGATCAATGGGTTTCTCAAGGCGCTCACGGTCTTATCTTGGTCTGCGCATGCATACATTGCTTGAATAAGCCAGTACACTTGTTTCCCATGTTCAAAGAGACCCAGGACTGGTTTTTAGCATCCATAGCCACTTTTACCTGTGGCATGCAAGCACTATAATTTGCAAGCAGTGTAGACCCAGGTCATTAGGGCTCCTCTAGGATCAGGGTCTGCACTGTTTGTTATGCAAACTCTTCTAGAAAGTTTGAGCCTTTCATATTGAGTGGACTCAGTGATTGGCTATACCATTCTGAAACATTGAACACTGACAGGGTGAACAGGCATTCTAGTGCCATTAGTAACTTAGTTGTTTGTAGTTAATTATATCTCTGGCCAGACATAATGTCCTCTCTTCCATTTATAGTAATAGTGCATTTATCCTGCATTCTCATTTTCTCAGTAACCCTTTTCCTCATATAAAAGCTTTCTCTTTCATGTCTTTCCACACAGAGTAGACCCAGATTAGACAGTTCCTACAGGAGCTCTTTAACCTTCAGTGTGTTGCAGGCGATGTTGTGTTAAATTTTGAAGTCAGTTTCGAGGGCTTGGTGCAAAACTATTCTAACTCCTTCACTTTGTGAAGGAGTTAGAATAATTTTGCACCAAGCCCTCGGTTTGAGTCTCAATGAGATGATGAGTACTAGTTTGACACTTTGATTGCATTTTGTAGAAAAAATTAATTACCCCCTCAATCATATAAACGCCTTTTCACGCATTTGCAAACAGAGTAGTCCCAGATCAGATGGCTCCTATAAGAGCCATCTGATCAAGGTCTGCTCTGTTTGCTAATAGAATTTGATAGTTCTTTTTCTTTTCTTCCTCAAATGGCTACAATGTTCTACCTACCATATTTCATTATAACTTTTGTGTCTATGAATATTGAGTAGGTATTGAAATTTGGAATAAACATAGAACAGTGAAAGGTTAATGTATAATGTAATTTGGAAACGTGAACAATAAGTTAACAAAATTGTTCAGCAGGCCAAAGATTGTCATTTACATTCAAATTGTCTTTTGCAGATATTGTCTCCGTACTTGAGCTTTCAGTTTTACTGTTAGATTTTCCCACCATCACTTATAAAAAAAAAAATAGGGTCCAAATATTAGTTTGGATCCTGATGAGATGCCAAATTACTTTACATTTCATCTAGATCCAAACTGTTTACAAAGGTGCTTACAAATACAAAGAATTACAAATATTGCGCAATAGACAGTAGGTCGCATTGTTGCTAATTGACTACCCAGTCCAATTAGCTTAAGTAAAGATCCCCTGTTGCCCCTTTGATCTGGCTGATTATCTTGTAACATGGCATGGTTAGTGCTGCAAATGACATTAATATTTCATTTCAATTGATTTAGTCAAGCTTTGCACTGCTAATAACACATGTAGTTAACCTTATTTACTTATACAAAAGCCTTTTCATGCATTTGCAAACAGAGTAGATCCAGATCAGATGGCTCCTATAGGAGCCAACTGATCAGGATCTGCTCTGTTTGTTTATGACATGATATAGATCTGATTCTTCAATATTTGCCAATATCAAAACATTCTGTGTTCATATACCGTTATAAAAATTCAGTTAATGAATATTTATAGTGTCATTATTTCTTACATGAATATTCATGGGGGTAGAGGGTTAACGCATTACCTCATAGGCTATTTTTAGATCCAACCTCTTTGAATAAATCTACAGAAAAGGAGCATTAACTAGAGAAAAGGATTTTTTTTAGAATTTTGTAGATTGAAATAATTGTGATAAATAGAGCATTTGCTCCCATGGGAGCAAATGCTCTATTTATCACAATGGTTTCACAAAGTGACTTTTACAGAGTCATCAAAAGTCGTCAATATGAGGGAATGGGTTAAGAGGAGTTCTTGGAGAGCGATCAACACCAAACTTGGAACAAGTATCTCATTTCAGTTTGATAACCAGTCCCTTTGGAGTTATGGCCCTTTCTTTGCAGAAATTTGTCAAAATACTTTGTTCGCTCTATTAATTGAGAAATGTTTTGTCCAGTCTTCACCGAACTTGGAAGAAATGTCTATGGACATCATATCTTGGTCAGGACAAATAACCAGTCATATCTCTTACTCAATTAACTTACTCTATGACCCTGGTGCACATATTTTGTGTCAGTCTAGCACTATTGTTATTCAGTAACTGACTGCTAAATTAGCCCCTTGAGTGCTGTTTAACCTGGCACTATTGTTATTCAGTAACTGACTGCTATATTAGCCCATTGAATACTGTTTAACCTAGCACTTTTGTTATTCAGTAACTGACTGCTAAATTAAAATTAGCCCCTTGAATGCTGTTTAACTACATAGTCCATTCAGTATGTAAGACGTGATAGATGATTTTGAATGACAAATAGTACAGACCCTGATCAGAGAGCTCCGGTAGGAGTCGGAGGCTTCTGATCTGGGTCTGCACTGTTTGCAAATACCAGGCATTTGAAAGATTAAAGTAGAAAAATGATGAACCATGGTATAATTGGAAACTTTATGTTACATGATCTAAGCAGGTTAACTAATTTGATATGGCTTGACGTAGTCAGTAGTTTTGTATTTCTGTCTGTTTCAGTTTCTGGTGTTCACAGTTCTGGCCTTTGCAGCTCAAGTTACCATTGGCGTTCTTGCCTTCATCCACAGACAAGATGTAAGTAAAATAAACACAGGGGGAATGATCAATGGGACCTGTCTATATACAAGATGCTTGTTATTAGCACTAACCTATATCCAGCTATTGGCGACCTGGCTTGCATCTGCAAATAGCTGGGATCCAGATGAGATGCTTTTGCAAACAGAGTAGACCCTTACAACTTATTACAAAATGTATATAATATGCCTTTGAAGTAATATTGATCTGATTCTAAAGTTTTTTTCGCCATAGTCAAAATTTCATTAATTTTGTTCATAATGCCATTGTGAAAAAAAATAGTTACACTGTAATTGATATTCTTGTAATTGACATTCCCTCATTTTGATGCCTCTGTAAAAATTACTTTTTGAAACCGTTGTGATAAATAGAGCATTTGCTTTATAAGGAGCAAATGCTCTATTTATCACAATGGTTTTAAAACTACGTACACAATTCTAAATGTTCCCTTTTCTCTAGTAAATGCTCTTTTGCAGTAGATTTATTCAAAGAGGTTGGGTCTGAAAATAGCCTATGAGGTTGTGGGTTATTTCTTAAATGGATATTTGTGAAGTAAAGGGTTAACCCTTTCCTCCATAAATACGCCTTTCTGCGCCTCTGTAAAAGTCACTTAATGAAACCAATGTGATAAATAGAGCATTAAGCTCTTATAGGAGCAAATGCTGTATTTATCACAATGGTTTCAAATTACAAAATTCTAAAATTTTCCTTTTCTCTAGTTAATGCTCCAGTCCTTTTCGATAGATTGATTCAAAGAGGTTGTGTCTAAAAATAGACTGGAGGAAAGGGTTAAATTCTCCACCAAGAACACCATTTTGACTGCTCATTTAAGTTGTCTCAGATGATTTTCATGAGCGAATTCACAATTAATGTTACCAGAACTGAATAGGATCTGGATGGCTTACAGTATTGAGAGTTAACCTTTTACCTGATACAAAATGTCTTTTAACCCATTCCCTCATAGGCTTTTTTTTATCCAACCTCTTTGAATAAATCTACCAAAAAGGAGCATTAACTAGAGAAAAGGACATTTTCAGAATTGTGTAGTTTTGAAACCATTGTGATAAATAGAGCATTTGCTCCTATAGAGCAAATGCTCTATTTATCACAATTCTTTCAATAAGTGGCTTTTACAGAGGTGTCAAAAGGCGGGAATGTGTTAATGTCTTTACTCCATGAATACACCTTTCTACTACGCCTTTACAAACAGAGTAGACTCATGTCATATGGCTCCTGTAGGAATTGTCTGCTCTGTATACTTATGATATAATAAAGACATGATTCTGCAGTTTCTGCCATGGACAGAAATTCCTGTGTCCATGTGCTATTACTACAAATAATCTAATAAATGTTTAAGATGTCATTATTTCTTACATCAATATTCATGGAGTAAAGACTTAAAATACTTTTACCCAGGTCAGATGCTTCTATAGGAGCTGTCACAGTGATCAGGGTGTGCTCTGTTTGCTTTATTTAGCCATATAAAATAAAATGTAATTGATCTGATTCTACAGTTTCTGCTAAGGACAGGAAATCCAGAGTTCATATACCATTAAAATACTCTGTCTGCTGTTGTTTGCTTATGGAACTATATAGATTTGATCAGGGTCAGCTCTGTTTGCTAAGGGAATTCTATAGATTGGATCCTACTGCCTTTAATGTCTATGCTAAAACTTCACTGTCCTTTGAAAATTTTACATTATAGAAATTATTCATGAAGTGATTAATTCCTGCAAAAATGTTCATTAACCCTTTCCCTGTTGTGTGTGTATTCAACATTTCAATACCTACTGAATATTCATGGACAAAATAGTTATAATTTGATGTGAAAGGAGGTACATTGTAGCCATTTTAGAAAGTATTCGCAAATAGAGCAGACCCTGATCAGACGGCTCCTATAGGAGTCGTCTGATCTGGGTCTACTCTGTTTTGCCTATGTGTGAAAGGCGTTTATATGAAGGAAAGGGTTAACTCAGTACTCCATAAATATGCCTTCCTATGCCTTTGCAAACAGAGTAGACCCATATCAGATGGCTGAACCTGTAGGAACCGTCTGATCAGGGTCTGCTCTGTTTGCTTATGGGATTATATAGATTTGATCTGGGTCTGCTCTGTTTGCTAATGGAATTAAAATATATATAGATTTGATCCTACTGTTTTTGTCTATACCAAAACGTCCTTTGAAAATTTTATATTATAGAAATGAATATTCATGAAGTAATCGATTCATGCAAAAACGTTCATTAGGGAAAGGGTTAACAAAGTAAAGCAGACTGCTGTATAAACTGTTTTAGAATTATTGATGAAAGATGTGATAGCTGTGTTCTTAGTTGAAAGGGTTGAAGAACGATCTCCTGCAGAATTATCAGGATTTTAATCAGCGCCAATGTTCAAAGGGACTTCTTGTAACTTTGTTGTTAGAACATCACTGCAATATATCTGTCAGGCTGCCTAGAAATCAATGGTGCCTTGTTAATCTTTAGCGTGTTCTATGTTTATTTTAAATTTCAAGGCCTACTGAATATTTATGGAAGAAATATAGTTATAATGAAATATGGAAGCTGGAAAATTGTAGCTATTTTTGTGTTACCTGCCGAGAGGCAGTGTGTCACTTAGGGATCACTTTTCCGTTGTCTGTCTGTCCGTCGCACTTTCTTTTTTTGGCTGTCATTTCTAAATAATCATTATAGAGCTTTCAAATGTCACACATGGAGCAAGCATGATGAGAGGAAGTGACATGCACAAGGGCCAACTATAGCATCAATAATTTTTTAGTTATTCCCCTTTTTCATATTCAAAACAATAAGTTTTTGTGTCAGCTGCGAGCAGGTGACACATGTGTTCCTCCGAACACTCTTGTCTAGTTGAAACTAAAGAAACAGATCTATCAAATTCCATTGGCAAACAGAGCAGACCCAGATCAGATGGCTTCTATATGATGGCTCCTATAGGAGCCATCTGATCAGGGTCTGCTCTGTTTTCTTAGATATAATACACATATGATTCTTCAGTTTCTTCCATTAGATCTATTAGATCTAGAGCAGGGGTGTGATTTTTCCTCCTTTCAGAGGATTTCCTCCCTTTGAGCTTGAGATCCAAATTACAAAAGTTGTCACATTCAGTGGGATCAGCTCAGATCTGATGCTTTTGGAATATCATGTTAGTGGGGTAGGGAATTTTCCTCCCCTCAATAGTTTCAGTAATCACACCCCTGCTAGAGAGACCCAGCAGAGGCCCTCTGGTCTTGCTCTTCATTATTTGCAAATACCAATGAGCTTTTTTCCTGCATTAAAGGGCTAAAAAAGTTTCACGAAACAATGAATTATGAAACATGTCGATGACTGCAGGAAAATTTCCCTGGTTGTTCCTGTGTGAAATGTCAAAGGGTCGTAATCTTTATGACCAGTTTGGTAATAAACTATCATTTCTCTGTACCAATGGTTTTTGTTTACAGTAAAACCCCTCTAAACTGGAATTCTAGTAGAGAAGAATTTAGATACGTTTAGGCAGGTGGCTGCTTAATGCAGGGTTCTTTCTGCATGACTTTCACCCTTCATTAACCTGCCACCTGTCTCCAAGACCGATATTTATACTAAAATAAATGTCCAGTTTAGAGGGGTTTTATTGTAGTCTTTTATTACCATTACAAATTGGTCATTAACCTTTTAACCCTTTACTCTATGAATATTCATGTAAGAAATAATGAAATCATGCATATTTATTAGATTAATTGTTATAAACGAACATAGACACAGGCAGATTTGGCTATCGCAGAAACTTTAGAATCATATCTATATTATAAGCAAACAGGGCAGACCCTGATCAGCCAGCTCTTAAAAGAGCTGTCTGGTCTAGGTCAACTCTGTTTGCAAAGGCTTTGAAAGGCATATTTATAGAGTAAAGGGTTAATGCCTTTGCAAACAGAGTAGACCCATATCAGAAAGCTCTTGTAGGAGCCGTCTGATCAGGGTAAAATCTTTTGTGCTTATGGAATAATAGGTCTGATTCTACACTTTTGCCGGGGTCACAAAGTCCCTAATTCATATATATGTCATTATAAAAATGAGGTTCATGAATTTTCATAATGTAATTATTTTTACATGAATATTCATGAAGTCGGGGGTTACAAAATCATATTCTTTGAAACAAAAAAATTCTTACTCAATAAATATGCCTTTCGTTGCCTTTGTAAATAGAGAAGACCCATATCAGATGGCTCCTATAGGAGCCATCTGATCAGGGTCTGCTCTGTTTGCTTATGACATGATGTGCATCTGATTCTTCAGTTTCTGTACATCACAGCCAAACATTCCTGTGCTCATATGCCATTATAGTATTTCATCTAATTAATATTCATTATGTCATAATATTTTGCCTTAATATTCATGGAGTAAAGGGTTCTGATATTTTGTACTTTGAAAGAGTAATCAGGTGACAGTCTTTACAAAGACAATGAATTAACCATTTTGTTTGAGATCATGATGAGATTAGTGAATCTGTGAATTGTATGCTAAAACTCATTAACCCTGTAAATGTTTAACCATTTCCCTGTTTAGTTATCTCAGCCTCCATCCCTGTTTAGTATTTATGTAAGTAATAATGACATCATGAATATTTAATTTTTCAAATATGAACCTTTCAAGGGAAGGTTTTGCTTTAACAAGAACTGTAGAATCAGATCTATATCATGTCCAAAGCAAATAGAACAGAGCCTGATCAGATGGCTCCTATTGGAGACGTCTGATCTGGGTCTACTCTGATTTCAAATGTATGAAAAAGTGTTTATGTGAAAGAAACTTTGGTCCAACCTTGTTTACCTCTTTTCCTGTTTAATATTTATTCAAGATTTCTTCACCTCATGAAATATTCATGTGACAATTTCAGTAAATTGGAAATGGCATGTTTTGTATAGTCAGATCTATAAATGTCCATAAGCAAACAGAGCACTCACTGATTAGACTGCTACTACATGAGCTGTCTGATCTGGGTCTACTCTGTTTGCAAATGTGTGAAAAAACATTTATATGAAGGAAAGGGTTAACCCTTTGCTTGATTAATACTGATGTAAGAAATTAGTGTGAAAGGATAAATTTGCCAGAGACAAACAGCGCAGACCCTGATCAGACAGCTGAGTTACATGGGGTCCCATCTATAACAGTACAGTAAAATACCTGTAACCATATGTAAAATTTAGTATAAATGTCAGTCTTCGGAGACAGGTGGTAGCTTAATGCAGAGTGAAAGTCATACAGAACACTGTGTTGTAGGAGGTACCTGATCAGGGTCTACTCTGTTTGCAAATGTGTGAAAAGGCATTTATATTAAGTAAAGGGTTGACCCTTTCCTTCATATAAATGCCTTTTTATGTCTACGTACAGAGTAGACCCAGATCAGATGACTCCAATAGTCCTAGGAGCCCTCTGATCATGGTCTGCTCTGTTTGCTAATGGAATTTGATAGATCTGCTTCTTTAGGTTCTAAAATAGCTACAATATGTTCCACCTTTCATTTTTCACTATAACTATTTTGTCCATAATGTTAAGTAGGTACTGAAATTTGCAATAGATATAGAACAGGGAAAGGATTAAACACTGATGGGACATATCACTTCAAATATTCAGCACTCAATGAGTTTAAACATTATCTGATATTACCGTAATGAAAACGAGTACTGCTATAAATCACAAATGGTTTTTCAAATTGATTCAAGAGCCAAATGAAATGGATTTTAAAGGCTTATGGAAAACTGATTCTGTTAGTTAATGATTTAGAGACACCTTGGGGAAATTTGACAATAAATTGCCAAAGGGTCCTGAGTATTTCATAGTAACTGTCAAGTTAATCTTTTACCTCACAAATATTTAGTAGGAAGAAATGCTGATGAATATTAAATAGCTGATGTTTTATAATGGGATTATGAACAAGTGAATGTTATACAAGTGAACAAGTGAATGTTATACAAGTGGACAAGTGAATGTTATACAAGTGAACAAGTGAATGTTATACTAGTGAACAAGTGAATGTTATACTAGTGAACAAGTGAATGTTATACTAGTGAACGTTATACAAGTGAACAAGTAAATGTTATACTAGTGAATGTTATACAAGTGAACAAGTGAATGTTATACTAGTGAATGTTATACAAGTGAACAAGTGAATGTTATACTAAGTAAATGTTATACTAGTGAATGTTATACAAGTGAACAAGTAAATGTTATACTAGTGAACAAGTGAATGTTATACAAGTGAACAAGTAAATGTTATACTAGTGAACGTTATACAAGTGAACAAGTAAATGTTATATTATTATACCTCAATTTCATTTACAGTGTTAATTTCCCATAGGCCATCATGACATAGAAATACTGTCAGGCCCAGCGGGAAAAAAATTACTGTCAGAAAAATACTGTCTCCCGCTACCATAGGCACGGAACATCTAGACCAGTGAACGCTTATTAAATTGTGTGCGTGACGTCATCCGATGACGTCATCGACTGACGTCATTTGACGCTTGCAATAGGATCAACAAACGTAATTATGACAATAATATTGCTTTGTTTTTGTTCATATGTTTGAGAAATATCGTGTTATGCGACTATTTCGGAGGAGGATCTGTCAAGATTGGTCAGTGAAATAGACTCCGCCAGTACTTATAACGTGTTATGAATAGAAATGTGAAGCTGTTCCGCGATTTTTAAGCAATGAGTAGCTCTATAACTTTTGTTTAAAACAGTTTATTGTTGCCATTGAATAATTATTTTTGCTGATGAAATTGATTGTGCTGTTCGGTATAATAAAATAAATATCACATCTTATGGAGAGCGAAAGCACGTATTGTCAACCCTCGGTATGGTCATGTCCACCTCGGCTAACGCCTCGGTGGACATAACCAACCTTGGGTTGACAGTACGTGCTGTCTCTCTCCATAGGATGTGATATTTATATACTAGTGAATGTTATACAAGTGAATGTTATACAAGTGAACAAGTGAATGTTATACTAGTGAACAAGTGAATGTTATACTAAGTAAATGTTATACTAGTGAATGTTATACTAGTGAATGTTATACAAGTGAACAAGTAAATGTTATACTAAGTAAATGTTATACTAGTGAATGTTATACAAGTGAACAAGTAAATGTTATACTAGTGAACAATAGGTGAATGTTATGGCAGAAACTATATTATTTTGTAAGCACACATAGCAGATCCTGATCAGATGGCTCCTATAGGAGTTTTCTATGTTTGCAAAGGTCACGCGGCTTCTATGAGATAAGGGGTTAACTCTTTGCATTTTAGCATGGTATTATTGATTACCTATATATACAAACAGTTTGGATCCAGGTGAGACACTGATGTCTCAGTACGATCAAACCTATTTGATATTCTTAACTGTATTTTCTTTGAGAAATGTAAGAAAATTGATACAGTCAAACCTCACTAAACTGAATGTTCAATTTAGTATACATATTGGTCTTTGAGACAGGTGGCAGCTTAATGCAGGGTGAAAGTCATGCAGAAAGCTCCTACAAGAGCTTTCTGCTTGACTGTCGCCCTGCATTAGAAGTCACCTGCCTAAAAGTATCTCTAAATTCTTCTCTACTAGAATTCTGGTTTAGAGGGTTTTTAGCTCACCAGAGCACAAAGTGCTCAAGGTGAGCTTTTGTGATACCCCTGTGTCCGGCGTCCGGCGTCCGTCTGTCCGTCTGTCCGTCTGTCCGTCTGTCCGTCAACAATTTCAAACGACTTCTTCTTTGAAACCGACTGCCCAATTGTAACCAAACTTGGTCAGATACATACTGTTGGTGGGTGCTTCAAAAGTTGTTAAAAGATAGTGGGTGGGGCCATCGGTCTTGTTGCCATGGCAACCGTACACAATATCTAGAAAAATCTTCTTCTCCAGAATGACTTGTCCGATTTAAATATAGTTTTCACCAAAATGTTTCTCAGTTGATAGACTTCAAAAGTTGTTAAAAGAATTTTGATCCGGCAAAAAACATGGCCGCCAGAGGGCGTGGTCATTTTTTCCGTATATGGTAATATGGAATTTTCATAGGAAAATCTTTAAAAATCTTCTTCTCTGAAACTATAAAGCCTAGACCTTTGATATTTGGTATGTAGCATGATCTTATGGTCCTCTACAAAGATTGTTCAAATTATGGCCCCCGGGCCAAAAATGGCCCCGCCCAAGGGCTTATCAGTTTTTCATAGGAAAATCTTTAAAAATCTTCTTCTCTGAAACTGTAAGGCCTAGACCTTTGATATTTGGTATGTAGCATGATCTTATGGTCCTCTACAAATATTGTTCAAATTATGACCCCCGGGCCAAAAATGGCCCCGCCCAAGGGCTTGTCAGTTTTTCATAGGAAAATCTTTAAAAATCTTCTACTCTGTAACTGTAAGGCCTAGACCTTTGATATTTTGTATATTGCATGATCTTATGGTCCTCTACAAATGTTGTTCAAATTATGACCCCCGGGCCAAAAATGGCCCCGCCCAAGGGCTTATCAGTTTTTCATAGGAAAATCTTTAAAAATCTTCTGTTCTCAAACTGTAAGGCCTACACCTTTGATATTTGGTATGTAGCATGATCTTATAGTCCTCAACAAAAGTGGTTCAAATTATGACCCCCGGACCTCAAATGGCCCCGCCCAAGGGCTTATCAGTTTTTCATAGGAAAATCTTTAAAAATCTTCTGTTCTCAAACTGTAAAGCCTAGACCTTTGATATTTGGCATGTAGCATGATCTTATGGTCCTCTATAAATATTGTTCAAATTATGACCCCAGGGCCAAAAATGGCCCCGCCCAAGGGCTTATCAGTTTCTCATAGGAAAATCTTTAAAAATCTTCTTCTCTGAAGCTGTAAGGCCTAGACCTTTGATATTTAATATGTAGCATGATCTTATGGTCCTCTACAATTGTTGTTCAAATTATGACCCCCGGCCGGGCCAAAAATGTCCCGCCCAAGGGCTTATCAGTTTTCTATAGGAAAATCTTTAAAAATCTTCTGAAACTGTAAGGCCTAGACCTTTGATATTTGGTATATGTAGCATGATCTTATGGTCCTCTACAAGTATTGTTCAAATTATGACCCCCGGGCCAAAAATGCCCCGCCCAAGGGCTTATCAGTTTTTCATTGGAAAATCTTTAAAAATCTACTGAAACTGTAAGGCCTAGACCATTGATATTTGGTATGACTAACATGATCTAATGGTCCTCTATGTTTAACTTACGACCCTGACCACTGGGCGAAACTTGGCCCTGCCTCAGGGCTTACCAGTTTTTTATTGGAAAAATATGAAATATTACTTTTCTCTGAAACCATAAGGCTTAGACCATTAATGAACCCCCCCCCCCCCCCCCCCCCCCCTGGAGTTATCTCAGGTGAGCGCTTCAGGGCCTCATGGCCCTCTTGTTTACTGTAGTTGTAGCAGACTGCAAATGTTACAGAAATAGTTACTTAGGTAACAAACAAGTTTAAGGTGTTAGGATGAAATGTCAGAGAGTTTCTCAGGGAAAAGTTTCAAATGAATTTTGTTACATTTTTTCCCAGTTTCATTTAACCCTTAACTTGATGAATATGCATGCTTTCTCTTTTATGAAAATTAATTCATCCAACTCTTGTATTAAAAATATAACATTTATGGAAATCTGTTGCTATGATAAACAGTGGAGATCTATAACATATGAGCAGACAGAGCAGACACTGACCAGACAGCTCCTACAGGAATCATCTGATCTAGGTCTACCATTTGCAAAACCATAAATATGCAAATGAAGTAATTAAAGAGAGATTTTTAAATAATTGATGTGTCATGAGAAACAGGTTTTCAAAGTTTTAATATGCATTTTGGTTTAATTCATTTTTAAATGTCAAATCCTTTAAAATGAAGTAAGGAAAATGATATTTCATTTCATTTTATAGTTTTAACCATTTACTCCATAAATACACCTTTTTATGCATTTGCAAACAGAGTAGTCCACTTCACCCTGCATTAACCCATTCTCTCATATTGACGCATTTTGACGCCTCTGCAAAAGTCACCCATTGAAACCATTGTGATAAATAGAGCATTTGCTCCATAGGAGCAAAATTAATAATGCTCTATTTATCATAATGGTTTCAAACTACAAAATTCTAAAAAAAATCCTTTTCTCTAGTTAATGCTCCTTTTCGGTAGATTTATTCAAAGAGGTTGGATCTAAAAATAGCTTATGAGGTAATGGGTTAAGCTGCCATTTATCTTACAGACCTGTATTGATGTTGACTTGAATGTCAGATTTAGAGAGATGTTACTGTTTACAATTTTATCTTCATTACAACATTTTCCATACAGCAACAACTTTCTACGGGAACAAACAAGAGCTGGCTGTACCAATATTTTATAATCAGAATCAATTTCAAGGAGCATTAACTAGAGAAAAGGAAAATTTTAGAATTTTGTAGTTTGAAACCATTGTGATAAATAGAGCATTTGCTCCTATAGGAGCAAATGCGCTCTATTTATCATAATGGTTTCAATAGGTGATTTTTACAGAGACGTAGAAAGGTGTATTTATGGAGGAAAGGAAAGGGTTAATACTGTACAATTATGTTTTACATGAAATGTCATTAGGTAAATGGTTAAATTAACCCCTTTCTTCATATAAATGCATTTTGATACATTTGCATGCAGAGTAGACCCAGATCAGACAGCTGTCGTCAGAGCCATCTGATCATGGTCTGCTCTTTTTGCTTTTGACATGATATAGATATCAGATTGTAAAGCTTTCGTCAAAGCAATATTTTTCATAGTTAACATTTTAAAACTTCATATAATATAAATATCCATGATGTTGTCAATTCTTATATGAATATTGAACAGGGAAAGGGTTAAGCACCCATTTATGCTTCTGGTTTTGTCTCATTTTAGATACCAGGCATGCTGAGTGAGAACTTCATGTTCCTTGTGAGGGATTACCAAGAAAATAACTACTACAAAAAGTCCCTGGACAATGTTCAAGCAATGGTAAGTTTCATAGGAGATCAACACATAAACATTTTGTATGTGTTGTCTAAATAGATAGACAGTTATATGATTGATCTGAGCTTGTGACACTAAGATGAATCAGAATAGTATAAAGAGTTATCTGATCTTGTAACACTAAGGGGATTAGTATTAAGCCTTTGCTTGCTGAATGTTAAAATACATGTCTCCTTCTTTACCCATGCCCTGTTGTATAATTACATATATATTCACTGTGTACAAGTATTATGCTGTGCAATCACTGCTGTGGAGTGCACTGGTTGCACAATCAACTTGTAGATAGTGCAGACCCTGATGAGACAGCTCCTGCAGGAGCTGTCTCATCTGGGTCTTCATTATTTACAGGTATGTATATTGACGTGAATAGCAAGCGAAGGGTTAAGTTACTATTAACAGTTGTGTGTTGAGCTTGATAGTTGATACACTACACTAAGGGGGTTAGTAAAAACAGTTATCTGAGCTTGTAACACTAAGGATATTTGTAAAAAGTATTTTATGTGCTTTTAACACTATCATGACTATGGGGATTAATATATACTGTTGTTTGAGCTTATAACACTGAGGGGATTTGTATGAAACACTAAGGTGATTTGTATACACAGTTACCTGAGCTTGTAACACTAAGGAGATTAGTATGATACTTAACTATTGTCTGAGCTTATAACACTAAGGAGATTTGTATAAATAGCTATATGAGCTTAAAACACCAAGGAGATTTGTATAAATAAGTGTCTGAACTTGTAACATTGAGGAGATTTGTATGAACAGTTTCCTGAGCTTGTAACACTAAGGAGATATGTATAAACAGTTGTCTGAGCTTGTAGCAGGCACTCAGGAGATTAGTGCAATATTAAACAGTTCTCTGAGATTGTAACACTAAAGAGATCTGTATGAACAGTTGTCTGAGCTTGTAGCACTCAGGAGATTGGTATAAACAGTTGTCTGAGCTTGTAGCACTCAGGAGATTGGTATAAACAGTTGTCTGAGCTTGTAGCACTCAGGAGATTGGTATAAACAGTTGTCTGAGCTTGAGCGCAAGGAGATTTGTATGATCAGTTGTCTGAGCTTGTAATGATAAGAAGATTTATATGAACAGTTGTCTGAACCTGTAGCTCTCAGGAGATTAGTGCAAGCCAATACTAAACAGTTGTTTGAGCTTGTAACACTAAGTAGATTAGTATAAACAGGTGCCTGAGCTTGTAACACTAAGTAGATTTGTATAAACATTTGTCTGAGCTTGTAACACAAGGATATTTGTATGATCAGTTGTCTGAGCTTGTAACACTATGAAGATTTGTATGAACAGTTGTCTGAACTTGTAGCTCTCAGGAGATTAGTGCAATACTAAACAGTTGTCCGAGCTTGTAACACTAAGGAGATTGGTATAAATAGTTGTCTGATCTTGTAACAGTTTTCTGTGCTTATAACACCAAGGAAATTTGTTTAAACATTTGTGTGCACATGCAATACTAAGGAAATAATGAACAGTTGTAAAGAGTTAATGATAAAATGACACTCTTGGCTTGTCTTATTCCTGGCAGAAGATCAAAAGTGACCTTCTGTATTCTACCAGAGCAACAGATAAACATGCATACTCAAGTATTATTTGTCAAGATTAAACTGACTCTCTCCATATTCCGTATATAACTATATATTCATAATTCTATACATGTAGATAGATTTGAAGAACAACGTTCGAACATTATTGATTATTGACAGTATGTAAATTTGTTCAGTCCCTGTGATAGCTCAGTGGATAGGAGTGTTGTATGCGGGGGACAAGTTTCTGGATTCAAACCTCACCTTTGGCATATTTTTTTCTTCAGAAATTGAATACATTACATTTTCATTGTTTTAAGCATGTTTTTTCATTACACATTTAGGCATTCATTGAGAACTGTACAATGTCTGAAAGAAAGTCTTTGAAACATTTACAAGTGAAAAAACCCCAACGTGTCCCTACAGTTCCAGGTTATGTATATAATACAATATCTGATATATCATGATATATTCGTGAAAAATCAAGTACAAATAAAAAATTTAATACATGTAAATAATACAAATTAATAAAAATCAAATGCCGGAAACTCTAATGGAAATTGATGAGTCTCTGAGTTTAAAATGGTCCGACAATACTAAAATTGTCTTTTCTCCACCAAATTCTATTTTGTGACCACTCTTTAGAATCGCCTCTTAGAGACGATTTTAAAGAGTAGTCACAACATAGGGTTTAGTGGAGAAATGACGAATTTAGTATTTGAGTATGCCTTGTTATCTGTAGCTCTGTATATCAGATATCCCTTGAATGAGCAGCTTGATTAGCATCTACACTATTTGTTTCTTCATTAGCTGCATTTAAAGAACTTTATAAAAATGCATGTCAGTATGACTTACAAACTGGCATAGGATAAGTATAGTGCATTTGAAAGTGGAATGGCCCATCTTCCTTTAAAACCTTTTGCTCCATACATACACCTTTCTACACCTTTGCAAACAAGAGTAAACTCAGATCAGATGGCTCTTCTTGGAGCCGTCTGATCAGGGTCTGCTCTGTTTTCTTGGGATATGATATACTGTAGAATGTGCTATTATAAATCATAATCTAAATAATATTGATAATTTCCTACATGAATATGCATTGAGTAGAGGGTTAACAATAGAGTATGTGCAATATGAAAAGGTATCATTTGTGTAATAAGTTTGCAAAATAAATTACTAAAAGGTTAAAACTACTTTAATTGCCAAAGGGTGTATTGAGTATTATGCACTTTGTGACAGTGCTTATTTCTCTGTTGCAGTTCCAGTGTTGCGGGCTGGACTCGTACATGGACTATGAGGAGAATGAATATTTCCAGTGTAACTCTGACTTTCCTCAGCGCTGCGGTGTGCCATGGACATGTTGTAAAAATGACAAACCAGTAAGGACAAACATCAGCCTTTGCATGGTTTCAATAACTAACTGAAGAATCAGGTCAATATTATTCCGTTAGCAAACAAAGCTGATCCTGATCAGACAACTCCTGTACATATCTGTCTTATCTGGGTCTACTCTGTTTTGCAAAGGTCCTATGGATAAAATTCTTTATTTCTTTATAACATATAGTGAAAACATATTGTGTGTCCAACTCCTCATACACCAGTTGGGGGATTTATTTCAAACCTTTACTAATGAACAAAGCACAGGGGTCTGAAGTGTGCCTGGACCCCCAAATGGCACACCTGTGTAAAAAAAAATCCATTCTGGGTCAAAGTCATTGATTACATATATATACACATTTGGGAGTCCAGGCACACTTTAGACCCCTGTGGAACAAAGTCGATAGGAAGATGTATGTAAAGAAGGAAATTTTTGCTCTGATATTTATAATTTTTCCAAGACTTTCTACACTATATAACATATGAAAAGTACTTAACCCTTTCCTCCATAAATATGCCTTTCTACACCTCTGTAATAACCACTTCTTGAAACCATTGTGATAAATAAAGCATTTGCTCCTATAGGAGCAAATGCTCTATTTATCACAATGGTTTCAAACTACAAAATTCTAAAAATTTAATTTTCTCAAGTAAATGCTCCTTTTGGGTAGACTTATTAAAAGAGGTTGGGTCTAAAAATATCCTATGGAGGAAAGGGTTAATTTAGGGAAAATATCGCAAAGGGGATGGGGGCATCCATTGTGTATGGTCACAATGTCTAGTCTTTAACCTCTATTCCTGTAATATTTTCCGTTTGATTTGATTATTTCAGGATTCGTCATTACGGGTAGACTGTGGTTATCAAGTGCGCTGGAATGCAACCGTAAGTGCCTGTATTGTCAATTGAGGACTTATCACACAACTTAATATCACACTCTTACACCTTTCTTTCATACAGGGCGGATTTAGAGGGGGCGCGGAGCCGGCGTACACCCCCCTAAAATATTTTAGGTCTATATATAGTAAAACCTCTCTATAACGACCACTAAATTGTGTTAATTAGTTGGTATTTAGAGCAGGTGGCTGCTTAAAGAAAGGTGAAAATAAAACAGAACGCTCCCATAGGAGCGTTCTGTTTTACTTTCACCTTGCCAGCCACCTGCGTCTAACACAAAATAATTGATGTAATTTAGTGGTCGTTTTATTTCCCTCACCCAGTTAAGCTTTTTTTCAACATGTATTAACAAACATAACACCCCCCCCCCCCCCCCCCCCACTCCCCCCTTCTTCCAAAAGAATTTCTACGCCGCCCCTAATCTGAAATCCTGGATCTGCACCTGTCATATGAATGTTTTTTCATGCCTTTGCAAACAGAGTAGACCCAGCTGTCTGATCAGGGTCTGTTCTGTTTGCTTTAATATGAGAGGGGTTATATTTAGTCATTATTTTCTGGGGTTTTTTTTGTCTACAGATGCCGGTTGAGAAGATCTATACAATGGGTTGTACGGAGGTGTTCCTGTCCTGGCTGAGTTGGAATCTTGACTTGGTTGGCATTGTAGGGCTCGGAACAGCTATTCCCCAGGTAGGACCATAATCTTCATGATCACCTTTTGCTAGACTATGGGTCTGCCTTCTGAAGTAGCTTAGACTATTGCAAGCCTTTGAAGGCATGGTTGTAACGAACTGGCATAAACCAGTGTGCAAAACATTATGGGTATGCCTTTACGTGATAAAAACACCTTTTCCTATAGGAAACGTTTGATCAGGGTCTGCTCTGTTTGCCAATTGTATTTGATAGACCTGTTTCTTTAGTTTCTAAAATGGATACAATATTCCATCTTCTATATTTCATTGTTAACTCTTTTGTCCATGAATATTCAGTAGGTATTGAAATTTGAAACAAACATAGAACAGGGAAAGGGATAAGCAAACTGTAGACCCTGATCAGACGGCTCCTACTCTGTTTAACCCTTTCCCTCATAGGCTATTTTTAGATCCAATCTCTTTGAATAAATCTACCGAAAAGTAGCATTAACTAGAAAAAAGGATTATTTTTAGAATTTTGTAATTTGAAACCATTGTGATAAATAGAGCATTTGCTCCTATAGGAGCAAATGCTCTATTTATCACAATGGTTTCATCAGCTGACTTTTACAGAGGCATAGAAAGGCGTATTTATGGAGGAAAGGGTTAAGGTGTTAAAAGGTGTTTCTGTTTGTGACATGAAGTGTTAACGAAAAAGGGATTCTTGCAAAAGGAAAGTAATGCAGAAAGCTTGCTTGAAGGAGCTTTTACTTTTACAATATTATTACTTATTTTTTTTACAGATAATTGGTATATTGCTGGTATACTTCTTCGTACGACAAGTGCGAGAGATGAAGATGTGGTACAGAGTAGGGACGTAGCCTCAGGATCTCTTCATGCACACATAGAATCTCCATCCGAACCAGTATTGCTGCTGGCATTCAACACAATCTGACTATTGTATATTATATACCCCAGCTGTATGTTAACCAACCTTTGCACTGTGCAAACAGTGTAAACCCAGATGGCCGTTTTCTATTGGGACATTTTATCAGGGTCTATACTGTTTGTTTCAATTGTGGACAAATATGTTAGCATGAGATAGTTTTGATCAAGATAAGCTAAAAAGTTTGAAAGTAATTTCCATGATTACTTTAACCTTTTCCCTATTGCATATTCATGTTAGAAATAATGCCATCATGAATATTTATTAGCTAAATTTTTATAATGGCATATGTACACAGAATCTTTTTTAGAAACTATAGAGTCAGATATGTGATAATTTCATAAGTAAACAGAGCACACCCTGATCAGACGACTCCTACAGGAGCCATCTTATCTGGGTCTACTCTGGCAATAAAGGGTTTATTTGAGGAAAAGGATTAACCCTTTACTCCATAAATATGCCCTTCTACACCTTTGCAAACAGAGCAGACCCATATCAGACGGCTCCCGTAGGAGCCATCTGATCAGGGTCTGCTCTGTTTGCTTATGATATAACATAGATCTGATACTACAGTGTCTGCCATGACCAATACTTCAGGTGTCCATGTGCTATAATAACAATTAATCTAATTAATATTCATGATGTCATTCTTCCATGAATATTCATGGAGGATAGGGTTAAGTATTTGGCCAGACAAATTTTATCTATATGCTTATATAGACAACTTTTGGCACCTTTGCAAACAGGGTAGACCCAGATTATATAGCTCCTTTAGAAGCTGTCTGATTTTGGTCTGTTCTGTTTGTTTAAGGAATAATATAGATATGATTCTGAAGTTTCTTCTCACAGCCAGAAAATTACCTTGTGAATGTGTAACTATGAAATTTCAGTCCATGAATATTCATAAGTAATAAATTCTTAAATTAATGTTCATGGAGAAAAGAGTTAAACACTGTAGACCCAGATCAAACTGTTCATGTAGGAGCAGTTTCATCAGGGTCTACCCTACTTCTTTCACCATGAGTTTTTTTTAACCCTTTCCTTCATATAAACGCTTTTTTATGCATTTGCAAACACAGAAGACTCAGATCAGACGGCTCCTATAGGAATTTGATAGATCTGTTTTATTACTAAAATGGTTACACTGTTCCACCTTCCATATTTCACTGTAGCTATTTTGTCCAAGAATATTCAGTAGGTATTGAAATTTGGAATAAATATAGAACAGGGAAAGGGTTAAGATTATCAAAACAGTGCTGAATGGACGTTTTTAGCTTTACAATCAGGTGAATAGAGTTAGATGTTGTAAAATTTAGGGAAGAATGGTATTGTCAAAACTGTTTGCACAGTATAAAGGTTGGATTTCTCACAATGGGTTCATTTCAAACCTGTAGAGATGTCTTCACATTTACACACCCTTTCCATTTGTGAGTAGTTTCATACATTAGAGCAAATGATTGAATGGAATACATGTATAAGATTGCCATGAGTGTTCACTATCAGTATTTCAGCAGGAATGTTTTTGTTTGGCCGACATCATTGGAGAAATAGCATTGGAGAAATAGCATATACAGTGGTTAAACAGGGTCTTCATTGTATAGAAATGTTGCAATGTGCTTATCAGTTTCAAGGGCATACTCATGCTTACAGTAGAGCCCCTATAAACCGGAATTCTGGAAGAGAAGAATTTAGTAACTTTTAGGCAGGTGACTGCTTAATGTAGGGGGAAGGTCATGCAGCAAGCGCCTAGAGGTTTTTTCTGCATGACTTTCACTCTACATTAATGGGCCACCTGTCTACAACACTGATATTTGTACGAAATTGAACATCTGGTTAACCCTTTCCTTCATATAAACATGTTTTCACGCATCTGCAAACAGAGTAGACCCAGATCAGATGGCTCCTATAGGAGCTGTCTGATCAGGGTCTGCTCTGTTTGCTAATGGAATTTGAAAGATCTGTTCCTATTCTTTCTGAAATGGCTACAAATGTTCCACCTTTCATTATAACAATTTTGTCCATGAATATTCAGTAGGTATTGAAATCATGAATAAACATAGGATAGGGAAAGGGTTAAGATAGGTTTTACTGTATCTAGTCTACTCTGTTTGCATAGGTCTGAGTGTTTTTATCTGATGGTGTGGATTAGTTATATAGTAAAACCTCTCTAGAATAGGCCACTCAAAAAGAAGTCTCATTCTAGATTGTTTGAATATTCATACAAGAAATAATGACACCATGAATACTTATTAGCTGAAATTCAATACTGGCATGATTATGTACACAGGATGTAAGATTCTGAAGAGTCAGGTCTATTATAATGTCATAAGCAAACAGTGCACTTCCTGATCAGACTGCTCCTATAAGAGCCATCTGATTTGGGTTTACTCTTGTTTGCAAAGGCCTAAAAAGATGTTTATATGAAGGAAAGGGTTAAGGCAGGCAGTGGCTTAACTCTTTACTCCATAGATGTGCATTTAACCCTTTCCCTCATATAAATGTGTTTTCCTGCATCTGCAAACAGAGTAGACCCAGATCAGACGGCTCCTATAGGAGCCGTCTGATCAGGGTCTGCTCTGTTTGCTAATGGAATTTACAAAATCTGTCTCTTTACTTTCTGAAATGGCTACAATGTTCCACCTTCCATATTTCATTATAACATTTTTGTCCGTGAATATTCAGTAGGTATTGAAATTTGAAATTTACATCGAACAGGGAAAGGGTTAAATGCTTTTGCAAACAGAGAAGATCCAGATCAGACAGCTCTGTTCCTAATGGAATGATATAGATCTGATTCTGCAGTTTCTGTCATGACCAAAATTACTGTGTCCTTAAGCCGGAATAAAACTTATTCTAATTCATATTCATGAAGTCATGAAATCTTGTATAAATATTCATGAGGTAAAGGGTTAAAGAAATCAGTCTTTTGCCAGTCCATGATTGTGATTCACTTATGCATGTACATTAATCCATTCAGTTAGACTTAGTTTCTGTCATTTAGGGGGTAAGCTTTAGGGGATTATTAGATATTTAACCCTTTACTCCTTTGCCAACAGAGTTGACCCAGATCAGGGTCTGCTCTGTTTGCTTATATGAAATAATATAGATATGACTACAATTTCTGCCATGACCAAACATTTCCTGTGTTCATATGCTATTCTAAAAATGAATCTAATTAATATTCATGACATCATTATTCTTACATGAATATTCATGGAGTAAAAGGGTTAATGTGAATAGTATGGTTTACATACAATGAAAGTAGGAAGTACATGTAAATAGATGTTAGAATTAGCCATCTTTTCTTAGAATTTCCATCTTATTACTGTACAAACTCTCCATTGTATGTCTTATCTTTTTCTTGATAATCCTACAATTTTATGCCTTTGCAAACAGAGCAGACTCGGATCAGACAGTTCCTGATCAGATAGCTCCTATAGGAGTTGTCTGATCTGTGTCTACTCTGTTTCCAAAGGCATTAAAACACATATTTATGGAGCAAAAGGTTAATACTTATTTAGAACATACTTATTCAATGACTGACTGTTCGTATTTACAGCAAAGATTTGCTTTTGTTCTGGAGGAATTGTTTTGAAATTTGTTCTTCTTTACTTTTCTTTGTGAAGAAAAGTACAACAAAAAAGCAAAAACATTAAATGTTTGCCATATCATCTGGGAAATTATTTGAATCATGTATATTTTTATAACAAAATATTGACTTATCAAGTTGTTGGTCATTTTTATATGTTACAACGGAAAGATTAGCAGCTATGAAATAAGTGATCTAGTTTTAATCAAGATATATGCAGAAAAATCTATCTTAAGCAACCACTTACTGAATAAGCATGGGAGTTGTGAAAGGCAGTTAGTTGCTTAATGCAGGACAAAAGTAATGCAAAAAAAAAAATCGTTTCTGCATTACTGAATCCTGCATTCAGCTACAACACGTCTTTACAGTCTTGAATGGATGCTTAACTCTTAGATACACCTTTTAACCCATTCCCTCATATTGATGCCTTTTGACGCCTCTGTAAATGTCACTTTTGGAAACCATTGTGATAAATAGAGCATTGCTCCTATAGGAGCAAATACTCTATTTATCACAATGGTTTCATAACTGCACAATTCTAAAATTTTCCTTTCCTCTAGTAAATGCTCCTTTTCGGTAGATTTATTAAAAGAGGTTAGGTCGAAATATAGCCTATGAGGTAATGGGTTAACCCCTTAAGAAACTGTCTGCTCAGGGTCTGCTCAGTTTGCTTCTGGAATAACGTAGGTCTGCTCTACAGTTTCTGTCATAGCCAAAATTTCTTGTATCCATGTGCCCTTATATAAATTCATCTAATTGATATGCATGGTGTCATTATTGCTTACATGAATATTCATGGGGTTATTAATTGCATACATGAATATTCATGAAATACAGGGTTAAGGGAGGTTTTACTTTACTATTTTGGGGGATGGGGATGGGGTATGTATTGCATGTGAAATCATGGAAAACTCAATTAAAGGTATAAGCCTTGTGATTAGGAAACAAATTGAAAATATGTTACCCAAAATATTCGGACAGGCAAAGGTATAAAGCATATTCTCTAGATCCAGAACAAATTGCTCCCATAGGAGCAGTTTGATCAGGGTCTACACTATTGACTGATCAAGTAGTTTTATTTAAATTATCAAACCGTGCTGAAGTGAGTGTTCATCTTTACTAACCAGTGGAGATGGGGAGGCTAAATCAGCCAGAAATGAGAGATTTGTACAAAGCATAGCATAATATAACACATAGTTCATAAGTATTCTTTGTTACAGACTTGGGTTCCTTGGGCATTTCCAAACAGTGTAAACCCATATCAGCATTTCTTTCCTGCAACTGATCAGGCTTCGAGGTTATAAAAAAGCTTGAGTTCATTCTCAAGTTTCTGATTTGTCAGATTTTAAGTTTCACTCGAAATCTGACCAATCAGATACTTGGGAATGAACTCCGATTCAAACCAGAGATTGTATAACCTAAGGACCATGGTCTGCAGTTTTGCAGCACTAGCATACTAAATAATTCTGCTGCTTGTAAGCGACAAACAGCCCAAACTCTGATCAGGTGCATTTAACTCTTTGCACTCTAGCAGCAAAACCATGATTACCTATGCAAACAGTATGGATCCAGATGAGATACTGCATAATGCGTCGTCTCACCTATGCAAACAGTATGGATCCAGATGAGACACTGCATAATGCGTCGTCTCACCTATGCAAACAGTATGGATCCAGATGAGACACTGCATAATGCGTCGTCTCATCAAAATTCAAACTGTTTTGACACGCTGATCATATTTTTGCCAAGAAATGGGAGAACTTTTATTTTAAGAATTGAAGCAGACGACAATTGTTGCAGATGAAACATTAATTGGCATGCAAAGAATTGAATATGGAAGCTGTCTGGTGTTATACAGTTTACAAATACCTAAGTACCCTCTTGCTAATGATGCTGGCCATTTGATTAAACCCGGGTATGTGTATACTTTGTAGATGTTGTTCACACCAGTTGTTGTCAAGTTATTGTACATTATCAATATGTTACACCAGTGCATGCATTTTACTTGGTTAACTTATTTTCTCCATTTTTAACCAGCTCCTACAGGAGCCATCTGATGTGAGTCTGCTCTGTTTGCAAAGGCTTAGAGAGACATATTTATGGAGTAAAGGGTAGATGGGTACTGGTACTAATTTGATAGTTTGCTTAACCCTTTCCCTGTTCTGTGTTTATTACAAATTTCAATACCTACTGAATATTCATGGACAAAAAGGTTATAATGAAATATGGAAGGTGGAGTATTGTAGCCATTTTAGAAAGTAAAGACAGATCTTTTAGATCTATTAGAAAACAGAGTAGACCCTGATCAGACAGCTCCTCTAGGATCCGTCTGAACTAGGTCTACTCTGTTTGCAAATGCGTGAAAACATGTTTATATGAGGGAAAGGGTTTAGAGGGGTCGTACTGGATAGTGCCAAATAAGTCATCAAAGCAAAGTTCAAATACTGTTTATGATTAATTAGTTGTTAATGAATATGCAATGAGAGCACTTTCTTCCACTAGTTATCTCGTTTGCCAGAAGACTGGAAAGATTAGAAAGCTATTCATGCTTCATGTCTTTTTGCAATTGCTGGTGAATGCGGAGTTATGGTGTCCCTCGTGTGTGTAGTTTACCCATTACCTGATGAATATTTATAGAAAAAATAATGACATTATTAATCCTTTACTCCATAAATATGTCTTTCTATAGCTTTGCAAACAGAGCAGATCCAGATCAGACAGCTCCTGTAGGAGCCGTCTGATCAGGGTCTGCTCTGTTTGCTGATGGTATAATATAGATAGAATTCTTCAGTGTCTGTTATGGCCAAAAAGTCCTTTTTCTGCGTTCTATTACAACAAATTGATATTTATGATGTCATTATTCCATACATAATATTCATGAAGGAAAGGGTGAATGTCAGTTAGATAAATTTTTTACAATAGCCAATGAACACAGGAATTTAATAGAAGAAACTACTGAATCAGATTTGTATTATTTCATAAGCAAACAGAGCAGATCCTGATCAAGTGGCTTCTATAGGAGCTGTCTGATCTGTGTCTACTCTGTTTGCAGAGGCATCTCATCAAATAAATGGGTTAAGTCTTTACCCCATAAATACGCCTTTGCAAACAGAGTAGACCCAGATCAGATGGCTCTGCTTTGTTTGCTTATGAATTAATATACATTATGATTCTTCAGTTTCTGCCATAGCCAAAACATAATCTGTTCCCATGCCATTATAATATTAATCTTATTAATATTCATGATATAATTATTCTGACATGAATATTCATTATGTAAAGGGTTGATGGGTATCTCTCATATTTAATGGTTGTTTTGGGTTTGTTTTTTAAAAAAAGCAAAAAATATTGTTAATTAGTCATACATTGTATTATGTATTTTGTTTACACACCTTGGATGTATGTTTTAGAAATCCCATGTTTGCATCATGTCATTATGGTGGAGTTTTTATATTTGTTGAGTGTTTATGTAGATCTGTTGTCCATTTTTTCCACTTTTTGCAAATGTTATGCATATTTTTTACCCGAGTTATTTCAGCCAATTTCTTTTACTGGTGATATTTTTTATGCCTATTTTGTTCATTATTGGTTTTAGATTTAAAAAAAAGTTATTGGTGCAAATATGAAGACAACTATTTTGATACTTGTATATTTTTGTTTATAATTTTTATTACATATTAGTTTATATCACTGTAGATCTGTATGAGACTTAATGAGTTGTGTTTACTCAATGTATGATTTCTGTTTAACCCTTTCCCTCATATTGACGACTTTTGACGACTCTGTAAAAGTCACTTTGTGAAACCATTGTGATAAATAGAGCATTTGCTCCTATAGGAGCAAATGCTCTATTTATCACAATGGTTTCAAACTACAAAATTCAAAATTTTTCCTTTTCTCTAGTTAATGCTCCTTTTCGGTAGATTTATACAAAGAGGTTGGATCTAAATATAGCCTATGAGGTAATGGGTTAACCTTTAACTCAATAATATGCCTTTTAATACCCTGCAAATAGTGAAGACCCAGATACGATGGCTCCTGTATGAGCTCTCTGATCAGGGTGTGCTCTGTATTCTAATGGAATTATACGGATAATATTTTACAGCCAAAATGTTTTCATATGCCATTTTAAAAAATCTTTGATTAATATTCATGTTGTCATTATTTTTTACATGAATATACATGGAGTAAAGTGTTAAAAGAGGAAATGTGTTAGGTATTTATTCGATGATCAAATATTTAGATCAAATATTAACACAATCTGAGGCTTAAGAAATCTTAATGTGGAACGATTCAGAATTCCTTTGTAGCCAGTCAATAAATCCTTTCCCTCAAATGTACACTTTTTCATGTCTTTGCTGATGGAGTAGATCCTGATCATACAGCTTCTGTAGAAGTCATTAGATCAGGGTTTGCTCTTAAAATTACAATAGATCTAACTACATATCCTTGAAATACCAAATTCTTTGTATGTACACATGCCATTACGAAAATTCAGCTAGTAAATATTCATGATGTCATTACTTCTTACATGAATATTCAACATGGAAAGGGTTACAGTTAAATTGTGTATTAACCCTGTACCTCTTAGAGATGTTTTTTAAGACTTTTGCAGAGTAGACCCAGATCAGACCGCTTCTGTAGGAATTGTCCGATCAGCGCCTGCTTTTTTTCAATTTATGAACTAATATAGATATGAATCTACAGTTTGTGCCATTGTCAGAAATTCCTTACAATCATACATAAGTGGAGGCATCTCTGTCCTATGGACACAATTCTAGTTTAAGTGCAAGACAAGAATTACCGTACTTACGCGAAGTATTCAGACACCCAATCTCCTTTCTCCACCAGTTTTTAAAGCTGCATAATTACACCATTTTGATAACTTTAACCCTTTCCCTCATATAAACGTGTTTTCACGCATTTGCAAACAGAGTAGACCCAGATCAGACGGCTCCTAGAGGAGCCGTCTGATCAGGGTCTGCTCTGATTGCTAATAGAATTTGATAGATCTGTGTCTTTGATTTCTAAAATGTCTACAAAGTTCCACCTTCCACATTTCTTTATAACTATTTTGTTAATGAATATTCAGTAGGTATTGAAATTTGGAATGAACACAGAACAGGGAAAGGGTTAAATCAGACTGACATAGTAGACAATAGTGTTGACCCTGATCCAATGACTCCTGAAGGGCCGTTTGATGTAGGTCAGCACTATTTGTCTCAAGTTTTTCTGTCAGAATACTGAGTAATTAGGGTGATAGCATATATTTGTACTTATTCTGTAGCATATACTTTTGTCTCGTGTATGAATAACTGATTGTAGTTTGATGACTACAGTCTCTGAATCAGCTAGATTAACCCATTTGTATATGATATCCAATCTAACATGTATATGAAATCTAACATGTATATGAAATATCCTTTTTTTCTAACATGTATATGATGTCTATTCTAACATGTATATGATATCTTTTTTAACATGTATATGATATCTGTTCTAACATGTATTTGAAATCAGTTGTAATTGTGCTTTTTTATTTTCTGTCACAAAAGCTTCCATCATGGATTTTTAATGACTTTTTAACCTATATAGAATACATTTTGTTTTATAAGAAAATATATCTGTTTAAAGTTAAACTTTAAGAATTATTCTCCAATTCTTACAAAAAGTCAGTTGTTACTTGATAACTAAAACGCACACAGATTTGATCTAAAACATGTGTTTTATATCTGACAGCGACATTGATACTTTATCAATCTTAAGTGATTATTAGTAATCCACTACTTTGTTATTAAACCTTTCCTCCATAAATACGCCTTTCTACACCTCTGTAATAGTCACTTTTTGAAACCATTGTGATAAATAGAGCATTTGCTCCAGAGGAGCAAATGCTCTATTTATCACAATGGTTTCAATACTATACACAATTCTAACATTTTCCTTTTCTCTTGTAACTGCTCCTTTTAGGTAGATTCATTCAAAGAGGTTGGGTCTAAATATAATCTAAGAAGGAAAGGGTTAAACAAACTACAACTGTATTCCATTTTCACAGATTTTTCGTTTGTAGACTTATTGTTATTAAGCTTGAGATATGTACATGTATATTACATGTACTTGCTTGTTTTCCATCCCCCTATCAGCAAGCTTAAACCTTTGATTTCTGAGTTTTCTAATTGGGATCTCCAGTTATTGTAATCAGTAATACAAGTAGATTATTTTATTTTTGATTGCAAACGGTGTACTTACCGACCTAGGGTCTGGTCATTTTTCAATAGCTTTGACAGGGTAAGGGCTAAATATGTTTTATGATCCAAAATAAATGTTTTTGTGACACTACTTTACAGTATAAAAGTTTAGAAAAAACAACTTGATGTTTGATGCCAGTACAATATGCCACTAAACATATATTTTTACAACATGAAATTGTTTGAGTTTTCTCTTGCAAAATATTAACATTAAACTTCTTGTGAAATACAATCAGTTAACCCATTCCCTCATATTGACGCTTTTTGATGCCTCTGTAAAATTCACCTTTTGAAATCATTGTAATAAATATATGGAGCGAATGCTCTATTTATCATTATGATTTCAAAACTACACAATTTAAAATTTTCCTTTTCTCTAGTAAATGCTCATTTTTGGTAGATTTATTCAAAGACTGATCTTAAAATAGCCTATGAGGTAATGGGTTAAGTAGTGGCAGAAATACAGTTGAACTTCGATATCTAGAACTTGGATAACTCGAACTTCGGGATAACTTGAACTAAAAGTTTGATCCTTCCAAAATATTACGATACAGAATTGCTCTAAAATGTATCACTACGCATATCTACAAATACATTTCACAGCTTAATGCAGTTCTACAGTAATGCTGAAAGGTCCTGCAGGAGCTTTCAGCATTACTGTAGACCTGCATTAATCTTTGAACTTGAGAAATTTTCCAGATTACGAATCGAATACCTCGAACTTCTGTTATCTGGAACTAATTTATATAGTCCCTTGAAGTTCGAGATATCGAAGTTCAACTGTAGATTATGTTATTGACATGATGTCTCATTACCTAAAGCTTAACTAACTGGTTTTGTTTTAAATCATTACTGATGTAGTGTTGATGAGTTCTTAGCTTATGTTAATATCCTATTTGTTTCAACATGAGATTTCATTGCACATTTATATGTGAATAAATGTAAAACGATGATTAAGGAATTGTTACTTTAATTGACATCCACTTGTTACACACTCCACTCCCTTCTTTGGATTGAAATAGCAGGTGTTTTGTTTCTGATCTGTCTTGCTGAACATAGATCAAAGTGAACATCTATGGAGTTTGTTTTCAAAATATTTTCTAGTTTCAGCAGAGTAATCTTCCATATCGAAACTGAAAAATGTTAGTTGTGTCAACAAAATCGTTCTTATGGGAACGTTTTGCATAGTGTTATTCTTGCATTAAGCTACTACCTGTCTCATTGACAAGCTCATAATTAGACTTAATTCTTGTAAGTGGTCGATGTAGGGAGATTTTTACTGTAGTTAATTGAACCGAGCTTATGATAAAAAGTGGCTTCAGTCAGAGAAGACAGTCGGTATGATAGGGTGTATAACACAAGACGCTTTATCATCATTTGTTATATTTAATTTTAATTACGTATCTTTGCAAACAGTGTAAAGCCTGATCAGACACGGCATCTCTGACATATTTATTCTCTAGCTCAATTGGTCACTACAGGGCTGCATTCAGTATGACGATACAGTAAAATCTCGTTTTAACGGTCATTCAAAAGGTTTGTAGTTTTAACCCTTTCCTCCATAAATACACCTTTCTACGCCTTTGTAATAGTCACTTCTTGAAACCATTGTGATAAATAGAGCATTTGCTCCATAGGAGCAAATGCTCTATTTATCACAATGGTTTCTGTACTTAACAATCATACCATTTTCATTTTCTCTAGTAAATGCTCCTTTTCAGTAGATTCATTCAAAGAGGTTGGGTCTAAAAATAGCATATGAAGTAATCGCGATCTGACTCGCATTTGCAAACAGATTGGATCCAGATGAAAGGCCAGGTAACTCTGTGTCTCATCATGATCCAAGCTGTTTGGCAAGCGAGCAATAGTTTCTCAAAAGCTGCATCAAAACAGGAGTAGTCAAAATGGTACAAGATCCAAATTTGGCAAGACATTATTTTACAGGACTGCAGGAAGAATTAAATGTTTTACTTTTTTTTATTCATTTTTATCAGTCCAATAAATATAGGCAAATAGTGCAGACCCAGATCAAACAGCGCCTGAAGATCGAGCTTTTATGTCCTGATTTAAATTAAAGAATCTATCATTTAGGAAAAAACACTACCAAATGTCAACTAAAGGGGGACAACAAGCGCAAACGGCAATTCTTTAGCACACATGAGTTCTTTCCCATGTTCTATTTTTTACACGTGGCACTTTGATAGTGATGTTACACAGCTGTTGCATAATAATGTATCGCGTTTTATTTTAAGTTCAGCAGAACTTGCTTAATTATAGATCTAGTAACCGAGTATTAAATAAACATGGGCCGGCTTTTAGAGCTGGTGGTTGCTGGCGAAAGTAGATTTAAGGCAGAAAGCTTCTATAATTAGACTTATTTTTGGTGGTCGACTCGCTATATATAGATCTAGACAGGTGTAATCTCTTAACAGGTCGCACCAATGATTTGTTATATGCTCAAGTTGCCCTCTGCTTTATATCAAAACACAAAACGGTTTAACCCTTTACTGCAATGAATATTGTTGTAAGAAATAATGACGGTGTGAATATTAATTAGATTAAATTCCTTTGTCCATGAGCTATGGTGGCAATTATTATTAATTGTCACCACAGCACATGGCAAAGGAAGTTTTTGTCATGGCAGAAACTATCATAGATCTATATCAAAAGCAAACAGAGCAGACCCTAATCAGACGGCTCCTATAGGTTGGCAAAGCCACAGAAAGGCGTATTTCAAATAATTGTTCTGGGCAGCCCATTGCAGGCTAATTAACATGTATTATGACGGACTTATGATGCCCAATTCTAACAGTTTGAACCCAGACGAAACACCGGGTAACTCAGAATCCAAACTAGCAATCTAACTGTATTTTGAAGAATAAATGAAAGATAATTTACCTCAGATAATTGAAGCAGACGACAATAGTTGCAGATAAAAGTTAGACTTGCAAATAGTTTCATAAGTTTTAAGTTATGTAGTACTTGTATGTGGCTCGTTGGTCTAGGGGTATGATTCTCGCTTTGGGTGCGAGAGGTCCCGGGTTCAAATCCCGGACGAGCCCTTCAATTTTTTTATCAATCAAATAAATATACCGGTAAGTAAATAGTACAGATCCAGATCAAACAGCTCCTGAAAGATCGAGCTTCAATGTCATTATCTGATTTAAAGTTATCAAAAATGGAACCGAATTGAATTACATTATTCACCTTTACAAACCGACGTAGAAGGTCGTCCCGATACTAGAGTAATTACGGCAGCAATAATAAAAGGCGCTCAAAGTGGTCTACATAGTCCACATTTACTAACTACATTCGTATTTATATAAGTAGTGATATGATTGCTAGTAGAACCTGTCCTAAGCAGCCATTCATTTATTGAACATAGGAGTCTTGAATTAAGTACAGATGGTTGCTTAACGCAGGAAATTATTAATGTAAAAAGCTTTCTGTATTATACATTTGACCTGTATTATACTACCACCAGTCTTACAGACCTATAATTAGACCTCTTTTTGATGAACGCTTAAAAGAGGTTCTATTATAGGAAACATTTATATGTGGCTCGTTGGTCTAGGGGTATGATTCTCGCTTTGGGTGCGAGAGGTCCCGGGTTCAAATCCCGGACGAGCCCTTCTTTTTTATCATTCCAAAAAATATTTTTTAACCCTTTCCCTCATATTAACGACTCTGTAAATGTCACGTTGTTTAGTTTAAACATATTTTAATACTCATATTTTCACAGTTGTACATATATGCCTTTTACAAATGACCACAATTAGATATACGAGTAAATGGGTTAGACCACAAGTTCTGGCATCATTAGAAAATGTATAATGTCACTTTGTGAAACCATTGTGATAAATAGGAGCAAATGCTCTATTTATCACAATGGTTCCAAACTATAAAATTCTAAAAGTTTCTTTTTCTCTAGTTAATGCTCCTTTTCGGTAGATTTATTCAAACAGGTAAAATCTAAAATCGCCTATGAGGTAATGGGTTAAGCAAATTGTGCAGAAAAATGGCAAATAGTGCAGAACCAGATCGAACGACCCCTGACGGAGCATTTTATGCCAGTCTAATTTAAAGTAATTAAAAATTGAGCCGAATTGAATTATTCAGGTTTACAAATTGTTGGAGAGAGGTGTCCCAATACTAACGGTAATTAGGACAGAAACAATTAAGGACGTTCAATGTTGTCCACATATCTTTACTAACTATAAGTAGTGATATGATCGATATTAGAACCTGTCCTAAGCGGTCATTCATTTATTGAAACATAGGCGTAAAAACAGGTGGTTGTTTAATGCAGGACAAATATAATACAGAAGGCTCTTATAGGATTTTTCTGCATTACTTTTGACCTGCATTAAGCTACCATCTGCCTTACAGACCCATAACAAGACCTCTCCAGTTTTGATGACCGCTTAAGACAGACTCTACTGTATTATATTTCCATTATCATTTGTTTAAAATACAGATACATGATAACGGCTCGTTGGTCTAGGGGTATGATTCTCGCTTCGGGTGCGAGAGGTCCCGGGTTCAATTCCCGGACGAGCCCATATATTTTAATGATTAGAGCTCAATCCCTCTGGTTGCGACATATTGTTTTTATCATTGACGTTTGTCTTTCTGACAGATTGTCTGTCCTTATTTACTTAGAAAGCTGTACTGAGTGGATTTTATTCCTATATAGCGAGTCTCTGCACGGGACTACATCGGGAAATTGAAATGTAGCCAGCCCAAGTAGAGAATTTAACTCTTTGCACGCTAGCGGCGAAACTGTGATTAAATATGCAAACAGTTTGGATCCAGATGAGACGCCGCATCATGCGGTGTCTCATCAGGATCCAAACTGTTTGTCACCCTGACCATATTTTTGCAAAGAAATGAAAGAAGGTTTATTTTAAGAATTGAAGCAGACGACAATTGTTGCAGACGAAAAAATACTTAGCGTGCAAAGAGTTAATTGACTCGGCGTCTCATCTGGATCCAAACTGTTTGCAAATGCCAGTACATACGCTAAAGCACCAGAAGGCTTAGAGATAAACCCGTTTTTTGTAATAAAGCTAAAACCCGTGCAAGTTTTTTATTTGTTGAGATCAACAGTAATTTGACTGTTTTAGAAAGTAACCTTGGTGTTCTCTCTCTCTCTCTCTCTCTCTCTCTCTCTCTCTCTCTCTCTCTCTCTCTCTCTCCATAGCCTCTATATCCAACTCATCAGATGTGGCCTCCGTTTGATTGGATCGACCAGGGTCCGAACTGTCTCTCACTCGGTCCTGGGTTTCTTGAGAAAACTGATTTCAGCAGAGATCACTTGACCGTAAGGCAGACCATTTGTACATTCTAAATTACATTCTGATAATTTTGACGACATGCGGCTAAACTTTCCGTTTGCAACAAATTGTCTGCTTCGTCGGGAGCCATTTTAACTTTAGAATTGTACCTAAACTAGTCACCAGAAGACAGCATGTCAGCATTTTCATTAAGCTGGGCATTACTATTGTTTCCACTTATCTTGTGAAACATGGCTTCAGTGTCATTTAGCATGTCTGTCCCGAGTTCTGCTAGAGACACCCACACCCTCTCCCGATAGATAGTCCAGTGGAGGGACTCGCTAGGAATAAAATCCGTTCAGTGCAGCTTTTGGACGAAGTGCAGATAAAGTAAATGTGGACAGACGATCGATTAGAAAGGCAAACGTCAGTGAAAAAACAATTTGTCGCATCAGGACGGACTGGGAGACATAAGTGATACAGTTCTAATCATTAAAATATATGGGCTCGTCCGGGAATTGAACCCGGGACCTCTCGCACCCGAAGCGAGAATCATACCCCTAGACCAACGAGCCGTTATCCTGTATCTGTATTTTAAACAAATGATAATGGAAATACAATAAAGTAGAGTCTGTCTTAAGCGGTCATCAAAACTGGAGAGGTCTTGTTATGGGTCTGTAAGGCAGGTGGTAGCTTAATGCAGGTCAAAAGTAATGCAGAAAAATCCTATAAGAGCCTTCTGTATTATATTTGTCCTGCATTAAGCAACCACCTGTTTTTACGCCTATGTTTCAATAAATGAATGACCGCTTAGGACAGGTTCTAATATCGATCATATCACTACTTATAGTTAGTAAAGATATGTGGACAACATTGAACGTCCTTAATTGTTTCTGTCCTAATTACCGTTAGTATTGGGACACTCCTCTCCAACAATTTGTAAACCTGAATAATTCAATTCAGCTCGATTGTTTGATACCTTTTCATTAGACTTGTAAACACAGAGGCTCTCTCAGCGAGCGTTTGGTTTAGTTCTACATTATTTGCCTATAATTTCTGACCCTTTTGCTTAATTGTTTTATTGGAATGATAAAGAAATGAAGGGCTCGTCCGGGATTTGAACCCGGGACCTCTCGCACCCAAAGCGAGAATCATACCCCTAGACCAACGAGCCACATACATTTTACATGCCTATAACTCCTTTAGAAGTTGTCTGCATTACCTTTGCCCTGCATAAAGCAACCACCTGTTTTAAAGACTCATGTGTTCATCAGTTAATGGTCGCTTAAGACAAGTTCTACTGTATACGGATTTATGATAATATTTACATATTGTTTTTATTGGATGAAGAACCGCCGAGTAACTCGATGCTTCATCAGGATCCAAACATTTTCTGCCTGTGAGAATCGACTCAGCAATCTATTGAGCCGGACTCTGTCTGCCCCTAGATTCTCTGACTTATTAACACCTCATTTAGCTATTTATACAAGAAGTCACGACATCATGAATATTACTTAATCCAATACTTCATATTTTTCATTTTCATGCATTTGCAAACAGAGTAGACACAAATAAGACGGCTCGTGTAGGGACCGTTTGATCAGGGTCTTCTCTGTTTGCTTAGTACATGAGATAGATCTAATTCTAAATTTTATCACAATGGTTTCACATAGGAGCAAATGCTCTATTTATCACAATGGTTTCACAAAGTGACTTTTACAGAGTCGTAAAAAGTCGTCAATATGAGGGAATGGGTTAACACGGAGTGTTTAGCCATGACAGAAACTGTAGGAGCCGTCTGATCAGGGTCTACTCTGTTTGCTAATGTACTTTTGTTAGACAAAGGGTTAGGTTAGGTTTAACGTGTGCTGAAATTACATTGTCAGTGGTATATTACCTATTATCTCCCTTGCTTATGTTATAAATCACTCATCCGTTGAAAATTTTAACTTCCATGCTATTGTTCTATCGACAAACTTTTTTTTGCACAATTTCGTCTGGCACGAGTAGCCTCCCATCGTTCGTGTTCTAGTTGTCTCGCTTGGTATGAACTGTGGAGATGATTTTAACCGAACTTGACAACATAAGGAGTAGACAAAGTTCTACTTTTTACTGTCTATTTATTTTTGAATGTATTTGTCTTTGAAACTTTGGTTATACATATTTATATAACAAATCGAGCCTAAGAAAAAAATGAATTAAAATAATAATAATAATAATAATAATAATAATAATGGCTTGCATGGTCTGTACTGTTTGCCAAAAATCCCTGAATGAAAAATCTGCCATAGATCTGATACAATTCACTCACAGCCGATTCGATTAATTTTCTCTGTAACTATTGGTCGAGTGTCAGACAGACTGGATCAGGATGAGAAGCCGAATTACCAATCTGTTTAGATATGCCAGTTAGAGTCAACACTAATAACACTAATAAATAATAATAATAATAATAATAATAATAATAATAATAATAATGATAATAATGATGGTGATGATGATGAATGATAATGATAATGATAATAATAATAATAATAATAATAATAATAATAATAATAATAATAATAATAATAATAATAATAATGATGATGATGATGATGATGATGATGATGATGATGATGATGATGATGATGATGATGATGATGATGATGATGATGATGATGATGATGATGATGATAATGATAATGATAATGATAATAATAATAATAATAACAATTATTTTTTTTATTATTATTATTATTACAGTAAAACTCCGCTAAAGCGACCACCAAAAAGGGGCATAATTCTGGGTGGCAGAGACAGGTGGTAGCTTAATGCAGGACGAAAGTTATGCAGAAAGCTCCTACAGGAGCTTTCTGCATAACTTTCGTCCTGCATTAAGCAACCATCTGCTTTAAACGACACCAGTGGCTGTTTATTAAGTGATCGCATTAGCGGAGTTTTACTGTATATAGTTCAGATATGTTTCGTAAATTGAATATATATGTATGGTCAAAGGGAGAGCATTCGTACTTTCCTAAAATAAAATATTGTAGAGTTGCTTCCCTTAGACCACTACAGGGAAATGGAACTGTTGAACGTATTAAACCTAGTATTATTAAATTTAAGATATTTTTTACTTAAAATAAAGATAAAAAAGAAAAATATAATAGTAATAATAAAAACAAACAAAGCACAAGCAATGTAAGATTCCATTTACTTTTTTAATGGTCCAAGGGAAGCAACTCTTACAATCTTTCCTTATAAGAAAGTACGAATTACCTCCCTTTGACCATAATTATCAATTTACGAAATAATTTATCATTACTACTACTACTACTACTACTACTAATCATGATATCAATAATATAATGATAATAATAATCATTAGTACTACTACTACTACTACTACTACTACTACTACTACTACTACTACTACTACTACCTACTACTACTACTACTACTACTACTACTACTACTACTACTACTACTACTAAGCATGATAGTAATAATATTATAATAATAACAATAATAATTATAATAATAATAATAATAATAATAATAATAATAATAATAATAATAATAATAATAATAATAATAATAATAGCAGAAGTAGTAGTAGTAGAACGCTACGCCCAACGTAAAATAACCCACAGGGTGATTTATATGAAGATATAATAATAAAGATAATTTGTAATAATAAGAAACTCGTGGAGTGTTCTTTGAGTAAGAGTGAGGGACGAATTCTTGTGTAGAGGAGGTGTGTGTAGCCGGGTAGTGATTGTGGTGAAATAAGTAGACAGGCTTTACTGTGTGGCTTGGTAGCTCGGTAGAGTGTTGGCATGGTAAGCCAGATGCCCTGGGTTCAAATCCCAGTCGAGAACTTTTTCATTCTGTTACAGTAGTAGCTGTTTTACTTTCACCCTGCTTTAAGCAACCACCTGCCCAAAATACCAACTAATTAATACAATTTAGTGGTCGTTATAGAGAGGTTTTACTGTACATATATATAAACTCAACATAATAACGCAAAATTTATGACGGGAATATTCTCGATTCAGATAGACATTTTTTTTATTATTTCGTTCACTTTAGTGTTAGTTGATATTATTCATTTACGAATAATTAAATTCCAAATCTATATGCCTTCACAGGAAAATCAAATTCGACAAAACCTCAGTAATAACCTAAAACACCAGTATTAGATATAATATTAATTTACTTGTAGTGTCAACAAGTGCAGTAACCAGACACTGTGCTTAGACAATAACTCGAAAGGTAAAATAGACATCTTGTTCATATCAATTTTTCATGTTTACAACTTCGATTATTATTTAGTTTTCATTAATAGGCGCCCTTTGCTGCCCCGCATGAATGATTTTCTTGTCCCTTTTGTTCTTGGTCCAGTTGGGCCGTTCTATTAGAGTAAGAGCTGGTCAAAGTTGTGTGTGCTATACATACAGTGTATGGTTTTGTTGTCTGGGACTTTCTCTGGTATTATTTTTGGAAA
Source organism: Azorinus chamasolen (assembly GCA_963576725.1). NCBI lineage: Eukaryota > Metazoa > Mollusca > Bivalvia > Cardiida > Solecurtidae > Azorinus > Azorinus chamasolen. The sequence goes on along the minus strand of OY755236.1, from coordinate 41,780,352 downwards.
TAATAAAAACTCATACATATTTCTACAATAGTTTAATGACATAAAAGTGTATAATACTTTGATAATCGTTCCCTCTTCTGCACTCTGAGCAATTGTCGTCTGCAAATTTTGTGTCTGCTTCAATTCAAAACAAAATACGTTTTTCTTCGATATCTTTTCAAAAACAGTGTTAGAGTGACAAAAAGTTTGGATCCTGATTAGACGCCGAGTTACTCGGCGTCTCATCTGGACCCAAACTGTTTGTAAAGGTTACCACAAAGATCGCCGGTAGAGTGTTAAAGGTCACCGGTAGTGTGTTAAAGGTCACTGTAGTTTATCATCGCGTATGTTTTACTTTTTCACTGTCAATGGCGATTCTTTGATTACATATGCAAACAGTTTGGATTCAGGCGAGACGCCGAGTAACTCAGTGTCTCACCAGGGCCCAAACTGTTTGATGATGTGACTATATTTTGTATGAACTACGAGGGAAGACAATTCAACATTGAAAATCGAAGCAAACGACAGATCTTGCAGACGACAATATGTGGCAGCGAAAGAGTAAATGGTACATGTATAGTAAGTAGATCATGTATACAGCGAGCCTTCGGAAATAGACATTTAGTTCCTTTGACGGAGGTGGTTGCTTAATCCTTACAATGCTGAATTTTCACATGGACTATTCCAAAATTCAAACAGGTCAAAAAGAAAAATGTAACATGACAAACAGTGCAGACCCTGACGAGAGAGCTCCTCTAGGAGCCCTCTCGTCTGGGTCTGCACTGTTTGCAAAGGACATTAGTGACTCGTTTCCCGCATTGTAAGGGTCAATGCAGAACTTCAGTAACGCAAAGGGTTTTCTGCCTTACTCTAGCCCTATAGTAAACTACCACCTGTTTGACAGATCAACAACTGGACAACATTGCTAGTGACTGCTATGAAAATATTTGATGGCATTCACTTACACAAATGTAACAAATGCGAACGTTAACGCCTTGCAAACAACGTAGATCCTGATCAGATGGCTCCCACTGGATCCTCAGATCAGGATCTGCTTTGTTAACTTATGAATTACTATATATCTCATTCTAGTCTCATCAATGGCTTAAGCTTATTGTGCTAATATGCTAATATAAACATCAGCTAATTAATTTCAATGACGTCATTACTTCTTACATGAATATTCCACAGGTAAAAGTTTATCAATTACAGTATATAACAGACGTTTGATCGTTTTGTCTCCACGGGCTCGGCCTTAGTTTTGGGTTTACTCGTATTTCGTTGAAGAGGAAACTTCAGGCGTCGTTTCTCTTGGGCCTTTACTGTTGATTGTATCGGTGCTTTTATTGGCGAATGCTGCAAATATACAACACCAGACCCGGAGGTTATAACACGTTTTGCTTGAGTCTGAGATCATTCTCAAGCATCTGATTGGTCAGATTCTGAACTTGCTCAGAATCTGACCAATCAGATACTTGAAAATGATCTCAGACTCAGACTGAGATTCAGAAGTTTTTTATAAGCTTGATCCCAGGCTCCAAAGTTATGGAACTTCTGAGTCGGTAGTCTGAGATCATTCGCAAACACTAGCAGAGCACTCATTTTCCATAGTGAAATAGGTGAAGTAATACGTGTGTAACGTTGTAATTTTGTTGACACTAATTAGTGGTTCAATTGCAATTATTTTGCCCTCCGACACTCAAAAGACTTAGGTTCGAATCCCAAACCAACGTTTCGGATTTTTTTTTCGAATGTGGAAGCCACCTAGGTGGCTTGTAGTAGGTCAGTGGTGCTATCCAGATGTATTTCCGTGCTACTTCATTTACCCGAAGACGATCAACAGGAGTCTACTTCCAAATGTAATGTGCAGGACGTCGCGAAATAACGTCAGTGATACTGTTGAAGCGAATGTAAACCCAGAAAACAAACAAGCAAATAAAGATAACAATGCATTAAACCATTCCCTCCTACTAACGCCCTTTGACGCCTCTGTAAAAGCCATGTTTTGAAACCATTGTGATAAATAGAGCATTTGCTCCATAGGAGCAATGCTCTATTTATCAATTGGTTTCGAATGTATACAGTTCTAAATTTTTTTTTCGATTAAATGCTAATTTCAGTAGATTTATCCAAATAGGTTGTTTCTAAAAACAGTCTAGGAGGGAATGGGTTAACCAATATTCTACTAAGCGTCATTTGACTGGCACACCGGTAAATGAACGGTTTGGATCAAGATGATACGCCGAAAACACCACGTGTCTCATCAGAATCCAATGTCCTTAACACGATATAAATAGTTTCCTGAAGGGAATCAGATTCTCATGCTAACCACAATTTGACTGCCATTTTTCAAACAGCTAGAATTCAGACGAGATGCCGAGTACCTCGGCATATCACCAGTACCCAAGCATGTAAAGTGACTGCCATTTTCAAGGAGGTAGGATTCACATGAGATGTCATTAAAACGTTCAGCAGATCAGAGTTTGAGCAGACAGTTTATTTTCAACATGAAAAGAGTTAAGTTAAAAACAATTCAGCCTTCATATAAACGCATTTTCACGCATCTGCAAACAGAGAAAACCCAGATCAGACGGCTCATATAGTAGCCTTCTGATCAGGGTCTGCTCTGCTTGCCAATGGAATTTGAAAGATCTGTGTCTTTACGTTCTAAAATGGCTACTATGTTACTTCTTTCATATCTCATTATATAACTATTTTGTCAATGAATATTCAGTAGGTATTGAAATTTGTAATAAGCAAAGGGAAAGGGTTAAGAAACTTTTGACTGCTTGGATCCTGATGAGACGCCGAATTACATTTGCAAATGTCAGTCAGCTGGTGCTTAGCATGCGAAGAGTTAGTAAAGACGCCGTACCTTGATTATCTGGGGAACACTAGAGGCTGAAGAAGACGTCCTGCGCTTAGTCGTGGGCAAAGGAAAGACGACAGACACCCGGTGTCGCAGAGGTGGTTTAGGCTTGATTGGCAAGGTGTGGCTGCTCTCGCTACTGAAGTCTGTAACAATCAACATGTACTATACGTGTTAGTTTAGTAAATACAGCATAACCTCTTCATTATGACAAGCCCTTCAAAGTGACTCAGTAATTCATTAACCCTATAGCTTTTAACCCATTCCCGCATATTGACGCCTTTTGGCGCTTCTGTAAAAGCCACTTTATGAAACCATTGTGATAAATAGAGCATTTGCTCCACAGGAGCAAATGCTCTGTTTATCACAATGGTTTCAAAACTGCACAATTCTGAAAATTTCCTTTTCTCTAGTTAATGCTCCTTTTTGGTAGATTTAATCAAAGAGGTTATGTCTAAAAATAGCCTAAGTGGGAATGGGTTAATATTCATGTCAGATGTAATGGTTTTATTAACCAATTACTCCATATGATTTATACCCATTTGAATGCTTTTGCAAACATAGTAGACCCAGACAATGTCACAACAACTAGAACTAGGTCATCCCCACGGTAACCCGGTTTTAAGACAAAGTCAAAGTCAAACGCAAGGTCAATGTCATAAGACCTAGGATCAAGAAAGGCTGATGAAGGGCATTCCCCACGTAATGAACAACTTTGGATGAAGATAAATCTACAATAAACCAAGTACAAATTATTTACATACTCGATGAAAATAAAAGAAAGAACAAGATGCAACGTTTTATTCAGTTCTGAATACAGAGCCACAAAAAGAGTGGGTTTCAAATGTTTCCAACAAACCCTATCTTGTGACGGTCTTGAAGAGACGATTCTAAGGAATGGTTACAGCATAGGCTTAAGTGTAGAAATAAATAAGTAATTCTTAATAATGGTACAATTATGCCTCTCATCTTAGCCTTTATATCTACCTGACAGATCGAGCTGGCTGTCTGCGAATGACGTCTCTATACGTGACGACAGAACCCTCTGTGAGTTCACAGACGGTACTCGGTCAACTGTGATAGACACCTTCGGTCTGGCCGGGGAGTTGTGTAGACACAGAACCGGTACACAGTTGTGTTTCGCTAGCTGCACGGCAATGCGGTCACCAGTTTCAGTGAGGACAAATTTCACTACAGGATAGTGGGTGTCGAACATGGTCAGCTGGAAGCCACGCCGGTAGTTCCATACACGAATAGTGTTATCGAGTGAGCCTTGACAGAACAAAAGAGTCCATGCTTATAAAGCTTTTTAGTTGAGCCTGAGTTCGTTCTCAAGCTTTTGATTGGTCAGATTTGAGTTCTCAAGCTTTTGATTGGTCAGATTTGAGCCTTGGCTCAAATCTGACCAATCAAAAACTTGAGAACGAACTCAGACTCAACTAAAAGTTTTATAAGCATGGACCAAGATGTTTTATATGCGCCATAGTCTAACACATATCTATTTACATCTAATTAAAAAGTATTAACCCTTTCGATAGGTAATAGTAGATCTAAATGGAGCTGCAGCACATTTTACGACGCCATCAACATACTATATGAGCTTGGAATTTATTTTTTTAGTGCGTGTCAAATTAAGGTTCTTAATACAGTTGGACTTCGATATCTCGAACTCGGATAACTTCGGATAAATCGAATTAAAATATCGGTCCTTCCAAACGTTACAATATAGAATTGTTCTAATATGTTTCGCTGCCCATATATAGAAACACACGTGACAGCTTAATGCAGATCGAAAGTAGTGCTGAAAGCTCCCACAGGAGATTTCAACACTACTTTAGACCTGCATTAAGCTGTGAACTTGAGAAATTGTTCAGATTAGAAATCGGATGACTCGAACATGTTATCTCGAAGTAATTTGTATGGTCCCTTGAAGTTCGATGTATCGAAGTTCAACTGTATTTTGCATTCAATTAACGTTGGAATAGCATTGGTACAGTAAAACCTCTCTATAACGGCCACTTAATTGTGTTAATAAGTTGGTATTTGGGACAGGTGGCTGCTTAAAGCAAGGTAAAAGTAAAACAGAACGCTCCTGTAGGAGCGTTCTGTTTTACTTTCACCTTGCTTTAAGCAGCCACCTGCCTTTAGCACAAAATACTTGATGTAATTTATTGGCCGTTATAGAGAGGTGTTACTGTATATGAATATATAGAGCAAACTACACACCTGCTTTCTGTGTGAAATTTCGTTAGGGAATGTGTAACAGTTTAAAAACTTGGTCGAATCTCTGATTACCTTTGCAATACTTATGATCCAGATGACAAACCGATTAACTCGGCGTCTCACTGGGATCAACATTGTTTGATACTGTTATTATGTTTTTGAACTGTACAGGGAATAAAACAAAAAGAAATCAAACGGAAGCAGAGATGTGCCAGTAAAAGAGATTATCAAAAGGATAGTATGTATAGTAAAACCTCTCTATAACGGCCACTTAATTACATCAGGTATTTTGTGTTAAAGGCAGGTGGTCCTTTTAGGAGCATTCTGTTTTACGTTCACCTTGCTTTAAGCAGCCACATGCCCTAAATACCGACTAATTAACACAATTTAGTGGTCGTTATAGAGAGGTTTTACTGTATATGTATATTGATATTAAACAAGATACTTAAAACCCTTTTTATTATTGTCTACAAAACTGGTCGATTAATGCAAGTTGTTTGCTAAAGTTTCTCCCATTTTCTTTCAAAACCATTACCATAGAAACAAACATTTGCAGCGAAATAGTTAACTGTTTCATTAACCTGCTGCTTTTATTGTCAACATATTGTATCTCATACAATTTTCGTTGTTTGATTTTCTTTCATTTTCTTTAATCAACATTATCCGGCATCAGACCATTTAAATTCTGATGGGACAACCAGTTATTCGGCGTCTCATCATGCAGGATCCCCCTGTTTGCATAAGTAATCACAAAGTCACCATTTACAGGCACTGTGAAAGAGTTATTTGTGGACGTTTAGTACGCGGAAATATTACTATGCGAAACATCGTGTGTGATCTCTTACCAGATAGTAGCACCGAGTCGTCTGACGTCAGTTTAAGCGTAGTAACCATGTCCACGTGACCTGTCAGTTTACGCTCGGTCGTACCCAGACTGAGGCTACACACGTGCAGAATCCCGTTATCTCCGGCCGACAAAATCGTCTCGTTATCTCCCGTGATTGCCAGGCAGCGCACAGAGGAACTGTTATCAACCACTATCTGTAAAAGAATAGTTCCAAAACCTGTCAACACATATTGCGTCAATACAAATACATGATCCCTAACTTATAAAACATTTTTTCTTGAGTCTTGGATCAATCTCAAGCATCTGACCAATCAGATACTTGAGAATGATCTCAGATTCAGACTCAGACGTTTTATAACCTCGGGCCATGGCTAAAATTCATTCCGTTGTGCCATGCACAGAAATAACATCTGGGGTCTTCCTCCAATTAGCTGGACGTCGCGATATTACTATATAACATATGGGGTCTCCCTCAAATTAGCTGGACGTCGCGATCTGACTGTATAACCTCTGGGGTCTCCCTCAAATTAGCTGGACGCCGCGATATGACTGTATAACGTTTGGGGGTCTCCCTCAAATTAGCTGAACGCCGCGATATGACTGTATAACGTCTGGGGGTCTTCCTCAAATTAGCTGGACGTCGCGATATGACTGTATAACGTCTGGGGGTCTTCCTCAAATTAGCTGGACGCCGCAATATGACTGTATAACGTCTGGGGGTCTTCCTCAAATTAGCTGGACGTCGCGATATTACTATATAACATATGGGGTCTTCCTCCAATTAGCTGGGCGTCGCGATATGACTGTATAACATCTGGGGTCTTCCTCCAATTAGCTGGGCGTCGCGATATTACTATATAACATCTGGGGTCTTCCTCCAATCAGCTGGGCGTCGCGATATGACTGTGACGTAAAACCTCATTACAAATTAAGAAAATATAGAAATTTACCTTAAATCATTATAATTGCCCTAGCTATCTATCTAACTCACCAATACTTTAGCGATCATTTTCTTTTGACGCTGACTTAAACTTTGTGTTTGCCTCACCTGGACAATTTTGCCTGTCTCTATTTCCCACACTTTGACGGACCTGTCGAGGGAGCCAGTCAGCAGGTACTGACTGTCCTGGGAACACTGCATGCACGTGATCTTCTCTGTGTGGTTAACCTCTTTTATGACTGATCCGTCAGACAGCTTCCAAATCTGCAGCCTGGTTACAAAATAGACAGTAACAATGGTGTAGCAACGTTAAATGTCGCACCGACGCTGAATGTCGCACTTGGCGTTATACGTCGATAGACTGACGCTAGATGTCAGAGCCAACGCTAAATGTCGCAAAAGCTCATGTCGCTATAAGTCGCATTTATAAGCCAAATGTCGCAACAAATTTTACTGCCGCTATATGTCGCAACATCAACGCTAAATGTCACACTCTTTTGTAGTACTACTGTTCTAGTTCAAGGATTTACCGGTATGAACCGGGTACGATCGTAAATGCCTGTGCCGGTTTGAGATGCCGGTGTATCCCTACTCTGTGATCCCGGATAAACTGTGGTGAACAGGTGTACAACCGTAACGGCACCGTTACCACCAAGACGAACAGTAGTGAGCCGTGATGAATCTTGTTAAACCGGCAAATGGGCTCTGGCTGTTCAAACATGTTTAAAACAACCTGGAGTCACCGGGAGCTACCGGAAATAATGGCCAAGATTTGAACAAAACCGTTGATACCGGTTCACGACCGGGTATATACCGTAGCTCTATCGTGATGAGGTACCCGGTATTGGTACGGATTATCACGGTAGAGCCATGTTGTCTTCCGGTTCTAGGCTGACATATTCCCGGTAAAGGGGCAATGCTAAGGTTTATACCGGTAGACATGCGGTTATACCCGGTCCAACACGGTTTGTCCTGGTTTGTTGCGGACTGATTGGTTTACGGTGCGGTGCCAGTTGGTACCGGTGCTAGGACGGTGGCTGGCGGACAGGATACTGCTCTACTATGGAAACAGACGACAGGTAAGACGCTGCAATAACGCTACAATTTAATCATATACAGTCATATAATCATAGCAATAATCAATTAATAATACATTGTATTAATAAATATAATCATGGTATTTCGGGGGAATGGGGGTGGGGACTAAACATTTATCTTTGCTTTACTTTGTGAAAGTATTAATTAAATCGTAGAATAATTCGAAACCGGTTTTCACAGATTCACTAATGTATATTTAACTTATGATTCTAACTGTAATTATTAAACACAAAATGCACGTGCAATAAATTAAGATAATAAGTCATGTTAAACCTTTTATATAGTGGCGAACGGTAATATTAAAATCACATTTTCTGCCTCTAACCGAATGGTTGTTAAACCCTGTTTTACATATCATTGTAATACATGTATATATCTTTCATGTATATAAGTTGGAATAAAATGTGTATAAACTGAACCAGGTTCATCCCGGATCACTGAACCGGGATACACCGGCATCTTAAACCGGCACAGTAAAGCCCCGTTCCCACTGTCCCGGATTGCCCCCCCCCCCCCCCCCCCCCCCCCGGTACGTCCCGGATGTGTGATCCGGGTGAAACCGTGTCAAACCGGGAGTACATCCCTGGTGGCACCGTTAACATCCGGGAAGATCCCTGATGAACCCTATTGATCCGGCTTAATCCGGCAGACAGCCTCGGATGTTTTAAAATGTTTAAAACAACCGGGAGTCACCGAGAGTCACCGGGAAATATATCCAAAACCGGCTTAATCCTGGCAATTCCGGGACAACGCCGGTATATTCCGGTGCAGGCCCGGGTCTCTACCCTGGCTTTACCGTGATAGGCCCTAGTAATCCGGGATGTTGGCGAGCACCTCATCCACGATAGACCTTTGGTTAAACCCCGGCATTGGGCCGGTGTAGCTCCGGTGTACGACGGTATAGTCCCGTTTTGTACCGGTGTAGTTAGGGACTGGCAAGGTATAAGGCGGTTTGTCTGCCGGTCAACCCCCGTTTATACCCGGGTAACGCCGGCTTGTCACCGGCGCACACCCGGGATATGACGGGTGATACCGGCGGCCACCTCGGCACTACCGGCGACGACCGGGGTCAAACCGGATTTTATCGTGTTCAACCGGAAAAACGCCGGCCCTACACCGTAAATACACCGTGCCAAACCGGAAACTAACCGGGATAGTCCGGGATCAAACTGGAAGATCCTGCTTCTAAATCGGGGGAACACCGAGGCAACGTCAGGAATATGGCAATGTACATTTTTTTTTAAGAAATAAGGTCCCGTATCATCCCGGACGCCGGCTATTTCTTCGCCGGGAAGTACCGTGGGGTACCGGGACCAGCACCGTAACAGTGGGAACGGGGCTTTAGACTGGGCCTAAAATTAAGGTCGTGCCCGGTTCATCCCGGTAAACACTGGATTACTGTTCCGGGGTACGTCGGGAGCTTTAACTAGGACAGTAGGCTTAGTACTACAAAAGAGTGTTTGTAAAGGAATGCGACATTTAGCGTTGTTGTTGCGACATATAGCGGCAGTACAATTTGATGCGACATTTGCCGTTACAGATGTCACATATAGCGTCAAGAGGTTTTGCGACATTTAGCGTTGGTTCCGACATTTAGCGTCAGCCTTGCAATATATAACGTCAAGTGCGACATTTAGCGTCGGTGCGACAGTTAACGTTGCTATAAATGACATTGCCGAGCGCTTTAACTTGAGTAGATTACATGTTATGACAGAAGTTGCCCGCCAATTCGAGACCTTATCAGGACCTCATTTGTTGGACACACTGATAAAGTTTCTTAACCATTTACCTGATATGGACACCCTTTCATGCCCTTGCAACCAGATTAGACCAAGATCAGACGGCTTCTGTAGGAGCCGTCTGATCAGGGTCTACTCTGTTTAGTTATGGAATCTGATTCTACAGTTCATGTCAATATAAAATCCAAGAACTAAAAAATAGCCTTAGATTAATTGGTAAATGTACAAGAGTTTTGTCTTAAGAGTTGATAAGACCTTTTAGTCAGATGACAACATTCAGATAGAACCTTTATTATATCTGTATGTGAGCCATTAAACAGATGGCTCGTTGGTCTAGGGGTATGATTTTCGCTTAGGGTGCGAGAGGTCCCGGGTTCAAATCCCGGACGAGCCCAACTTTTTATTTCCCATTTAGGATCTCCTCTGTTAGCTAATTAAATTATATTATTCTACATACTCTGTCATTTATAAATATTCATGTTTTCGTAATCCTTTTAACGCAAACAGAGTTATTTCAGATAAAACGACTCCCATTGCACCCCTTTGAGGATCTTAGATGAGGCATAAACCAGCTGGCTCGTTGGTCTAGGGGTATGATTTTCGCTTAGGGTGCGAGAGGTCCCGGGTTCAAATCCCGGACGAGCCCAACCTTTTATTACCCATTAAGGACCTGCTGTTTTTGCTAATGAAATTGCATTATTCTACAGTTTTTGTCATTGCCAAATATTCATGTGTTCATATGCCAGTATAAGAAATGATATTCACGATGATTCTTACACGACTATAGATGATGTAAAGGGTTAAGTTGAAGCTTTTTAGTTGAGTCTGGGTTCGTTCTTAAGCGTTTGATTGGTCAGATTTGAGTTCTCAAGCTTTTGATTGGTCAGATTTGAGCCAAAGGCTCAAATCTGACCAATCAAAAACTTGAGAACGAGCTCAGACTCAACTAAAAGTTTTATAAGCATAAAGCCTGATATCTAACATTTTATCTTATGAATAATCATGTAAGAAACAATGCCATCACGACAATCAAATTGATAAAGGTTATAAAGGCATATGAACACATGGATTTTAGACCATGACATAATGTTCAGAATCAACTCTATAATGCTTCGTGAGCAAATAGAGTAGGCCCGGATTTGACATTCCTTACACTTCCAGTACCAGGATTTATTCTTTCAGCAGCAGAATAAGTAAAGCTTCCGGCTGCAGTGGTGGGATTAGCCTCCAAGCTGCAGCAAGCTGCAACTCCATAGTAGCATAAAGAGGAGGCTTTACCCTTCCAGCGGGATCAGGATCGGGTTTAAGCCTTCCAGCAACAGCAGGGTTTACCCTTCCATGGGCAATGGGAGGAGAACTTTCACTATTAATAACATTCAAAGTCTCGAGTGTCCGTTTGAAGAAGTGAATTATTAACATAATAGTAATAACTTTACTTTTTTTCTTAGACCCCCCTCCCCCCCCAAAAAAAAAAAAACCCCAAAAAACAAAACAAAACAAACAAAACAAACAAAAAAACCCCAAAAAAACAACAACAACAAAACAAAACCAAAACAAACAACAACACACAAACAAACCAAACATTGGTGAATAGCAAAAGGCTGAGGTCATTTTGATATAGTAGAACCTGTCTAAAGTGGTCATTTCTTCTGCTGAACATATACATATCTTAACCCTTCGCTTGCTATTCACGTCAATATACCTACCTGTAAATAGTGAAGACCCAGATGAGACAGCTGCAGGAGCTGTCTCATCAGGGTCTGCACTATTTACAAGTTGATTGTGCAACCAGTGCACTCCATAGCAGTGTTTGCACAGCGAAATACTTGTACACAGTGAAGATATATGTAATTATACAACAGGGCATGGGTAAAGAAGGAGAAATGTATTTTAAAATTCAGCAAGCGAAGGGTTAAAAAGCAGGTGGTTACAAAAGTAAAGCAGAAAGTTCCTGGTGGGGCTTTCTGCATTGCTTTTGACCTGCATTAAGCTACCACCTGCCTTACATACCTATATATTAGACCACATTTTGACGGCCGCTTAAGCGAGGTTCTACTGTATATTCAATGCTGTATATGAACCATTAAACTGTAAAAACTCATGGCCGAATGAACTCATAGGTAAGGCTTATAACGCCTTAGCAAAAGGAATAGACACAGGTTAGACACTCCAATAGGAGCCGTCTGATCAGGGTCTGCTCTGTTTGCGCATGAGACTCCACAGTGTCTGATTGGTGTTGAATTTATATTCATGATGACATAACTTATTACAAGACCATTCATAAGGTAAATGGTTAAACACCAAGTGTTCGTGTTATCTCCATCACTGGTAAAATAATCCTTTACTTCATGAATATTCATGTCAGAAATAATGACATTATGAATATTAATTACTTGTACATGATTATGACATGTGAACACGTGGATATGAAAAGTTTGCCATGACAGAAACTGAAGAATCGTATATTATTAAAGAGAAAAGCAGATATTGACCAGGCGGATGATCTGGGTCTACTATGTTTGCAACGTCGTTAAACACGAGTCTCTATCCGGATAATAAGAAATAAAAAAAGTAGGGCTCGTCCGGGATTTGAACCCGGGACCTCTCGCACCCTAAGCGAAAATCATACCCCTAGACCAACGAGCCAGCTGTTGAAAACGACTGGTAATACCTTTTTCAACCCTTTCCCTTCATTTAAAACCCTTTCCCTTCATTTTCACGCAATTGCAAACAGAGTAGACCAATATTGCCCCTAGAGGGACTGTCTGCTCAGGATCTGCCCTGTTTGTTAATGGTATTTGAAATATCTGTTTCTTTACTTTCATAAATAGCTACAATTTCCCATGTCGCAATCCATGAATATATACTATATAGGTATTGAATTTTGGAATAAACACAGAACATTGAAAGGGATAAACCCTAAGTGTGCAAGACACGAGTCACCAGTCTCCTTTGCAAACAGTGTAGACCCAGGTGAAAGGAGGAACCCTCTCCCGAGGGTCTGCACTGTTTATCATGCTACACTTTTCTTAAAAATAAATACCCTTAATTTTCACCATAAGCTTGAAATGTTGAGTTTTGAAATAGACAATTTGAAAGTTCAGCGTTGTAAGGGTTAACTACTTGAAACGTTACAGTGTAGATAACATAAGTAATCCTAAACCAGGCGTGGAAAAAAATGACGTCAGCTTAAAGTTTGATCTGATGCAATATTTGACTACTTTTGATCCGATTAACCTTTAGAGAAACTATTGACCGAGTGTCAAATAGACCGGATCCTGATGAGACACGGATTTAGTCGGCGTCTCGTCTGGATCTAAGCTGTTTGCTAATGCGAGTCAAGTATGTTCTTTCACCCTTTCGCAGCCAAATTATGTCGTCTGCTAACTTTGTCTTCTGCTACAATTTTTCCTTTTTATGATTTTCTACATTTTTGTTCCAAAAACATAGTACATGTAACACTCAGTGTTCTCAATAAGATTTAGTTGAACAGGTCAAATTACAAAAGTAGCAGGCCAACTTATTTTTGAGGGGGGTCCGGGGGGGGGGGGTCACTCCCCCCCGGAAAATTTTGAAATCTACATCGTATTTCCTGCATTTATTACTGTTACAGTAATAAACAGTTTGGATCCTGATGAGACGCCGAGTTACTCGGCGTCTCATCTGGATCCAAACTTTTTGCATAGGTAATCACAGATCCGGCATTGGCAGCGAAATGGTAAGCGCTATCGGATTCCTATTGGAGTATTACATTTTGCCCTGTATTTAGCAGCCATTTTTTTTTCAAATTTCTGTATCCAATCAATATAAGGTCGCTTAGTACAGTTTCTACTGCAGGCCTATTCAAATAACAACAGATTACAAAACTGAACAGATATTGCTTTGTACAGCTTGATTAACCCTTTCCTCCATAAATACGCCTTTCTACGCCTCTGTAAAAATCACCTATTGAAACCATTGTGATAAATAGAGCATTTGCTCCTATAGGATCAAATGCTCTATTTATCACAATGGTGTCAAATTACGAAATTCTAAAAAATTTCTTTTCTCTAGTTAATGCTCCTTTTCGGTAGATTTATTCAAAGAGGTTGGATCTAAAAATAGCCTTTGAAGGAATGTGTTAAGGGTTAACTTGAGCAGTCTACGGACGCCTGTGAGATAACACTCTCTGTACCCATGTCAGCAGTTTTGATCCAGATGACATGAAGAGCAACAGAATGGCTTGATATGTTTTAGTCAATATATTTTGGAGCGAAAATTTACCCTGCATGCTAATTCTGATGTAGCTTAAAACAGGATAAAGCTATGCAGAAAGTCCCCGTAGAAGTTTTAGCTCTCGTAACAGACGAGAAATATTTGCAGACGACAATGATTGGTAACGATTCCAAGCCCTTGGAAACACAGTAGACCTAGATAAGACGGATTCTTAGGAACTGTCTGATCAGGATCTTCTCTGTTTGCTAGAACTGAATACAGCTTTTACCAATACCAAAACATATCTTGTGTGTATATGTCACTATACAATAATCAGCTGATCAATATTTATACTATCATTATTTCTTACATGAATACTAGTATTCAACGGGCAAAGGGTTAAACATTGTGCTACCAGTTTATTTGAAGAAGAAATTAAACCCGTGTAATACCACGTGGCATATTTGATCGACTGAAATCAGAATTTACCTCTTATCTTTAAACGTTTGCATTAATCCTGTCAGTGCAGGAAACAAGTCACTACCGTCCTTTGCAAACAGTGTAGACCCTGAATAGTGGCGTCTTTAGGAGCCTACTCATCAGGGTCTGCACTATTTCAGAAAAGTTCTTTTGAAAACGTGATGCTATAGTGTCCGTGTTGAATTTGGTGTAAGTACGCGTCTCAACCAGATCCCAACTGTTTGGATATATACTTAGATTAACCAAAGTTGGATATGATACTTTTTTTTTTAAACCAAATTGGATATGATAAATTTAGTCATACACAATGAATGTGTATGTGCGGCTCGTTGGTCTAGGGGTATGATTCTCGCTTTGGGTGCGAGAGGTCCCGGGTTCAAATCCCGGACGAGCCCAATATTTTTTTTTAAGTTCCAATACATATTTTTCTCATTTCACTTTCATCTTGTTCAGATTTTTAACACTCCTTTAATTATTTCTTAGTCAGTTATTGTCTTTTACACAAGTTTTACCGCAGCCACGTATAGTCTTCTGCTAAAGTTATAGTCGGCTGCAATTTTTTTTTTCAACTTTCTTTTACAAAACATTTTCACATAAACCATTTGGACCCTGGTGAGGCATCGAGTTACTCATCATTATCATCTTGATACAAGCTGTTTTCATATTCAAATAATTATAGACGCTTTTGTTTGTCGCTTAATGCATTCCCTTATATTGACACCTTTTGACGCCTCTGTAAAAGTCACTTTCTGAAACCAATGTGATAAATAGAGCATTTATTCCATAGGAGCAATGCTCTATTTATCACAATGGTTTCAAAACTACACAAATTCTAACCATTTCCTTTTCTCTAATAACTGCTGTGTTTTAAATAAATTTAATTCTATAGGTGGCACGTTTTGTCTTCTACAAAATTTATAGTCGTTTGAAATTCATTTTCGTTTAGATTTTCGTTTATAAAACAGTTTCACATAAACCATTTGGACCCTGGTGAGGCATCGAGTTACTCAGCATGTCAGCTG
Organism: Azorinus chamasolen; assembly: GCA_963576725.1. NCBI lineage: Eukaryota > Metazoa > Mollusca > Bivalvia > Cardiida > Solecurtidae > Azorinus > Azorinus chamasolen. The sequence continues at coordinate 41,764,961 of OY755236.1, read as the reverse complement.
GATACATACTGTTTTGATATTCAAATATTTATAGACGCCCGGTTTGATCGTCGCTTAACCAATTCGATCATATTGACGCCTTTTGACATCTCTGTAAAAGTCACTTCCTGCAACCATTGTGATCCACATTGGGTACCAAATGCAACACGATGAAAAGACTCGACTGGGACTCGAAACTAGGGCCTCTGGCTTACCATGCCAACACTCAACCGACTGAGCTACAAAGCCACACAGTAAAGCCTATCAATTGATTCACCATAACCTCTACCCGGCTACATAATAATAAAAGTAAGAGCGCTGTATATGAACATTGAACTGAAACTCATTGCATAACAAACCTCAGAGGTACGACTTATAACGCCTTACCAAACGGAACAGTCCCAGTCTTTTCAGATCGATGTGAAATAAGTCGTCTAATCTGGGTGAACTCTGTTTGCAACTTACTCGTTCAAATGAGTCTTTATCCGATAAATGGGTAATCGGGGAAAAAAAGTTGGGCTCGTCCGGGATTTGAACCCGGGACCTCTCGCACCCTAAGCGAAAATCATACCCCTAGACCAACGAGCCATCTGTTTGAAACTCTTCCGAGTATTTTACTAAGGAGCTATCTCAATGCTGTTTGATCAAGTCTTTTACAAACTATTATATCAAGTTCGATTTTAAAATTCTAATATCTAGTGTTATATTCTATTTTGAAAAGATAAGTCAACAAAAGCATCCACAAAATTGGCCATACTTGTTTAAACTCATCAGCGCCTGCACTATTTCTGAAAATTTCTTTTTCAAACGTGATGTTAAAATGTCTGTGTGGAACTTGATATAAGTACGTTTCTCAAATAGATCCAAACTGTTTGGATGTATAGAATTAGATTAAAAGTGCAAAAATGAGTCATGCAGGACACACCACATACAGAACAAACAGTCGCCCGAACAGCAACACAAGGAAACAGCAAATGTACATAACTATAAAAACAACAAGAGACGCACAAAGACAAAACAAACAGACAATAGGAGGAAGATGGAAGCACCGCCTTGGAACGGTCAGTGACAAAAGTCACTGGGGGGTTAAACCGGTTTATGGGCGCCCAACCTCACACTTATTCCATCCCCACCCTAAAAGACAAACAGTGTAAATAAACGTATCCCCTCTCCGACTAATCTACAACAACCGCGACGGCAAATACAGTGGTAAAGTGCATGTATGGGCCATTTTCAAAAATTGTACATAATCCAGTGATCCTTATTTCAGCTTATTTGTATGTTTATTTTCAAAAGATTTGTGGTTTTATCCATTCAGTGAGTGTATATATATGAACAAAATCGGCGACGTTATGCTCTACATAACTAAATATTTATCAAAATATCATTCTCATAGCGCGTGGAACTTTCCATTTTGTATGTGACTTCGCCAGTTACTTTTGTTTTTCCCAAAAATGAAGTAATTTCGGAGGGAAATCGGGTACAGAGAACTGCACCAATATGATTTGTATCGCTACGTTTTAATGTTACAAACATCATTTAACCCAAAATTGTAAACCAAAATATGAAAATGAAACAAAGAAAATTGTAACTTCTCGCCGTGTCCTTGCTGTTACCATCAGAAGTATTAGCTGTGTAATTGTTATAAACATGTTAAAAATACTTTAATAGATTCTCCCTAGATGATGTCACTTCTTGTGATGTAATAACACTAGCTTTTAACTTGCTAAAAATGTGATTTGCGAAAGGCTGGCCAATAAGGTATGTATGCACTGGATAATAATTGTATTCTCTGTCTATGATGTTATGGATATTTCATACACTAGTTTGCAGTTTTGGGGTATTGTAAATGTTATTATTGTAAATGTATAGTGTGCTGATGTGTTGGTCTAAGACATGTGCTACTAGGGATCTATCATTTTCTAAAGAAGTTCAAACTAATATAAAATATGTCCATGATGTTACTGTCATTGGTGTTACTGATTTTAAAATAACAGTACGGACAGGTTTGGTCCCTTCATGGACAATGTGAAATACATGAATGATTTTTCGAATTACACAAACGCATGCTTGTTTTCAAACTTACTTAGATTAATCATAATGTAATATTGGCATCCTTTGAAGATAACCAGTAACATGTGATTCCATTCTTTGCAACAGTAACACACAAAATGGTAACAGCATGGACATGACATGGTAACACAGAGGACAAATTCATTTAACATTCATAGTTAAGAGAAACAAATGCTTCCGATATTGAATCAAATAAGTTGAATTTATACTAATAAGTTAGGTACTTTCAGAAACACGGATGTTAAAAAGCATATTTTAATTTTAGGTGTTGTATGGGAGTAAGCAATTTTTAGTAACATGAATGACAATATTTCAGTTACACAATGGACAATTATTTACTATGTTGTATCAGATTGAATAAATGAAATCCTTAAACACGCTGAGTTAAATGTTATAAGACTGTCATTGTGAAATTAAACGATTGTTTGGTATACATGTATATCAGATAAGGTTTACAACCCAATTGTGCATAAACGCAAACAAATACATACTTTTCATATTCTCCATTAAACAATAACACCAATGACAAATTATTGCATAACATGATGATCAAAAAGACATGATTTATTAGCACATGTTTGCCTACAGTCATAATATATGGCAATGAAAAACAACATAGCATGACACTATTGATTGATTTAAAATAAAAAACACTATTAAGAGTGTGTTTACATTATAGGAACAAACATGCCTATGACAAATGCTGAGAAGCAATAAAGTTCCTTGCAAAACTAGAAATGTGTGCTTAGGACACTGATGCCCCTACTTCAGATTTTTGTCACAAAAAGTAAGGGCCATAATCATGTATGCAACAACTGAAACAATTTATATGGCTATCAAACTTGACCAAGATATAATGGCCACACACATGCGCATACTGTTTGATGAGGATTGGACAAATACTTTCCAAAAAAGAGGCTGGAAAGATATTTTTACAGTCGTTTTTGCAAATAAAGGGTCGCAACTCCTAAATGACTGAAGCAATTTACATGGGTATCGATCTTGACCAAGATATAATAGCCACAAACATGTGTGTAAAGTGTGGTGAAAATTGAACAAATTATTTCCAAGAAAGAGTCTGGACAAGATAGTTTTGAAGTCATTTTAGCAAATGAAGGGCCATAACTCCTAAACGACTGAAGCAAATGAAGGACCGCAACTCCTAAACGACTAAAGCAATTTACATGGTTAATGACCAAGATATAATTGCCACAAACATGTGTGTAAAGTTTGGTGTGGATTGAACAAATACTTTCCAAGAAATAGCCCGGTCAAATCCTAGATATGCGTACGGACAAGGGCAACGCTATATGCCACCACTGTGTGGGAGCATAAAAACTGCAAATGACATCAACCAGCACAAAGCCTTATGTTCCAAAGACATAACCCCACATAATCTAGTTGAACAGTATGTGCTGTATCCAGGAATATTGACTGTCTTTTCTTTTTTCTTTTATTGACTGTAATGATTTTGAGATTTAAGTTGTATGCACAAAGTTGACTGGAACTTGGAAACATGTTCGTTTTATTGGCCAAAAGCTATGCGAAATCAATGCTGGTATAGAATGGATGAAAATTAAAGACAGTCTCATTTAAGTGTGATTTAACCCTTTACTCCGTAAATACGCCTTTTTAAACAGTGTTGACCCTGATCCGGACGACTCCTTTAGAATCCGTCTGATCAGTCCTTTCTGATTGCTGAATGCTGATGGAATAATAAAGATATGTTTATAAATATAAATTATACTAAATCATTTACACTGTTTTTTAGGGCGGGGATGGAATAAGTGCGAGGTTCATCTCTTGATGTTTTTATAGTTATGTACAAATGATGTTTCATTGTGTTGCTGTTCGGGCGGCTGTTTGTTCTGTATGTAGTGTTTCCTGCAGGACTCATTTTTGTACTTTTGGCAAAAAATGCCATGTGCTGATATGCCATTTAAAATTTTAACCTGATTAATATTCATGATGTCATAATTTCTTACATATATATTCATGGAGTAAAGGTTTAATGTGAAAATGTGACAACAGTTAGAAGATATTAAAGGGTTAAACATAATTGTGTGATCATGTTTGCATGATGCATAATGTCCTTGTAGTTACAACTTTGGTCATTCATGTTACTTCCAAATTTACAAACTCATTCTGCTAGAGGGGCCTTTCATGATAAATTTTATTCTTTACATTGAAGTTGGTAAGTCTATTAATTGAGCCTCCAGTGAAGAAAAGTCTATAATAGTAGTTACACCGCTATTACATAAATAACTTTTGTGCTATGTCCATTCTGTTACCTTTGCTTACATGGTGTTACCAGGATTTCCTTGGCGTTACCAAAGCTTTTTTGAGTTGTATATTTTTTCTCCTGTACACTATATTTGACAGAAACCAATTTCATTTGTCCTTTCTATATTTTGTAACCGAAAAGTGAAAAACCTTTTGTATTATTTAATTCTGGAGATAATGTTTGAAATAGAAAATAAGGGTTTTATTTGCATTGTAGTAGCTATATCTAAAAAGTGCACATGCTTAAGATGATTATATGCATTCAACATTTATGATTTCACAGATGATGTGGATTTTGTAAATATATGTTAGACAACAAGTTACAGATGTAATAATATTTTAATTTCAATAAAAAATTGTTATTTTTCACATGTAACACCATGGACAATGATATGCATCATAGCAGTATTAAAGACCCCAGAAAGATTTTTTCAATGTTAAAATTGTTTTGTTCTGTAGTTAATTATGTTAATAAAGAGTTTAAAGAAGTTAATAAAACACAAAAAACGTACACATTTTGATTTTTATGTTTTGGAAATTCCATAGACGAAAAATGTACATTTTTTGAAATTGACCCGTATAACGAAACCATTTAAGTGAACAAACTGTATGCACCTATCGCTAGTGTACTCAATGATTGAGCTGCAAACAGAGTATAAAGGGTACGACAAAAACGAAATAGTACAGATATCCGACGTTCTCCTTCCATTTTGGATTATATGATAAAATACTTAAACCAAATTAGATAAGATAATTTTTTAAAACCAAATTGGATATGATAAAATTTAGTCATGCACAATGAATATGTATGTGCGGCTCGTTGGTCTAGGGGTATGATTCTCGCTTTGGGTGCGAGAGGTCCCGGGTTCAAATCCCGGACGAGCCCAATATTTTTTTTTAAGTTCCAATATATATTTTTCTCATTTCACTTTCATCTTGTTCAGATTTTTAACACTCCTTTAATTATTTCTTAGTTATTGTCTTTTACAGAAGTAACATTTATTCTACCGCAGTCACGTATAGTCTTCTGCTAAAGTTATAGTCTGCTGCAATTTTTTTTTCAACTTTCTTTTACAAAACATTTTCACAAACCATTTGGACCCTGGTGAGGCATCGAGTTACTCAGCATTATCATCTGGATACAAGCTGTTTTCATATTCAAATATTTATAGACGCTTTTGTTTGTCGCTTAATGCATTCCCTTATATTGACACCTTTTGACGCCTCTGTAAAAGTCACTTTCTGAAACCAATGTGATAAATAGAGCATTTATTCCATAGGAGCAATGCTCTATTTATCACAATGGTATCAAAACTACACAATTTCTAACAATATCCTTTTCTCTGATAACTGCTCCTTTTCGGTAGATTTATTCAAAGATGTTGTGTCTAGAAATAGCCTATGAGGGAATGGGTTAAGACAGGTTCTATATATACACGTAAATGTAAGAGTGCTGTAGATGAAAATTAGATTGAAACTCATTGCATAGCAAACCTCAGATGCACGGCTTATAACGCCTTTGCGAACGGAATAGACCCAGTTTAGACGCTCCAGTAGGAGCCGTCTTATCGGGGTCTGCTCTTTTGGCCCATGAGTGTCTGAATGGTCTTGAATTTATATTCAAGATACAGTGGAGAAACTGTTATTCTTTCCCGTTTATATGCTTACGCGTGCGCAAACGATACGCAAACGATGCGCAAACTAAACGATAAACGATATACCCGTTTGTGCATACAAACGCGTTTGTAAGCGGTTTTTGCGTATATAAGTGCGATTCATTCGGCATACATCTGTTATTATCGAGACCGATCAATTATACGAAAAAGTAAAAAACGAAAGGTATGGGGAAAAGGGGTCTTTCATATATTGCTCAAAATAAAAGCCGAAATTGATATAACATGTCTAGGATTAGATAAATCTAATGCTGTCCCTGACGTGTCAATAATTTCTCCAATTAACACCCAATCAAACAATAGCTGACGATTTGAAGCTCCGCCCCAACAACTTATTCCAAGCACTACCCTATCCAGCGTTTATTAATTCGCCCGAACAAGCTAGTTCTAATATGTGTGTCATCTTTCAAACAAACACCGGACGAGATCAGTTTATCCAGAAATTCATCAGCCTATAATCTGGAATTAGTAAGTTAACCAACGATTTACATTTGTATTTATATGGTCAAAACTACTTTCAGTTTAATTTTGTCTTGAATGAAAACATCTCAATATTAGTAGTCATATGCTTTACTTTTTGTTAGATTGACTCACCCTAAACTTTTCAAAATGTGTGCCATTATCATAATTGGTGGCCAAATTTACACCTTAAATTTTACAATGTCTACTGATTGATCTATCATTAACTTCACAAATTTGTCCTGTTCAAACAAACTGTTTGTGTTTTTGATACATATGAAGCATACAACAGAACAGAACAGAACAGAATACAACACTGTGGTATACTTCATATCTATAAATCAAAGTACTGACAGTACTGAAGGTTTCGGACATAATATATATCATATTGATTGTTTGCTGTGGATTTTTCTGAAAATCATGTCAGTAGTTTGGAAGACATTTAAAGAATTGTTTTATGAACATGTCACATACAGGGCGATTCCAATAGCTCATCTTGTCACTTTGTGCCAATAGAGCCAAAATTGATAGTTTATGTAGTAAAGAGCCATCACTCCGTTATTTGAAAGTAAGGGTCAAGTCAAGTCGTGCTTAGCATAATAGAATTAACGATTTCACCATTATCGTTGAATGAGAACACTGTAGGTCTAGACTGGACCCCGGATGATTCTGACCATTACTTGGTCAGTACCAAACATATGCAAGAAATGTCTGATTTATAAAAACCCTAATTTCCTTAACCCTTTCCCTGTTCTATGTTAATTCCAAATTTCAATACCTACTGAATATTTATGGACAAAATAGTTACAATGAAATATGAAAAGTGGCAATTAGTAGCCATTTAAGAAAGTAAAGAAAAAAAGTAAGAAATATTTTGTGTATTGCATATATAACTATTTGTATTCAATTAGTCTATGCTTTGCATAGTTTTATTTTAAAGTTGTCAAACATCTAGGATCCTGATTACAGATCGACACACACAATGTACAACTGGCAATTAGGTCACGATGACCTGCATAATATTTGAAAACTTAGTTTGTTTCAAAAGGAATTACTGCACAGTTCAAACTGACTATAAAAAAATCCCTAAAATTTGAACAATAATTAATCAACAAAAACAATAGTTTAAAAAAGTACATGTATATAGACACAGAGCGCAAATGGAACGGATCCATGTAAGAAACTTGATTCCTGTTCTATGTTTATTCCAATTTCAATACCTACTGAATATTCATGAACAAAATAATGGCTACTTATTTCCACTTTTCATGTTTCATTATATGAAACATGAAAAGTGGAAATGAGTACCCATTTAAGAAAGAAAAGAAAAAGATCTTTCAAATTCCATTAGCCAACAGAGCATATCCTGATCAGACGACTCCTATAGGAGTCATCAGATCTGGGTCTACTCTGTTTACAAACGCGTGAAAACATTTATATGAAGGAAAGGTTTAGTGTTCTAGCATCTCTATCAGTTTGTACAGCTGAATAAGTCAGCTTGGAAACATTTTTGCAACTTTAAATTACAGCTTGCTTAATCCTTACAATGCTGAGTGATGTTTCGTTTGCAACAATTGACGTCTGCGTCAATTCTTCAATATACTTTCTTTCATTATATGCAAAAATATGGTCAAGATAACAGTTTGGATCCTGACGAGACGCAGAATTATGTGGCCTCTCGTCTGGATCCAAACTGTTTGCATAGGTAATCACAGTTTCGCCGCTAGCGTGCAAAGAGTTAAGCGTATGACCTCTAGAGAGTTTAGCATGATGTAACAGTTGCCCTGCACTACTGACCACCAGTGCGCTGTAACCTTTATACTGTAAAGAACGTACAGAACAGAAGAAGTCTATTTAACCCTTAACCCCATATAAACTTGTTTTCATGCATCTGCAAATAGATTCGACCCAGATCAGACAGCTCGCTCCCATAGATTCAGGGTCTGCTCTGTTGCTAATGGATCCACCTTCCATATTTCATTATAAATATTTTGTAAGAATCCGGAACCGGATTGTAAGCCAAGCACTGCACATGCGCGTATTCTCTTAGGGGGATTCCCGCTAGGTAGCGCTCGTGCAATAGGGTGTTCCGCCATAGTTTGAGTCGCAATCCATTTTATAAGGATTTCGGCAAAAGCCGAAACCCTAAAAACCACAAACAGTTTGGGACATATACATCCCCATATATATTATTTGTGGACTGGTCTGGTTTCAGATATTTACAAAACAGTTTTCAATTTTGGTTTCTATAACTAAAAAGATATACTTAAATAATTCTGCTTTCAAAATTTAAAATACCCTGTCTTTGTTTTGGCACTGATTAAATTATCTGACTCCCTGGGCGCAATTAATACATTGCGAAGTTGTTAAAACAACATTCACAGTGTGGTGTCTTTAATCTGCATTGGACATTGTCACAATTTCCTGTCTTGCTTGATTGGTGACTCTGTAGGTGGTGGCTTACCCCAGTAATATACGCTTGGTGCTTGTTTATCATGAATATTTATTAGCTGATTTTTTTTATGGTAAAAATGAAAGCAGGTTTTTTGCTTTGGCTGAAACTATAGCTAGAATAAAACTATAAAACGCGCCCAATTAACACTTCAGTAATCCAGAATTACTTTTTTCCTTTGGATTTATGGTCAATATTGTCCATGTTCCAAAATGGCAAAAAGGATCATATTTATGATAAACTATTTCCCTGATGAAAAATTATGTGTGAGTAAATCACTTCACAACTATAAACCCTTCACTCCACGTGCCTGTTTATGTCAATGCAAACACAGTAGACCCAGATCAAACGTAATGAAACAAATTTACAAACAGAGTAGATCCAGATCAGACAGCTTCTGCTGTAGCTCCCTGATCACTGAGCAGGGTCTTGTCGGTTTGCTTATGAAATAATATACATGTACGTACAATTACTGTCATAGCCAAACTTTCCTGTACTCATGTATCATTACAAAAACTCGATCTCCATGAAATCATTATTTCTTACACAAATATTCATGGAGATCTAACGCCTTTCTCCATGAAATCATTATTTCTTACACAAATTTTCCTGGAGATCTAACGCCTTTTTTTTTAAAATGCTAATTTTTTCAAGGGATCTTTGGCTCTGACAGAAACTATAGGATTAGATCAACAAAATTTCATAAGCAACAGAGCAGAACCTGATCAGATAGCTCCTACAGGAACTTCCGATCTGGATCTACTCTATTTGCAAACGCGCGTGAAGCCGTTTATATAATACGAGAAGGATTGGGAAATTGATTTTAAAGCAATTTTTTTGTCTGCTGTCAACAGAGCTGTCCTTTTTTCTCTTAAGAATATTTATTAAAAGATTTCATGACCTCGTGCATATTCATTTACAGGGATTACAGAGACGCTAGACAACCATGATCGAATCTAAAGAAATAAGTCTACGGACTAAGCAATCAGAGCAGATCCTGATCAGACAGTTTCTGCGTGATTTAGGTTTACGCCGTTAACAAAAAGTTTTAATAGAATAATTTCCCATGACAAAAAAGCCCATTAACCTAGAGTGCTAACCTCTAAAGTCACATTTATAAAAGAATGTAGCATATCCTTTTTTATAATTGTAGACCCAAGTAATTGGCTGCACTATTTTCTGTAGTATAAAGTTCACTGAAAACAGCCATCGATACACAACGTAAGCTGATCCAATATAAAAAAAATGTGGAAGAATAAAATCGAACAAACAATCCCATTCCCTAGACGTCCACATCGTGGACGTTTTCTTGAACTGCTCGTCCTTTGGCAATTTAAATAATCCTATTTAAACTCTGTCGGATTTGGAGCTACACCCATTGGCAGGGCTACACCCATAGACAGCACATATTACCATTTTACCACTCAAAACGAAGCAGAAGTACATAACGTGCGATTCCTTTCGGTTGGAACAAAAAGTATCACTGTTTCTTTAAACGAAATACAAATCGTCTAATTAAACGATCTACTGAGATATAACTCTTTACAAAACACAATCCGCACAACTTTATGTATATATAAGGAACTTTTAAAGTACAAAATGAGAAATTACCATTATTAACGTTGTTTAAACACCCACTATGCCCTGTGGAAACATATATTGACGATTAACTTATAAGTGAGTTTAAACGCGTTTACAAACGCGTTTGTAAGTGAATATACTAAACGGGTTTTAAACGGGTTTAAAACGCGTTTGAAACGCACTAAGTGGGAAAGAATAACAGTTTCTCCACTGTATCATAATTTATTACGAGATTCATAGAGTAAATGGCTAAACATCAATAGTTCGTGTTATCTCATTCATTGCATTTCGAATTAATCCTTTCCCTCATGAATATATATGTTAGAAATAATGACATGATGAATATTAATTACTTGATTGTGGCACATGAACACAGGGATATTAAATTTTGGCTATGGCAGAAACTGCATAATAGTGTACTTATTAAAGAGAAAAGCATACCTTAATCAGACGGATGTGATGGAAGTGGTCTGATCTGGGTCTACTCTGTTTGCAAACTCGTTCAAATGAGTTTTTATCCGATAAATGGGTAATCGGGAAAAAAGTTGGGCTCGTCCGGGATTTGAACCCGGGACCTCTCGCACCCTAAGCGAAAATCATACCCCTAGACCAACGAGCCATCTGTTGAGGAACAACTGGTAATTTACTATGAAGATTTATGAATGCTCTTTGATCAAGTCTTGGACAAAGTATTATATCAAGTTCGATTTTAAAATTCTAACATCTAGTGTTATATTTTAATTTGGAAAATAGGATGTCGACAAAATCGTACATAAAATAGGTCATACTTAATTGTATTAACTCACCAGGGATTGCACTATTTCTGAAAAATTCGTTTTCAAACGTGAAGCTAAAGTGTCTGAATGGAACTTGATGTAAACAAACGCGTCTCAACTAGATAAAATTGTTTGGCTGTATAGAATTAGAAAAACCAAATATGGGTTATATGATAGAATATTTAAACAGAATTGGATATGATGAAATTTAATGATAAAATTTAGTCATACACACTGTCTATGTATGTGCGGCTCGTTGGTCTAGGGGTATGATTCTCGCTTTGGGTGCGAGAGGTCCCGGGTTCAAATCCCGGACGAGCCCATTAATGTTTTTAAGTTCCAATATATATTTTTCTCATTTCACTTTCATCTTGTTCAGATTTTTAACACTCCTTTAATTATTTCTTAATCAGTTATTGTCTTTTACACAAGTAACATTTATTATACCGCAGTCACATATAGTCTTCTGCTAAAGTTATAGTCTGCTGCAATTAAATATCGTTTTTTTAACTTTGTTTTACAAAAGATTTTCACATAAACCATTTGGACCCTGGTGAGGCATCGAGTTACTCAGCATGTCAGCTGGATACATATACTGTTATGATATTCAAATATTTATAGATGCCCGGTTTGATTGTCGCTTAACCAATTCCATCATATTGACGCCTTTTGACACCTCTGTAAAAGTCCACTTTCTGAAACCATTGTGATCCACGTTGGGTACCAAATGCAACACGGTGAAAAGACTCGACTGGGACTCGAAACTATGACATCTGGCTTACGATGCCAACACTCAGCCGACTGAGCTACAAAGCCACACAGTAAAGCCTATCAATTGATTCACCATAACCTCTACCCGGCTACATAATAATAAAAGTAAGAGCGCTGTATATGAACATTGAACTGAAACTCATTGCATAACAAACCTCAGAGGTACGACTTATAACGCCTTACCAAACGGAACAGTCCCAGTCTTTTCAGATCGATGTGAAATAAGTCGTCTAATCTGGGTGAACTCTGTTTGCAACTTACTCGTTCAAATGAGTCTTTATCCGATACATAGGAAATCGTGAAAAAAGGTTGGGCTCGTCCGGGATTTGAACCCGGGACCTCTCGCACCCTAAGCGAAAATCATACCCCTAGACCAACGAGCCATCTGTTTGAAGCTATTCCGAGTATATTACTATAAGGAGCTATCTCAATGCTGTTTGATCAAGTCTTGGACAAAATATTGTATCAAGATCGATTTTAAAATTATAATATCTAGTGTTATATTCTATTTTGAAAAGATAAGCCAACAAAATCATCCACAAAATTGGTCATACTTGTTTTAACTCATCAGCGCCTGCACTATTTCTGAAAATTTCTTTTTCAAACGTGATGTTAAAATGTCTGTGTGGAACTTGATATAAATACGTTTCTCAAATAGATCCAAACTGTTTGGATGTATAGAATTAGATTAACCCAAATTGGATTACATGATAAAATATTTAAACCAAATTGGATATGATAAAATTTAGTCATAAAAATGAATATGTATGTGCGGCTCGTTGGTCTAGGGGTATGATTCTCGCTTTGGGTGCGAGAGGTCCTGGGTTCAAATCCCTGACGAGCCCAATATTGTTTTAAGTTCCAATATATATTTTTCTCATTTCACTTTCGTCTTTTTAAGATTTTTAACACTCCTTTAATTATTTATCAGTCAGTTGTTGTCTTTTACACAAGTAACATTTATTCTACCCAGTAGCGTATAGTCTTCTGCAAAAGTTATAGTCTGCTGCAATTAAATATATTTGTTTCAACTTTCGTTTACAAAACATTTCACATAAACAATTAGGACCCTGATGAGGCATCGAGTTACACATATCATCTGGATACAAGCTGTTTTGATATTCAAATATTAATAGACGCTTGTTATCTTCCCCTATTGTATGTTTGTTTTGTTTTTGTGCGTCTCTTGATGTTTTCATAGTGATGTACATTTGCTGGTTCCTTGTGTTGCTGTTCGGGCGACTGTTTGTTCTGTATGTGGTGTTTCCTGCATGACTCATTTTCGTACTTTTATTGTCGCTTTATCCATTCCCTTATATTGACGCCTCTGTAATGCTCTATTTATCACAATGGTATCAAAACTACACAAATTCTAACAATTTCCTTTTCTTTAATAACTGCTCCTTTTCGGTAGATTTATTCAAAGATGTTGTGTCTAGAAATAGCCTATGAGGGAATGGGTTAAGACAGGTTCTATATATACACGTAAATGTAAGAGTGCTGTAGATGAAAATTAGATTGAAACTCATTGCATAGCAAACCTCAGATGCACGGCTTATAACGCCTTTGCGAACGGAATAGACCCAGTTTAGACGCTCCAGTAGGAGCCGTCTTATCGGGGTCTGCTCTTTTAGCCCATGAGTGTCTGAATGGTCTTGAATTTATATTCAAGATGTCATAATTTATTACGAGATTCATAGGGTTAATGCCTAAACATCAATAGTTCGTGTTATCTCATTCATTGCATTTCGAATTAATCCTTTCCCTCATGAATATATATGTTAGAAATAATGACATGATGAATATTAATTACTTGATTGTGGCACATGAACACAGGGATATTAAATTGTGGCTATGGCAGAAACTGCATAATAGTGTACTTATTAAAGAGAAAAGCATACCTTAATCAGACGGATGTGATGGAAGTGGTCTGATCTGGGTCTACTCTGTTTGCAAACTCGTTCAAATGAGTTTTTATCCGATAAATGGGTAATCGGGAAAAAAGTTGGGCTCGTCCGGGATTTGAACCCGGGACCTCTCGCACCCTAAGCGAAAATCATACCCCTAGACCAACGAGCCATCTGTTGAGGAACAACTGGTAATTTACTATGAAGCTTTATGAATGCTCTTTGATCAAGTCTTGGACAAAGTATTATATCAAGTTCGATTTTAAAATTCTAACATCTAGTGTTATATTTTATTTTGGAAAATAGGATGTCGACAAAATCGTACATAAAATAGGTCATACTTAATTGTTTTAACTCATCAGGGACTGCACTATTTCTGAAAAATTCGTTTTCAAACGTGAAGCTAAAGTGTCTGAGTGGAACTTGATGTAAACAAACGCGTCTTAACTAGATGCAAATTGTTTGGCTATATAGAATTAGATAAACCAAATATGGGTTATATGATAAAATATTTAAACAAAATTGGATATGATGAAATTTAATGTTAAAATTTAGTCATACACACTGGCTATGTATGTGCGGCTCGTTGGTCTAGGGGTATGATTCTCGCTTTGGGTGCGAGAGGTCCCGGGTTCAAATCCCGGACGAGCCCATTAATTTTTTTAAGTTCCAATATATATTTTTCTCATTTCACTTTCATCTTGTTCAGATTTTTAACACTCCTTTAATTATTTCTTAATCAGTTATTGTCTTTTACACAAGTAACATTTATTCTACCGCAGTCACATATAGTCTTCTGCTAAAACTATAGTCTGCTGCAATTACATATTTTTTTTAACTTTCTTTTACAAAACATTTTCACATAAACCATTTGGACCCTGGTGAGGCATCGAGTTACTCGGCATGTCAGCTGGATACATACTGTTTTCATATTCAAATATTTATAGACGCCCGGTTTGATTGTCGCATAACCAATTCCATCATATTGCCGCCTTTTGACACCTCTGTAAAAGTCACTTTCTGAAACCATTGTGATCCACGCTGGATAGAAAATGCAACACGGTGAAAAGACTCGACTGGGACTCGAAACTAGGACATCTGGCTTACGATGCCAACACTCAGCCGACTGAGCTACAAAGTCACACAGTAAAGCCTATCAATTGATTCACCATTACCTCTACCCGGCTACATAATAAAAACGTAAGAGCGCTGTATATGAACATTGAACTGAAACTCATTGGATAACAAACCTCAGAGGTACGACTTATAACGCCTTACCAAACGGAACAGTCCCAGTCTTTTCAGATCGATGTGAAATAAGTCGTCTAATCTGGGTGAACTCTGTTTGCAACTTACTCGTTCAAATGAGTCTTTATCCGATACATAGGAAATCGTGAAAAAAGTTGGGCTCGTCCGGGATTTGAACCCGGGACCTCTCGCACCCTAAGCGAAAATCATACCCCTAGACCAACGAGCCATCTGTTTGAAGCTATTCCGAGTATATTACTATAAGGAGCTATCTCAATGCTGTTTGATCAAGTCTTGGACAAAATATTGTATCAATATCGATTTTAAAATTCTAATATCTAGTGTTATATTCTATTTTGAAAAGATAAGCCAACAAAATCATCCACAAAATTGGTCATACTTGTTTTAACTCATCAGCGCCTGCACTATTTCTGAAAATTTCTTTTTCAAACGTGATGTTAAAATGTCTGTGTGTGACTTGATATAAATACGTTTCTCAAATAGATCCAAACTGTTTGGATGTATAGAATTAGATTAACCCAAATTGGATTACATGATAAAATATTTAAACCAAATTGGATATGATAAAATTTAGTCATAAACAATGAATATGTATGTGAGGCTCGTTGGTCTAGGGGTATGATTCTCGCTTTGGGTGCGAGAGGTCCCGGGTTCAAATCCCGGACGAGCCCAATATTGTTTTAAGTTCCAATATATATTTTTCTCATTTCACTTTCGTCTTGTTAAGATTTTTAACACTCCTTTAATTATTTATCAGTCAGTTGTTGTCTTTTACACAAGTAACATTAATTCTACCCAGTAGCGTATAGTCTTCTGCAAAAGTTATAGTCTGCTGCAATTAAATATATTTTTTTCAACTTTCGTTTACAAAACATTTCACATAAACAATTAGGACCCTGATGAGGCATCGAGTTACACATATCATCTGGATACAATCTGTTTTGATATTCAAATATTTATAGACGCTTTTTATCTCCCCCTATTGTATGTTTGTTTTGTTTTTGTGCGTCTCTTGATGTTTTCATAGTGATGTACATTTGCTGTTTCCTTGTGTTGCTGTTCGGGCGACTGTTTGTTCTGTATGTGGTGTTTCCTGCATGACTCATTTTCGTACTTTTATTGTCGCTTTATCCATTCCCTTATATTGACGCCTCTGCAATGCTCTGTTTATCACAATGGTATCAAAACTACACAAATTCTAACAATTTCCTTCTCTCTAATAACTGGTCCTTTTCGGTAGATTTATTCAAAGATGTTGTGTCTAGAAATAGCCTATGAGGGAATGGGTTAAGACAGGTTCTATATATACATGTTAATGTAAGAGTGATGTATATGAACAATAAACTGAAACTCATTGCATAGCAAACCTCAGATGCACGGCTTATAACGACTTTGCAAACGGAATAGACCCAGTTTTGACGCTCCAGTAGGAGCCGTCTTATCGGGGTCTGCTCTTTTAGCCCATGAGTGTTTGAATGGTCTTGAATTTATATTCAAGATGTCATAATTTATTACGAGATTCATAGGATTGATGCCTAAACATCAATAGTTCGTGTTATCTCATTCATTGAATTTCGAATTAATCCTTTCCCTCATGAATATATATGTTAGAAATAATGACATGATGAATATTAATTACTTGATTGTGGCACATGAACACAGGGATATTAAATTGTGGCTATGGCAGAAACTGCATAATAGTGTACTTATTAAAGAGAAAAGCATACCTTAATCAGACGGATGTAATGGAAGTGGTCTGATCTGGGTCTACTTTTCTGTTTGCAAACTCGTTCAAACGAGTTTTTATCCGATAAATGGGTAATCGGGAAAAAAGTTGGGCTCGTCCGGGATTTGAACCCGGGACCTCTCGCACCCTAAGCGAAAATCATACCCCTAGACCAACGAGCCATCTGTTGAGGAACAACTGGTAATTTACTATGAAGGTTTATGAATGCTCTTTGATCAAGTCTTGGAAAAAGTATTATATCAAGTTCGATTTTAAAATTCTAACATCTAGTGTTATATTTTAATTTGGAAAATAGGATGTCGACAAAATCGTACATAAAATAGGTCATACTTAATTGTATTAACTCACCAGGGATTGCACTATTTCTGAAAAATTCGTTTTCAAACGTGAAGCTAAAGTGTCTGAATGGAACTTGATGTAAACAAACGCGTCTCAACTAGATTGTTTGGCTGTATAGAATTAGAAAAACCAAATATGGGTTATATGATAGAATATTTAAACAGAATTGGATATGATGAAATTTAATGATAAAATTTAGTCATACACACTGTCTATGTATGTGCGGCTCGTTGGTCTAGGGGTATGATTCTCGCTTTGGGTGCGAGAGGTCCCGGGTTCAAATCCCGGACGAGCCCATTAATGTTTTTAAGTTCCAATATATATTTTTCTCATTTCACTTTCGTCTTTTTAAGATTTTTAACTCCTTTAATTATTTATCAGTCAGTTGTTGTCTTTTACACAAGTAACATTTATTCTACCCAGTAGCGTATAGTCTTCTGCAAAAGTTATAGTCTGCTGCAATTAAATATATTTTTTTCAACTTTCGTTTACAAAACATTTCACATAAACAATTAGGACCCTGATGAGGCATCGAGTTACACATATCATCTGGATACAATCTGTTTTGATATTCAAATATTAATAGACGCTTGTTATCTTCCCCCTATTGTATGTTTGTTTTGTTTTTGTGCGTCTCTTGATGTTTTCACAGTGATGTACATTTGCTGGTTCCTTGTGTTGCTGTTCGGGCGACTGTTTGTTCTGTATGTGGTGTTTCCTGCATGACTCATTTTCGTACTTTTATTGTCGCTTTATCCATTCCCTTATATTGACGCCTCTGTAATGCTCTATTTATCACAATGGTATCAAAACTACACAAATTCTAACAATTTCCTTTTCTCTAATAACTGCTCCTTTTCGGTAGATTTATTCAAAGATGCTGGGTCTAGAAATAGCCTATGAGGGAATGGGTTAAGACAGGTTCTATATATACACGTAAATGTAAGAGTGCTGTAGATGAAAATTAGATTGAAACTCATTACATAGCAAACCTCAGATGCACGGCTTATAACGCCTTTGCGAACGGAATAGACCCAGTTTAGACGCTCCAGTAGGAGCCGTCTTATCGGGGTCTGCTCTTTTGGCCCATGAGTGTCTGAATGGTCTTGAATTTATATTCAAGATGTCATAATTTATTACGAGATTCATAGGGTTAATGCCTAAACATCAATAGTTCGTGTTATCTCATTCATTGCATTTCGAATTAATCCTTTCCCTCATGAATATATATGTTAGAAATAATGACATGATGAATATTAATTACTTGATTGTGGCACATGAACACAGGGATATTAAATTGTGGCTATGGCAGAAACTGCATAATAGTGTACTTATTAAAGAGAAAAGCATACCTTAATCAGACGGATGTGATGGAAGTGGTCTGATCTGGGTCTACTCTGTTTGCAAACTCGTTCAAATGAGTTTTTATCCGATAAATGGGTAATCGGGAAAAAAGTTGGGCTCGTCCGGGATTTGAACCCGGGACCTCTCGCACCCTAAGCGAAAATCATACCCCTAGACCAACGAGCCATCTGTTGAGGAACAACTGGTAATTTACTATGAAGCTTTATGAATGCTCTTTGATCAAGTCTTGGACAAAGTATTATATCAAGTTCGATTTTAAAATTCTAACATCTAGTGTTATATTTTATTTTGGAAAATAGGATGTCGACAAAATCGTACATAAAATAGGTCATACTTAATTGTTTTAACTCATCAGGGACTGCACTATTTCTGAAAAATTCGTTTTCAAACGTGAAGCTAAAGTGTCTGAGTGGAACTTGATGTAAACAAACGCGTCTTAACTAGATGCAAATTGTTTGGCTATATAGAATTAGATAAACCAAATATGGGTTATATGATAAAATATTTAAACAAAATTGGATATGATGAAATTTAATGTTAAAATTTAGTCATACACACTGGCTATGTATGTGCGGCTCGTTGGTCTAGGGGTATGATTCTCGCTTTGGGTGCGAGAGGTCCCGGGTTCAAATCCCGGACGAGCCCATTAATTTTTTTAAGTTCCAATATATATTTTTCTCATTTCACTTTCATCTTGTTCAGAATTTTAACACTCCTTTAATTATTTCTTAATCAGTTATTGTCTTTTACACAAGTAACATTTATTCTACCGCAGTCACATATAGTCTTCTGCTAAAACTATAGTCTGCTGCAATTACATATTTTTTTTAACTTTCTTTTACAAAACATTTTCACATAAACCATTTGGACCCTGGTGAGGCATCGAGTTACTCAGCATGTCAGCTGGATACATACTGTTTTCATATTCAAATATTTATAGACGCCCGGTTTGATTGTCGCATAACCAATTCCATCATATTGCCGCCTTTTGACACCTCTGTAAAAGTCACTTTCTGAAACCATTGTGATCCACGCTGGATAGAAAATGCAACACGGTGAAAAGACTCGACTGGGACTCGAAACTAGGACATCTGGCTTACGATGCCAACACTCAACCGACTGAGCTACAAAGTCACACAGTAAAGCCTATCAATTGATTCACCATTACCTCTACCCGGCTACATAATAAAAAAGTAAGAGCGCTGTATATGAACATTGAACTGAAACTCATTGGATAACAAACCTCAGAGGTACGACTTATAACGCCTTACCAAACGGAACAGTCCCAGTCTTTTCAGATCGATGTGAAATAAGTCGTCTAATCTGGGTGAACTCTGTTTGCAACTTACTCGTTCAAATGAGTCTTTATCCGATACATAGGAAATCGTGAAAAAAGTTGGGCTCGTCCGGGATTTGAACCCGGGACCTCTCGCACCCTAAGCGAAAATCATACCCCTAGACCAACGAGCCATCTGTTGAGGAACAACTGGTAATTTACTATGAAGATTTATGAATGCTCTTTGATCAAGTCTTGGACAAAGTATTATATCAAGTTCGATTTTAAAATTCTAACATCTAGTGTTATATTTTAATTTGGAAAATAGGATGTCGACAAAATCGTACATAAAATAGGTCATACTTAATTGTTTGAACTCACCAGGGACTGCACTATTTCTGAAAAATTCGTTTTCAAACGTGAAGCTAAAGTGTCTGAGTGGAACTTGATGTAAACAAACGCGTCTTAACAAGATGCAAATTGTTTGGCTATATAGAATTAGATAAACCAAATATGGGTTATATGATAAAATATTTAAACAAAATTGGATATGATGAAATTTAATGATAAAATTTAGTCATACACACTGGCTATGTATGTGCGGCTCGTTGGTCTAGGGGTATGATTCTCGCTTTGGGTGCGAGAGGTCCCGGGTTCAAATCCCGGACGAGCCCATTAATTTTTTTAAGTTCCAATATATATTTTTCTCATTTCACCTTCATCTTGTTCAGATTTTTAACACTCCTTTAATTATTTCTTAATCAGTTATTGTCTTTTACACAAGTAACATTTATTCTACCGCAGTCACATATAGTCTTCTGCTAAAACTATAGTCTGCTGCAAGTACATATTTTTTTTAACTTTCTTTTACAAAACATTTTCACATAAACCATTTGGACCCTGGTGAGGCATCGAGTTACTCAGCATGTCAGCTGGATACATACTGTTTTCATATTCAAATATTTATAGACGCCCGGTTTGACTGTCGCATAACCAATTCGATCATATTGACGCCTTTTGACACCTCTGTAAAAGTCACTTTCTGAAACCATTGTGTTCCACGCTGTATATAAAAAAGCAACACGGTGAAAAGACTCGACTGGGACTCGAAACTAGGACATCTGGCTTACGATGCCAACACTCAACCGACTGAGCTACAAAGCCACACAGTAAAGCCTATCAATTGATTCACCATTACCTCTACCCGGCTATACATAATAATAAAAGTAAGAGCGCTGTATATGAACATTGAACTGAAACTCATTGGATAACAAACCTCAGAGGTACGACTTATAACGCCTTACCAAACGGAACAGTCCCAGTCTTTTCAGACCGATGTGAAAGAAGTTGTCTAATCTGGGTGAGCTCTGTTTGCAACTTACTCGTTCAAATGAGTCTTTATCCGATAAATGGGAAATCGAGAAAAAAAAGTTGGGCTCGTCCGGGATTTGAACCCGGGACCTCTCGCACCCTAAGCGAAAATCATACCCCTAGACCAACGAGCCATCTGTTGAGGAACAACTGGTAATTTACTATGAAGCTTTATGAATGCTCTTTGATCAAGTCTTGGACAAAGTATTATTATATCAAGTTCGATTTTAAAAATCTAATATCTAGTGTTATACTTCAATTTGGAAAATAGGATGTCGACAAAATCTTACACAAAATAGGTCATACCTGTTTGAAACCTTTCCATGTTCTGTATTTAGTCTACCTACTGAATAATCATGGACAAAATAGCTATACGGGAATACGGAAAGTTGAGCATTGTAGTCATTTAAGAAAATCAAGAAACAGATCTGTTATATTCCATTATCAAACCGAACAGACCCTGATCAGACGACCCGAACAGGAACCGTCTGATCTGGGCATTCTATGTTTGCAAATGTGTGAAAAGGCGCTTGTGTGAGGGGAATGGTTAAGTACTTGAAACGCTACGTACAGTGTAGATAACGTAAGTTACACCCTACACATCCGTAAAACATGATGTCTACTTGAATTTGGACCTGATGCAATTTTGATTATTTCCGATTTGGTTAATCTTTCGAGAAACTATTGACCGAGTGTCAAATAGGTTAGATCCTGGTGATACATCTATTTACTCGGCGTCTCATCTGGATCTTAGTTGATTGCTAATGCCAGTCAAGTCGTGAATATAGGGTTAAGGGTTAAGTCTATTCGCTAAGTGTGGTCGGACTAGAATTTGCAAACAGCGTTTCATCAGGATCCAAACTGTTGGAAACTAAGTCACTATAATTCGTCAAAAGCGTGTAAGAATCGGAATTTGAAGTTTACAAGTGTAGAAATGTTAACATCTCTTTCAGCTGTTTGCTATGTCTGCGATATATGCAGAGATCGTAAACATCTCGCCAATTCGAAATTTCAATAAAGCAGAATTGATAAGTTTTTGGAAAGTTAATGCAGTTTGAAAGTTATGTAGAAAATCCCAACATAAACTTTCTGTATTTTTGTATCTAACAGCAATACCTAGTTTTAATCCAAACATTTAGTAAATAAGATCTAATCATTATTAAGAACGGGTTTTGGCAGATTATTTCTTGATGTAGATATGGAACGTCATGCAGTGAGTTCCCCAGAGGAGCTTTCGGTATGACGTTCACCCTGCTGTCACCTAGATCAAAACCGATTAAGATAATAAGCACTGTTCGGGTTAGCGATGTGTCACTGTAGTACATGTAGCATACTGTAGTACATGTACATGTAGCATACTGTAGTACGTGTAGCATACTGTAGTACGTGTAGCATACTGTAGTACATGTAGCATACTGTAGAACATGTACATGTAGCATACTGTAGTACGTGTAGCATACTGTAGTACATGTAGCATACTGTAGTACATGTACATGTAGCATACTGTAGTACATGTAGCATACTGTAGTACGTGTAGCATACTGTAGTACATGTAGCATACTGTAGAACATGTACATGTAGCATACTGTAGTACGTGTAGCATACTGTAGTACATGTAGCATACTGTAGTACATGTAGCATACTGTAGTACATGTACATGTAGCATACTGTAGTACATGTACATGTAGCATACTGTAGTACATGTAGCATACTGTAGTACATGTACATGTAGCATACTGTAGTACATGTAGCATACTGTAGCATACTGTAGTACATGTAGCATACTGTAGTACATGTAACATACTGTAGTACATGTACATGTAGCATACTGTAGTAAATGTACCATACTGTAGTACATGTAGCATACTGTAGTACATGTACATGTAGCATACTGTAGTACGTGTAGCATACTGTAGTACATGTAGCATACTGTAGTACATGTAGCATACTGTAGTACATGTAGCATACTGTAGATACTGTAGTACATGTAGCATACTGTAGTAAATGTACCATACTGTAGTACATGTAGCATACTGTAGTACGTGTAGCATACTGTAGTACATGCAACTCACTTGTATGGTTGCGCTAACCCTTTCCTTCAGATAAACTCCTTTTCATCGCAAACAGAGTAGACCCAGACGGCCCTGTTAGGGTCTTCTCTGTTTGCTAGATCTGTATACAGTTTCTTTCAATACCAAAAAGCCTATCCAGTGCATCTATAATATACCATCATACCAATCCAGTTGATAAATTCTCATGCTGTCATTATCTGTCACATGAATACTAGCATTCAACGGGGAAAGGGTTAGACATTAATATACCGGTTTATGTGTAGAAGAAATTAAGCCTACGTGTAATGCCACGTGGCATAATGTTATATGCGCGCCTGAAACTAGACCAGACCTCTTATCTTTAAAAATTTGCATTAATAATTTTGAACAGTGCAGGAAACGAGTCACTACAGTCCTTTTGCCAACAATGTAGACCCTCAAGAGAGGGCTCCTATAGGAGCCCTATCATCTGAGTCTGCACTGTTTGTCAGGTTACACTTTTCTTTAAAAATAACAACAACAACTCCCTGAATGTAAGTTTGACCTGTTGAAGTGTTAGGAAGAGTCCATTTGAAAATTCAGCATTGTGAAGTGTTAACCCTTTCCCTATTCTATATTTAGACAAAATTTAAGTACCTACTGAATATATATGGACAACTAGTTATAAAAAAGTATGGAAGGTGGAACATTATAGCCATTATGAAAACTAAAGAAATATATCTATCAAAATCAATTAGCAAACAGAGCAGACCCTGATCAGACGGCTCCTATAGGAACCGTCTGATCTGGGTCTACTCTGTTTGCAAATGCGTGTAAACACGTTTATATGAGGGAAAGGGTTAAACATTCGTGTAGTAGATGTCGTCTGCTTTAGTTTAAATGAGATTTCTTTTCATTTATCTGACTGAAGTGAACATTGATGGTGAATTTTGAAAGTAGATCTAGAACAATAAACCCAATTAGAGATCTACATGATCTAGAGTAGATTTAGATCTATTTACTCTTTTTCGCAAAATGCATCCAACTTTTGGAGGAAAATAATTTCGTTTGTCGCATTTCTGAAAAATTATTTTTAAATGTGAAACTAATGTGTATGTTTGGAATCTCATGGCTACAGGTCCGGATCTAAACAATTTGCTTATTTTACAAGTTTATAGAATACATCCAAATTGTAAATGATAATGCTTATTCATACAGCAATGAAAGTATGTGCGGCTCGTTGGTCTAGGGGTATGATTCTCGCTTTGGGTGCGAGAGGTCCCGGGTTCAAATCCCGGACGAGCCCAATAATTTTTTCAGTACTAATATATTTTTTTCCACTTCACATTCAGTACATCAGGATATCTCATTCAATACATCATCTAAATTCAAAGCTGGTTTTATATTCAAATATTTCTAGATCGGTAACCATAGATTGCCAGTTACAACAAAATAGTGAATATTCATAGAATATCTGATGACTATTTATTAGCTGAATTCTATTAAAATGACACATGTAGACCTACACTGATGTATTGGTATTGGAAGAAACTGGAGTTAAATCTATAGTAGAACCCCTCTATACCGGAATTCTAGTGGAGAAGAATTATCGTACTTTCAGAGTGGGTGGGGGGGGGGGGGGGGGGGGGGTAGGGTGTAGTAAAGTCCTGTTAATTGCGTCTCCAATATCGATATTTATACTAATCTTAATGTTCGGTTTAGAGAGGTTTACTGTAATCAAACAATCAAACAGAACAGATTCTGGTCTGACGGCCCAGGACTACAGTGCCAGTCTGATCTGGGTCTATTGTAGTTGCAAAGGTGTAAAAATGCGTTTGTATGAAGGAGAACGTTAAACCTAGATGTACCTACTAAATGAATGTGGAAGTATATCCCATTAAGTACCATGATCCCAAACATAGGGTCATGCAAACCGTGTAGACCAGATACTTGAAGGCTCCTGAACGAACCATCCGATTTTGGTAGCATTTTTTGCTTTTCCAATAAATGTCAAAGGTTTTCATCGGCCTATATATTTTTTCCAAGGAGACCCCTTCTCCTGAAAAATGGGTATGCCCCAAACCTAAATTAGGACGAGTTCACCGTTATATACAATATTGCAGTAAAAGACACACATTCGGCGTATAGATACAAATGCAGAAGGCACAGCGAATCTGGGATTAGTTATGTAAACAGTTTGACTCCAGATTGGACACCGAGTCTATACTCATCTGGATCCAAACAGTATGATGCTGTGGTCATATATTTGAAAACAGGATGAAATTCAACCCTTTAATCCATGAATAGTCATAGAAAAAATAATGACATTGAGCAAATTAGTCAGAGTTATTGTTGCATAATAGCACACGGACACGGGAATTTCGGCCATTACAGAAACTGTAGAATAATATCTACACGTATATCATTTAATAGGCAAACAGAGCAGACCCTGATCAGACGGCTCCTGTAGGAGCCGTCTGACATGGATGTACTCTATTTGCATTTAGGCAAAGAAAAGCATATTTATGGAGTATAGGGTTAAACCATGAAAATGACAGCAGACGACAATATGTTGCAGAAAAAGCGTCACCGTAACATATTTCAGTCATGCCACGTCACTAGGTGTGTGTGTGCTGTTATTTTATGTTCGTCTCTGCTTCAGTTTTCATTTTATTTTTTTATACTTGTTAAACGGTTTTGATCCTGTTGAGACACATTTATTCGGTGTGTGATCTGGATATACACTGTTTGCAAACAGAGTAGAGTCAGTAGACCCAGATCAGGCGCCTCCCATAGGAGCCGTCTGATTAGTGTCTGCCCTGTTTGCTTATGGATTAATATAAATCTGATTCTACAGTTTCTTTTTTGGGGGAAAATTCCATTAGTTAGATCTAATATTTTATTTTGAAAATTAATCTGATTAATATTCATGACGTCATAATGAATATTCATGGAGTAAAGGGTTAAAAGAGTTACCCATTATGCTGCTTAAAAACGACCTGACCGGTATTTACAAACAGTTTGGATCCAGATATGACGTTCCTCATCAGGATCAAAGCAGCTTGATGTACCGACAAAGCACGAATGAATCGGTACACAGGGGTGTGTTTTATTTCCTAAATCATGATTTTGATTATACACACAATCTTAATCACGATTGCTATGGTATTAAAACAATTTGATATGACATGTTGTATTAAACATGGCCGCTGAAACGTGCATCTCACAAACGAAAATACTCATTGGGTGTGCCTGGCAATTCTTCGAGTTCTAGAGTCGATCTGCTAATATTTTGGTCGAATATTTAGACAGCGACAATAACAAAAACTAAAAATATGAAATAATAATAACAATAATAAAAAAATTATAAAAAAATAGATCTAACAAAATAAAATAAAAATATATTGAGAACATATTTTACTTCGAGAGCAAATAGAAATGTAACTGTTACTTCAACTGTTACCTTCAATAACTAATTCTAGAATGATTTGAAAATGTGTCTCTACTGCTGTTAGTATAAGTTCTGGCATTTTGATTATGATTAGATTTTAATCGAGGTCAGCGCTTGATTAGTCTGATTAAAGAACATGTTCTAATTCGATAAAAAAACCCCGACCGAATCACAATCATGATCTGTAATCCTAATTCAGATATGCGATAATAAAACACACCCCAGTATTCTTACCGCAAATCAGTGTTTTAACATACAGCAGAACCTGTCTTAAGCGGCCATTCATTTTTTTAAACATAGGAGTCAAAAGAAGCAGGTGTTTGCTTAATGCAGGACAAAAGTAATGCAGAAAGCTCATACAAGAGCTTTCTCCATTTCTTTTGACCTGCATTAAGCTGCCACCTGCCTTACATACCCATACTTATACCTCTTTTTGACGATCGCTTAAGACATGTTCTAGTGTACATAGTAAGGTTAGTTCAGCGTGATAAACATTCATTACATGTAATAACTGAACTATAAGAGGAATATGAAAATACACATGAACACGTCACGAAAAAAGCTCTGCTTTAACTCTTTCATTGCCCAATATTGTCGTCTGCAAAATTTGTCGTCTGCTAGAATTGTAGTTTATTAGATGATCTTCTGTTTTCTGTAGAATAATTTCTGTAACAAACAATCTGAATCCTGATGAGACGCCGAGTCACACGGCGTCTTATCGGGATCCAAACTGTTTCAAATGCGACATTGGCAGCGAAAGAAAAATTCCGGTCGGTTGTAAATATTTTGCTTTTTGTTTGAGAAACTACAGTGAAATCTGTCTTAAGCCACCATTCATTTATTAAACATAGAAGTCTTAAAAACAGTTGACTACTTAATGCAGGCCAAAAGTAATGCAGTAAGTTCCTATTAAGCTACCACCTGCCTAACAAACCCATAATTATACATGTACTTCTTTTTGATGGTCGCTTAGACAGACTTTACTGCACATGCACACGTACTGACCGAGGGTCGGACAGCTTGGACCCTGGCGAGACGTCCTATTAGTATGATTGTCATCTAATCCAAACTGTTTGCAAAGGTCGGCCAGGTGGCGTTTAGCAGGATAATGTCTAATTCTTTGACTGCGGGAAACCAGTTCGGTGTCATTTACAAACAGTGTAGACCAAGATCAGAGGGCTCCTAGAGGAGCTCTCTGATCAGGGTCTGCACTGGTTGTCATTTACATTCATCTCATGAATGAACTCTACCTTTAAACAGCGATGAACTATTCAATTTTGAAAATTCAGCATTGAAATATCTGGATCGGTCACTTATCCAGTTACCTCATGTAGAGGCCCTTTGCAAACAGAGTACACCCATATCAGACGACTCCTGTAGGAGCTGTCTGACCAGGTCTGCTCTGTTTGCTTATGCAATTATTATACATGTAGATCTGATTCTGCAGCTTCTACCAGAACTAAAAATGCTTGCCGTCATAAAAACCGAGCTAATACATATTCATGATGTCTTACATGAAAGTGTAATGCAGTAAGCTTATAGTGGAGCTTTCTGTATACTTACGTCCTGCATTCACCTATCACATATCTTACAAACCCAGGGACATACTTATTTAGGTAGTCCCTGTGGACAGGTTATATTGTGTTTTTCTTTACAAAGTACATAATATACAGTGCATGAAACAAGCTACACGTGTGTGCTGTTCTTACATGTCCACGCCGTTCTCATCATCGTCAGTGCTGTTAATTACATGAATTCAGAACAAAAGATAAAGGTGTGTTTACTCAAATATTAAAATCGTCATTTCTCCACCAAACCCTATGTTGTGACCACTCTTAAATCAATATGTTTAAACCTATTATGCTAACAAACAAGATAGCCATCAAAATCCTCATTAATTCTTATTTCTGATTCCTCCATATTTTGACAAAGTGTTGACTGATTGTCAAACAGCTTGGATTATGGTGAATTTGAAGAAAATTCCACTTTAACACTTAACCCTTCGCTTGCTATTCACGTCAATATACCTATCTGTAAATAGTGAAGACCCAGATGAGACAGCTCCTGCAGGAGCTGTCTCATCAGGGTCTGCACTATTTACAAGTTGATTGTGAAACCAGGGCACTCCACAGCAGTGATTGCACAGCGAAATACTTGTACACAGTGACGATATATGTAATTCTACAATAGGGCATGGGTAAAGAAGGAGAAATGTATTTTAAAATTCAGCAAGCGAAGGGTTAAAGCAGACCACGATGTGTGCAGATAAAAATGATTCCCCTCCTTGACTACTTTTAGACCCAGTCTCTTTAAATGAATCTACTGACAGAAAGCATTTACGAGAGAAAAAGAAATGTTTAGACTTGTGTAGTTTTGAAACCATTGTGATCAACAGTTTATCACAATGGTTTCAAAATGACTTTTAGAGAGGCGTCAAAAGGCGTCCGTAGGAGGGAATGAATTAAAATACCAATATTGATACTTATATGAGTTTTAGGTTTATAGAAGATTTACCGTACCCTAATTAAGCAGTAACCATTTCTATGCCATCCTAAGTATACATGTACGTTCGTAAAAGTAAAATGATTTATTAACCTATAAAAATAATGATAGCACGAATATTGATCAGATTAATATTTATAATGGAACATAAACATGTTAATTTCTGGCAAAGGCAGAACATGTCGAATCATAACCTTTATAATTTCATAAGCAAAGAGAGCTCGCCCTGATCAGGGTCTGCCCTGTTTTCAAAAGTGAAGAAATGCGTATTTATGGAGGAAATGCGTGTTTATTTAAAGTTCATAATATTTTCACACATTTTAACGCCTTTGCAAACAGACCAGATCCGGATCAGAAGGCTTCTGCAAGAGCCGTCTTATTTGAGTCAACTCTGTTTGCAAATGCATAGAAAGGCGTATTTATTGAGTAAAGGCGTATTTATTTACGGTTCTTTAAGTAGTTTAATTTTCACACATCTACTTGTGTTTCATAAACCTTTACTTCATAGATACACCTTTTAACGCCTTTGCAATCAGGGTAGACCCGGATCAGAGGTTCCTGGGGAGCGGTCTAATCAGGATCTACTTCATTTCTATGTCTGAATATACAGTTGTTGCCAAAGCGAAATATTTCTTGTTCATATGACATTATAAAACAACCATTAAAAATCATGATATCATTATTTCTTAGATTAACCCTTCGCTTGCTATTCACGTCAATATACCTACCTGTAAATAGTGAAGACCCAGATGAGACAGCTCCTACAGGAGCTGTCTCATCAGGGTCTGCACTATTTACAAGTTGATTGTGCAACCAGTGCACCCCACAGCAGTGATTGCACAGCGAAATATTTGTACACAGTGAATATATATCTAATTATACATATTTTAAAATTCAGCAAGCGAAGGGTTAATAATCATTTGATAAAATATTTACTGAAGATTACCTGTTATCCCCGCCCCCTGATATACAGTATTGGCTGTT
This sequence comes from Azorinus chamasolen, assembly GCA_963576725.1. Classification (NCBI taxonomy): domain Eukaryota; kingdom Metazoa; phylum Mollusca; class Bivalvia; order Cardiida; family Solecurtidae; genus Azorinus; species Azorinus chamasolen. The sequence continues at coordinate 41,734,673 of OY755236.1, read as the reverse complement.
GGGCGACACCTGGTACACGAGAGTGGGACCTGCATACAGACGCATAGTCTGTCCGTCCTCTGCTCGCCACATGTGAATCTTCTGGGTGCGGTCCATGGACAACACGAGGCGGTTGTCCGATAGCACGTGCGCACCGCTTACTGTCTGCTCGTGGCCCTGTGTGATACCATTGAATATGAGGAACGAGTATGTCGACATTTACAAACAGTGTAGACCCAGATCAGAGGGTTCAGAGTCTAAACTGTTTGCCATTGAAAATACTCGCAAATCACACCCTTTCATACCGAATAGACTCTATCGTTAACTAATGATGAACAATTCTATTTAACATTCAAAGGCTTAAGTTTAATACATTTGAAATCCTTAGGAGTACACATGTGCAAGTCTTAACTATGCTTCAGCTGTGCATTTGAATATATTTTTAACTATTTTCAGAAAATACAGCAGAGACTGTCTTAAGCGGTCATCAAAAAGGTCTAATTATGGGTCTGTAATGCAGGTGGTAGCTTAATGGAGGTCATAAGTAATGCAGAAAGCTCCAAGGGGAAATTTCTGTATTACTTTTGTCCTGCATTAAGCAACCACCTAGTGTTAAGACTCATATATTCAATAAATGAATGGCTATTTAAGACAGGTTCTACTATAAATGATTGAATGTATGTAAGATCGCTATGTAATTCAGTGGTATTAGAGGAAAGTATTTTCAATGAACATGAACGAAATTATAACGCTATAGCTATTTCGGTATCACACACCTATGGTTTATTTCATGAGCACTCGTGACAATATCAACAGGCAATAGACGAATTAATGATAATGAACACCCCCACTAACCTTGTAGTTTGTAATAATGGAGGCCATCATTATACTCCATACTTTAGCCGTCGTGTCACTGGAACCGGAAACCACGAAAGAATTGTCACTGGCTAATGAAAGGCACGTGATCGGACCGGAGTGACCAATGAAATTGTCCGCAAAGTCACTGATGTCCAGGTTCCACGTCTTCAACAAACCATCCAGACCACCTGTGGTAATTATTATATGAATACACATTATCATGCTCATCACACCATGTCGTGACTGGCATTTTGCAATCAGTTTATATCCAGATGAGACGCCGAGTAACTCGGCGTCGCATCAGGGTCCAAGCTGTTTGACTCCCAGTCAGTAATTTCTCTAAAGCTCTAACGAATCGGATGTAAGTAAAATTGGGCGTTTTAGTAGATATGTTTTCGACAAAACGATAGGAGTAGAGTTTTGATACTATTTGTACAATTTGTATTTGTATTTGTATGTACACAGCCACCATGTTTTCTGCAACACGATACGGGCAGAGTACGCAGACACTTTGCTTCCTGCAACACGATACGGGTAGAGTTTTGATACTACATGTATTTGTAACAATGTACGGACCATAAAAAATTATGGTCAACTTTAGTACTTCGGTCTTGCTTTGAGAAGAAGCAGAGGTCTAGATAAGATGCGTAAATTAAACAGTTTCAAGAATAACTTCTTTAGTTCTCCACTATAATAATAGTTGTATTGGTATTTAAGCACAGGAAAATGTGACCAGGACAGAAACTGTACACTGAGGCAGGTCAATATTATTTCATAAGCAGGTTCTTAAGGAGCCGTCTGACCTGAGTCTACTCTGTTTGTAACTGCATAAAAATGTGTCTTCATGAGGCCAAAGGTTAAATACATTTTTTCGTTAATTGCAGTGGTTACCTGTTATAAGTTTCTTGCTGTCTGAGGTGATGGCTAGACATGTCACATGTCCGCTGTGGGTGTCCATGTAGGTTTCCTTGGTGTATCGTTTCAGCAGACTCCATACGAAGACGTCATTCTGAAATGAGTAAGCTCTTATAGAATATGAAATAACACATATCCCGCTTACTGCCCAAAATTGGACGTGGTGCTAGACTGACTACTTCCGATTCGAACAGACTTTTGAAATAGTGTCAAACAGCTTTGATGCTCATCTGGACCCCAGCTGTTTGTAAAGTTTGTAAGTCATGTCGCGGTAAGCCACATAATGGTTAATAGAAATATCATAAACTATTTTCCCTTACCCAATGCATATTCATATAAGAAATAATGACATCATGGGTATAAATTAGATTATTTTGTTTAAAAGCACATGGTCACATAGTGTGTCGGTCGTGACAAAAACTGTAGAACTACATCTATATACTACCAAAGGCAAATAGAACAAACCTTGATCAGACGATGCCTACAAGAGCCATCTGATCTGGGTCTACTCTGTTTCAAAATGCATAGAAAGGCATGTTTATGATGTAAATGGTCAATAATGTTTGCATTTTTATATTTGGAACAAGTGAAACAATTGCACAGTAGGAAACAATTTTTCAAAAATAGTGGCATTCATGTGAAAATGAAATGATCCAGTGCATGTACAACCGTGTCAGGTTTACAATAATAAAACCAAATTAGAATGAAAATCAACCAAACATTATTACAAGCATATTAATGTATTCGCCACTGACAAATAGTCAAAATAGTGTACTGCCTTGCTGCCTTCAAAACATCCAGTCAAGAAAGTGTACTTCCTTGCTGTATTTCAAACATCTAGTTAAGAACATGCACTTCCTTACTGCCTTTAAAACATCTAGTCCAGAAAATGTTCTTCCTTGCTGCCTTCAAAACATCCCCTCAAGAATGTGTACGGCATTGCTGAATCTAAAACATCTAGTAAAGAAAGTGTACCGGCTTGCTACGAGGGGTGTTTAAAAAATAAATGATGTCCGCAGTACTGTAATTTTGATGCAAATAATAAGTTTGACTATTCAACTTTTCAACAAAGTACTTTTCTTTATTTATCCCTTTAGCTGTTCAATATTCATGTAAAAAATAATGAATGCATGAATATTTATTAGTTGAATTTTAATAATGGAAAGTTATCACGATACTGTTTTACTTTAAAAAAACAAATCCATGAAGAATTATTTCTATATATTATATCATAAGTAAACAGAGCAGACCCTCGCCTCCTATAGGAGCCATCTGATCTGGGTCTACTCTGTTTGCAAAAGCTTGGTAAAGAATTTATATGAGGGAAAGGTTTGAGAAAGATGGTTTGCTTCAGCTTAAAGCATTCTAAAGTCCTGAATTGATATGTTCTGAATATGCTGACCCACTGGCAGTATGGACTGATATAGTTCGATTTTGACCCGTGAGCTGTGACCTTTAGGACCAGTCCATCCGTAGAGGTAAAACGCGTTACAAACCATTTATTTGCTCCGGAGTTACCTGTGGCTATACAGACAAGTAATAAGCATATACAGTTAAACATTTCTATAATGGCTACTGAATTGTGTTAATTAGTTGGTATTTAAGCAGCCACCTGCCTTTAACACAAAATACTTGATGTAATTTAGTGGCTGTTATAGATAGGTTTTACTGTATATGTTATTGTACGACAGACCCCCAGCAAAGCTATTGAAAAAGTGTCCTGATAACGGTTGTAAGTGGACACTTTTGTACGCACGTGATTCTTGTGGTTAAAACCTATCTACCTAGGATTTGAATTGGGTGAACCAAGGGGAAAACATTTTGTACACATTTGTGAAATATTCATTTTTAATCAAAATTAAAAGTCTACGTACTGTCGTACAAGATAGATATATGTACTCGTCTTACTACCAAAGTACGCCTCGGACACGTCTTCGGTCATGCGAACAAACTGTCCTGATAACGGTTGTAAGAAGACACTTTGGTAGAAAGACTCGTACTGTATCTATTACATACTGCACGATTACTACGAGCTTTTAGTGACAGCCATTGTCCACTTACCCATAAATAAGAATGGTTGCGACTTCTATAAATAGAAAGGTGCAGTCACGGCTCAGCGCTCGAAATCGAACTATATCGTTTAGACCTTTCAGGTACAGTCTAAAATAACGTACTATCCGTCTGTTGAGGGAAGTTGTGTGACGCCGCATAGACGTGTCGCCGCCTAGACCTGACCGGTTTCGTCTATGCGGTGATTTGCAACGCATAGACAGGGTGCCGTCTATGCGGCGAAAAAGCACACGTGCGCTGCATAGACGATACCGTGAACCAAGGGGAAAACATTTTGTACACATTTGTGAAATATTCATTTTTAATCAAAATTAAAAGTCTACGTACTGTCGTACAAGATAGATACATGTACTCGTCTTACTACCAAAGTACGCCTCGGACACGTCTTCGGTCATGCGAACAAACTGTCCTGATAACGGTTGTAAGAAGACACTTTGGTAGTAAGACTCGTACTGTATCTATTACATACTGCACGATTACTACGAGCTTTTAGTGACAGCCATTGTCCACTTACCCATAAATAAGAATGGTTGCGACTTCTATAAATAGAAAGGTGCAGTCACGGCTCAGCGCTCGAAATCGAACTATATCGTTTAGACCTTTCAGGTACAGTCTAAAATAACGTACTATCCGTCTGTTGAGGGAAGTTGTGTGACGCCGCATAGACGTGTCGCCGCCTAGACCTGACCGGTTTCGTCTATGCGGTGATTTGCAACGCATAGACAGGGTGCCGTCTATGCGGCGAAAAAGCACACGTGCGCTGCATAGACGATACCAAATACGTACAATCCAGCAAGTCTGTGTTACTATACCACCGTACACGTTAATGGGGTGGAGAATATCGCAATCGGACTGCCATTCTGCTCGTCTGTCCGTCAACCCGCTTGTCTTTAGACACAATTTTCTATACTTCAAACACATGGCCCAAACAAAATGAAAGTCCATAGAAGGAATTGCCTTTTCCAGTGGATTATATTCTTTTTTTTTCTCAGAAACTGCTCACTGGAAGTTGAAGATAAATGCGCAAAAAACAAAATGTATTCGTAGTTTTTGCAGAACTCTAATTATATGATTACAACATTATGATTATAACACAATTTATTCTCATCCGAGATGTAAAGTTGCTATGCTCGCTGCAAGACTATACGGTACAGACAAAATCAAAGACGACCTGTGTATGCGTTGCGCGTCGCCGCCCTGTCTATGTGTTGCAAATCACCGCATAGACAGACGGAACCGGTCACGTCTATGCGGCGATACGTCTATGGGGCGTCACGATGCAGTTTATGACAGTACATGTATTTCTTTTTAAATTTGATTTATTAGTACAATGTCGTTGTAAAATGCACTAGTTACATAACTGACCTTAGTGGGCGGGTGCATTGTGTGTGACGAAAATCGCGTAGAAAACATTCATTTCAGTCAAAACACTCATTTCAGTTCGCCACTAATTGGTTATGATTTGCCGACGCGTGTGCTTCGTGGCCCAAACGTGATTTGAAATGTTTTATCTTTGCCTGAAAATAATACACCTGGGTTGTCATCAGTTATTATATTTTCAAATTTCTTACCACACAGTGGATACTTTTAACGCTTTACCCCAGAAATACGCTTTTAGACACTCTTACAAACAGAGTACACCCAGATCAGACGGCTCCTTAACCCTTTCGCTGCCAATGCCGGATCTGTGATTACCTATGCAAACAGTTTGGATCCAGATGAGACGCCGAGTAGCTCGGCGTCTCATCAGGATCCAAACTGTTTGTTACTGTTACTATGTTTATTGAAAAAAATGAAGAAAATCAAAAGAATGAAAATTTGTAGCAGACGACAAAGTTAGCAGACGACAGAGTTTGGCAGCGAAAGGGTTAAGGAGCCGTCTGATCAGGACCTGCTCTCTTTGCTCATGCAATGATATAGATATGATTCTATAGTTTCTGCCACGGCCAGATTTTCGTGTGTTCATTCACCGTTATATGAATTAATCTAATTGGTATTCATGATGTCATTATTTCTTACATGAATAATCATGGAGTAAAGAGTTAGAAGTGGGGTTTCAAGGTTCGAGTGGGCTTGAGTTTGGTCTTCTGAAAATTAATAGGGGTTTCATCTAATAAATATCTTCTAATATATTATCTAAACATTTTCTAATACATTCTTTAACTCCTGCTAAACAAATAACTAAGTTTCAGTAGAATCTGCCTATAGCAACTATATTTTGACTAAACATTGGGAACCTTAACCCTTACAACGCTTACTTTGGAAATGGACTATTCCAATATTCAAACAGGTCGAGCTTATGGTAAATGTTAAGGGATTAGTATAAAGAAAAGTGTGCTACCATATATCTCAACCCTTTCCCTCATACAAACGTGTTTTCACGCATCTGCAAACAGAGTAGAACCAGATTAGACGGCTCCTAGAGGAGCCGTCTGATCAGGGTCTGCTCCGTTTGCTAATGGAATTTGATAGAAATGTTTATTTATTTTCTAAAATGGCTACAATAGTTCACCTTCCATATTTCATTATAACTATTTTGGCCATGAATATTCAGTAGGTATTGAAATTTGTAATAAACATAGAACAGGCAAAGGGTTAAAGCCCAGAATTAGACTTAGCGTTAGAGTTTGGGTGGTCGCTGTACAAGGATTTTACGGTTCTTCTCAAACATAATTATATTCTTGCATGATTCTTAATTTTTTTTTCTGATTTTACCAATGTTTTCTTTCGTAGAAGCCCTAGTACGATCGGGACTCCTATAGCTGCTGTTATTCAGCTCAAGAACAAGCAACCAATCCATGGACTCTCCTATCAGTATTATGACCCTCCTCCTATATATCACAAACTATTTTAAGTTGTAAATGTCTTTGTCTGTAGGACCGGAGATAGACGTACCTGAACCTTTTCCCTAATCAACACGTTTTGCGTGGATTGACTTAAAATTCATTATGTTAACTTTTCAAGGGACTTTTCAAACTCGAGATTCAGATTTATATAATATTAATAACAGGAGCCGTCTGATCTGAGTCTTCCCTGTTTGCAAATGAGAATGAAAAGGCGTGTATTTGAAGGAAAGGGTTATTACATAGGCTCTATAACATCAGTTGCCTATTCGACTCTTTCGTATGTTGCTTACAAAGCAGTGCAGCAAGAAAGGGATATATCAATGCACATCAATTGACTATTAAGTACAGTAAAACCTCTCTAAACCGGAATTCTAGTAGAGAAGAATTTAGATACTTTTAGGCAGGTGGCTGCTTCATGCAGAGTGAAAGTCATGCAGAAAGCTCCTCTAGGAGCTTTCTGCATGACTTTCACCCTGCATGAAGCTGCCACCTGTCTCCAAGACCGATATTTATACCAAATTTAACGTCCGGTTTAGAGGGGTTTTACTGTATAGGCACATATAGTAGATTGTAAACTATGTTACCTATCAATAACAAACTATACCGACACCGGTGTAGACAATGCACAATTTGCTCACTTTGCACGACAAATATATCACTGCCACCCTTCGTAAAAATGAGAAAGGTTCTACTTTCTATTGACACTTCTCATGCTTAAAAACTTAAGGCTGCTGAAACACCGATAATGTTTTACTTACATGATTATATATTATATTTCTTTCATTCTTTTGGAAAATATTGACCGGACGTCAAACAGCTTTGATTCTGATAAGATGCCGAGTTACTCGGCGTGACGGCGTCTTATCTGGTTTCAAACTGCTTGCAGATGCCATTCAAGTCGAGGTTAGGTTTAGAAGGGTCTTAATTCCATACTTTTACTGTACAATAGACCCTGCAACTAAGGGCAATTCTGTTCAACATATCAGATGTGCCCTAACCCTTGTCTGTCTGAATACTAATTAACTATTAATTAGTGTATTAATTACTGTCGATGTTGTGACCGCCAGCTGTTCGCTTTCAGACAGCATGGTCGAAATCACTTCAGAGTTGTGTCCCTTGAAAACATCTACAACTTCTGTTGTCCGGAAATTGTATAGGTAAACATCGCCGCTAGAGGACGCTGCGACACAATGGTGGCAATCCTTACACAAAGCCATGGCGGTGATCTGCGATGAATGTTCAGGGAAATAACTAAACTACTATGAATAATTCGAGTCTTTTTTATTGTAAAAATAAATATTTGATTGACCACCTATATACCAAATTTGCTCCATTCGTTAAGTTTCTTTACTAAAGAGCTTTTATAAACAAGCTTGGATTACAATAGAATCTACGAAATATAGAATGTTTGAGCTACTGAAAGGGTGAGGTATTATACTTTTTAGCAAATTTCAGACATTTTGTCTATAACCTTTGAGGTAAATTATGTTAATTAGTTGGTATTTAGGGCAGGTGACTGCTTAAAGCAAGATGAAAGTAAACCAGAACGCTCCTATAGATAACCCTTCCTCAACGCATTTGCAAACAGAATAGATCCAAATCATATAGGAGCAGTTTGAGCAGGGCCTGTTTGCTTATGGATTTATATTGACCTCATTCTACAGTATCTGCCATGGTCAAAAGTTTCTGTGCGTATATGCCACTATCAAATCCAATTATTTAATACATGTACATGTATTTCTGATGTCATTACATGGGTATTCATGTAGTAAAGTGTTAAAAAATAAGAATATAATTATTTACTCACATTTCCGTTGTGTTTGTTGATCGTCTGTGCAACAGTTCCAGTAGCCATGGCAATAACGTGCATAGCACCGTTGTCACAACCTACACAGACAATGAATAGCACTGCAGTAACACCAGCCTAATCAATTCCTGTTTCCACAGATTTTAAACAAAACCATTATCATGCTAAAATCCTAATGTCTGCATAAATACCGATTTGTTGCTAATTTTATTTAAATAAAACCTCGATACAACGAACACTTAATACTTACCATTATTGATCTTTAACACAGATGGCAGCTTAATGCGGGGTGAAAGTCATGCAGAAAGCTCCTAGAGGAGCTTTCTGCGTGACTTTCACCCTGCATTAAGCTGCCACCTGCCTACAAAGATATATATTCTTCATTACTAAAAGTTCGTAGTATCGAGTTTTTACCGTACTTCAAATTCGTTACAGCGTTTTGAGAACCTACTGAGTATCTTGGCGAGAAGCCGAGTTAGACTCAGTGTTCCCGGGCATCTGGAGTGGATCTAAACGATTTACAAACGCCAATCAAGTCACAATGGTAAGGGCTAATTGCATATTATTAGACAATTAAGGTAAACAAGTAGCATGTACCTAACTACTACAACAGATATATGGTTGTTAATACTAATTAATTTTAAACCCCAGCACGAGCATGTTTATTTGTCACGATATCCATTTAACAAAATATTCTGTGTGAGAAATATTAATTAATTTGAAGCAGCTGACAAGGTAGTTTAGATGTTTTTACACAAAGTGGAGGATATTCTTAATTCAAATAAAGAACCAACAACTAATATCTACACGTGTGCAATTTTGTATTTTTTGAAGAAAAAACAACAACAACAAAAACAAACACAGCCAATGAATTTTTTATTTGCATGTTGAAAGCACAAAGCTATTGAAGCTATCCTTCATTTGTACACATTATTAACCTTTAGCCTGCTGAGCAAATAAGTTTTACAGAAATTTTCACCTACTACATTTTCAAAATTCAAGCTACATGTATAATCAATTTGTTTACGAAACTGCAATCAGAATGTCAAACAGTTTGGATCCTGATGAGACGCCGAGTTCTGGATCCAAACTGTTTGTATAGGTATCCACTCATCCGCCCATAGCAGGCTAAAGGTTAAATCAAGAATAGCTTCTTCCCATATCCACCAAGCTCTGTGAAAACTCTTTCGAATAGTCTCTCGAAGAGATAATTCTAATCTTACCCTACATGGAGACGCTTTCTTAGATAGTCTCGAACAGTGAACACAGCGCAGGGCTTAGCCTCGAGACGAGGCATAAACAAGATGTGTTGTCTGAACACTATTATCAAGAATAGGTTCTTCTTTTCTCCACCAAGTCCTGCGTTATGACCACTCCTAAGAATCGGATCGAAGCCAATCCCTACGTCGTGGTCACTCTTTAGAATCGTCTCTTCGAGACGAAACTGAAGAGAAACAACAACGAAGGATCTGATGGAGAAATAAAGAATTTACTGCCGAGCCACAAATAAAGGTGCGTACCAAAATACTAGAATCGTCATTTCTCCCCCAAACCCTATACATCTCGAAGAGATTATTCTAAAGAGTGGTCACAGTAAAGGGTTTGGGGATGAAATAAAAAAAAATGAAAATGTTTAAATTTACACATATTTTCTGGACCTCTGATTTAGTAGTTAGAATACGCCCCTATGACTGTAGATACGCCCTTATGACTCTGTATATACGCCCCTATGACTCTGTAGATACGCCCCTATGACCCTGTAAATACGCCCCGTGGCTCTATATATTATATATGTAACAATAATGGAAAGCCCTCTCACCGACTACGAGGAAAGTGCTGTCGGAAGAAACGTCAAGACACAAGATGGGACGTAAACACTGCTCATCAATCACATTCATGTGAGTCCATTCTTTTGTGTACCAAAGTATGACACGACCGTCCAAAGACCCTGTAGAACAAAACAATTTTTTTTGCTTCAATGGTCACTTGTCGTAACCTCTTCAAGAGCGCATCATTTATAGACACACTGCCTTGGCCCTTTATTCAATACAGACTCCCGCTGACCCCTTTGCAAACAGAGTAGACCTAGATCAGACGGCTCTCGTAGATGTTATGTGTTCGGGATTTGCTTTGTTTGCTTATGACATGCATAAGGTAGGTCTGATTCTACACTTTCTGCGACTGCCAAACATCTCATGTTCTTTTACAAAAAAATAGAAATTTAGTTTCATCCCGAGAGCTTTTCTTACATGAATACCATGGATATTCATGTAAGAAATAATGACACCATGAATACTGATAAGAATATTTTATAATGGCACATGGAAACAGAAAGTCTAGGCCATAGCAGAAACTGTAGTACTATATCTATGTTATTTCACAAGCAAACAGAGCAGACCCTGGTCAGACGGTTCTTACATGAGCCGTCTGATATGGGTCTACTCTGTTTTCAAAGGCGTAGAAATGTATTTATGGAGAAAAGGGATATTCACGACAAAGAACAATTGAATGTCCGGTTTAGAGAGGTTTTACTTATTAAATAATATATTCCCGTATTCTCTCTAATAAACACATCGTTCTAGTAACCCTTTCCCTGTTCTTAACTTATTCAAACTTCAATACCTACTGAATATTCACGGACAAAATAGTTATAATGAAATATGGAAGGTGGGCAGTTGTAGGTATTTAAGAAAGGAAAGGAAACGTATTATTCTAATTCCATCAGCAAACAGAGCAGACCCTGATCAGACGGCTCCTATAGGAGTCATCTGATCTAGGTCTACTCTGTTTGCAAATGCGTGAAAAGACGTTTATATGAAGGAAAGGGATAAACGCATCTTTACATTTTTTTTTTTTTGGGGGGGGGGGGCTAACAATGGATAAAACAACTAAAATCCCATATGATAACCATTAAATAAAGATATATAGGTCATTTTCCCGTAAAATACAGGTGGTAGCTAAATGCAGACTGAAAGCAATTCAGAAAAAGCTATCCTGAGAGATGTCTACATTGTTTTCATTCTGCACTAACCAATCCACATACATATAAAATGCTAGAAGGTCCTTTTAACCCTTTCACTGCCAAAGCCTGTCGTCTGTTAACTTTGTCGTCTGCTACAATTTTTTATATTTTTTATTTTCTTCATTTTTGTTTCAAAAACATAGTAACAGTAACAAACAGTTTTAATCCTGATGAGACGCCGAGTTACTCGGCGTCTCATCTGGATCCAAACTGTTTGCAAAGGCAATCACAGATCCAGCATTGGCAGCGAAAGGGTTAAAGATGTAACACCCCTTTCCACGGAACGGTTATTAGAGTTAATACGAACTATAAATAACTCAAGTGCAATATTTGTAGAATCGCATCAAATAAAAAGCGCACATTAAAAATGTAGATAACATCTGGCGTCCATCAGGGCGTCGAAGGGTTCTCGAATATAACAGATTTGGATGGATGATTCGGCATGTCTTCGGGATGTTCTAGAACCCTTCCGCGTCTTTCCTGAAGTTTAAAATTTGGACGCCGAATGTTTTATTAGGAGGGCCTCGGGACCTTCGGCAAGCCGTCGGGAACCCTAATGGACGTTCGGGAACCCTTCGCAGTGGCTTCGGAGTAGTTTCGGGAACAATCTACAAGGCTTTGGGATCTCCTATCTTTCCCGAGCGGTTTCCGAATAAAGCCGATTCGATGCGAAAGGCTTCCCTAAGACGTGGAAGGATTCTCGAATCCACGTGGAAGACATGCCAAATGTATTATGAACGATTCAGAATCGTCTCAGAAGACGCTGATGTCAGCACAACTTTATATATTTGTATATCTGAAAAAGAGCGGTCGTCAGATTGCCGAACGCATTTGAGAGAACAGACGTCTTTTCCACTCCACAACACTAACATGCGAGGAAAACTCTCAGATCGGCAACCCTTCCGCATTCTTTCTGCAACGATTTGGCACCCTTCCGCATATTCTGCAACGTTTCCGCAACATTTCCGCACGATCGGAAACTATTCTGGAAGCATTCGGGAGATAATTCTCAAGTTTTCGGCATGCTCCTGCGTCGCTTCGGCGTCTGTTCGCAACGCTTCGTAGGCCCCTCTCCGAATACATGCGGAATGCAGGCCAAATGACCCCGAGGACAAAGCTGATTACGAATGGTTCCGGAAAGAAGCAAAATTTATTCGGCAATCTTTCGGCAAGGCTTCGGCGCTGTAGTGGACGCCAGGCCCTTTCCCTCATATTGACGACTGTTGACGACTCTGTAGAAGTCAACGTGTGAAACCATTGTCATAAATAGAGCATTTGCTCCTATAGGAGCAAATGCTCTATTTATTACAATGGTTTCAAACTATAAAATTCTAATACTTTGCTTTTCTATACTTAATGCTCCTTTTCGGTAGATTAACCAAAGAGGTTGTATCTAGAAATAGCCTATGAGGTAATGGGTTAAGACAACCATGTTTTGTAGACAACCATTTACGATTAAGTGGTCGCTACTGAAATATTCTACAATACAGCTGGCAGTGTTGAAATGTTTGTTCTGACTTACGACTTTTCTGAGCTGGATGCAATACAGTAGAACCCGTAGCCTATTCATTTATTGAACATACGAGTCTTAAAAAGCAGGTACAGTCAGGTGCACAAATTATTGGTGAAATGGCAGCCATGTTGGAATGGTTAATCAAATGTGAGGTTTATCTACCTTCATTTATGTTGTTATGTTACATTAATGAAAATGAAAATGAGACAACTCAGTCTCTCTCATGACCCTTAGCTCTGAATGACATCACAAATGACGTCATAACTGTCATCTGAAGGTCATTTTGTGCATAAACAAATAATGGGGAGAAAAGACTGTGGAATTTCAAGTGAAGTTAAAAATGTACAATAACGAAATGAAATTTAGTGAAATAAGCAGGACATTGGGATTACCTTACAGTACAGTGACAAATATTGTGAAAATGTTTTTAGCAACGGGATCAGTGGAAAATTGGTCAAAAAGTGGAAGACCAAAAATGTGACAAATAGGAAGTTTCAGATGATGGTATGGGGATGCATTTGTTGGCATGGTGTAGGGACACTGGTAAAAGTAACTGGAAACAACAATTCTAAAAAGTATAGGGACATCCTAGAAGGCAAGTCATAGACATTTCCCTCGAGGCAATTATATTTTTCAAGATGATAATGCCCCAGTGTACTGGTCTAGGGTACTACAACAATACAGGGCTGAAAATAACTTGAAATCTCTTTCTTGGCCTGCAATGTCACCTGATATATAATTAATGCTGTTGAAAATGTGTGGTTGTACATCAAACAAAAACCTGGAAATAGGCATCAAGTAATCAACAGCCATGACGATTATTCACTGAAATTCAGAGGATTTGGATGGATATTCCAGCTGCATATATACAAAGTCTTTATTTATCAATTCCAAGAAGAATAATAAGTGCTATTAGACTGAAAGGACATCTTACAAAGTATTAAGGTCAGAAAAAGTTGAAAAGTTCTTTGTTTTTCATCTTCCTTTAGAAATGTTATTTGCATAAAAGATGGCTTTAGTGTTAAAAGAAAATATCAAAATGGCCGCCATTTCATCAATACTTTTTGCACCTGGCTGTAGTTGTTTAAACAAAGTAATGCAGAAAGTTCCTACTGAAGACTTCTGCCCTGCATTAATCTACCATCTGCTTTACACACCCATAATTGAACCTCCTTTTGATAACCACTTAACTCTTTCGGCACAAATGTCGCCTGTTGGCACCATTGAAAACAGTGCAGTCCCAGGTCAGATGCCGCCTTTTCACGGCGGCATCTGACTTGGGACTTCACTGTTTTCTGTATTGTTTTAGACCAAGCATACAGGTTTTTAAAAATAATTGTTTTACTAATATACCTTTATTATTTAGTTTAGAATTATATTTAATATGATTATTGCAGACGACACTTTAAAATTTGGCGCCAAAAGAGATAAGACAGGTTCTAATTTACTGCGATAACTATACAAACTAATGGGCAAAGCAGTATGGATCCGGAGGAAACGCCGAATACCTCAACACCTCATCAGGATACAAACTCCTGGACATTCTGATGGCATTTTCAGCAGAAATAAAAATTATTCTTCAGAAAATTGGAGGAAGACAGTTACAGGAAAACCTGGATAGTTTTGAAGTTTTCGTACATAATATACAGTAACCTTTTTAAGCATGTGGCTGCTTATTGCAGGGTGAAAGACAGAGAGGAGCTTTCTGCATGACTTTCACCCTGCATTAAGCTGCCACCTATCTCAACCATTTACTCCATGAATAATTATGTAGATCATAATTTAATCGTGAATACCAATCAGATTGTTTTCTCTAACATAACATATGGACACAGCCAATTGTGGCCATGACCAGGTCTACATACACATGTAATTTCATAATCAAACGTAACAGATCCTGGTAAGACCGCTGCTATATAGGATCAATCTGACCTGGGCATTCTCTGTATGCAAATGCATTAAAATTCATGTTTATGGAATAACGGGTTGAACAGCGATACTGAAATTCATTTAACCCATTTGTGCCCACGATCCCATATATTGGACATAGGCAAACAGTGTAGACTCTGATCAGACACCGCATGATGCGGCGTCTGATCAGAGTCTACACTGTTTGCTGATAGTAATTTCAATATAAAACAAAACGAAATTGAAAATTTTAGCCAGGCATATATATCTTAGATCAAAAATGGACTAATCCAATATATAAACATGGAAGAATCCATTGGGCGCAGATGGGTTAATGTAGTGACTATAGTTTTGCACTGTACCATCGATACCGAGTTCTTGTGCACATCATGTAAACTCACCCGATATGAGAATGGTGGTTCCTTTACACAACCGCATCGCTGTTACCCGTTTTCTGTGCATTACAAGAGTCTGTACAGTACGATCTTCTTCCTGAGTTTTTATGATGATGGAACCATCTTCAGTTCCGCAAATCACGTGGGTGTCCTTTAATGACGCCAGACAGGTGACATGTGATTTGAAATTTCTGAAAATTATATACGTTTCGCAGTGAACGTTTAGAATATATACTTGGTGAATTAGCAAAATGCATGACCTCTTTGAACAAATTGTACTTTATTTATTTATTTATTTATTTATTTAAGAATGTGTTTAATGTATGCGGCAGGTGATTTATAAGTACATTCGTTATGCTACTTTTTTCATTTAATTGCCAAAACCTTTACGAGCAGGTATAGTAAATTATCTGGTCTCCGACGAAATAAAATTAGCATTTCTAGTACTGTTTGAAGTTATAGTAGATATTATATAAGACATTGCCTATATTGTCAGAATTTGTTTTGCTTTTCACAGAAAATTGAACATTGGCCTCATGACTGGCTGATATGTAACTCTCTTTTCACCATGGGCCAAAATCGGAAATATGTTTTAGATACGAAAAGATATTTATATAACACACTTGGCTTTAGGAATTTAACATTGTAAATAAAAGTGAGTTAAATCTATCATAAAACTATTTAAACTTTCAAGTAAAACTAATTAAATCTTCAACATGTTGCACTAATTTAAATCTATAGTTAAAACTCATTAAATTTAACATGAAGTTAAATCTATTGAAGAAATTAATTTATTCCTTAACATGCTGCGCTAAGTTAAACATATAGTAAAACTACAATGTACGACATGCTGTGCGCAAAGTTAAAGCTATGGTAAAAACTAATTAAATATTTAAACCATTCCCGCATATAGACGCCTTTTGACGCCTCTGTAAAAGTCACTTTGTGAAACCATTGTGATAAATAGAGCATTTGCTCCATAGGAGCAAATGCTCTATTTATCACAATGGTTTCAACTCTACACAATTCTAAAATTTTCCTTTTTAGTAGTAAATGCTCCTTTTCGGTAGATTTTTTCAAAGATCTAAAAATAGCCTATACGGGAATGGGTTAAAGTGCAGCGCGCGAAGCTATGGTGATATTTGCCAATACTGTGTATCCAGACGGACCAGTAGCAGCAACTATAGAGAAAATCTATATTATACCATAAGCAACCAGAGCAGACCCTGAACAGATGGCTCCTTTACAGGAGCTGTCTGATCTGGGTCTGTTCTGTTTGTAAAGGCGTCTCAGTGAAATAAATGAGGTTCAATACTAGTGAAGCACCGACCTGTAGGTTTGTAGGCAGGTCTCCGAGTTCAAGTCCCACATACACAGAGTTTTGTCCTTGGAACCCGTAAGTAGCCGCCAGCCGTTGGTGTTGATATACATACAGGTGATTGGACCGACATGTCCTAGCAAAATAAGGACTTTTATTTCATCATGCAATATGGTATCATAGAAAGCATTGATTTACCCTTTCTTGCTAAACAGATGACACTAATTTATAATCGCTGATTAAACCATTACGCAATAGAAGCCCCTTATAACGCTTCATGCGATCATACTATACCCATATCAGGCCTCAGGGTTTGCTCTGTAACTTCATGGACTATTTTACATCTGATTCTACAGCGTCTGCCAGAGCCACACTTTCTTGTGTACATACATGTATACCATATTAAAAAAATGTATTTTAGCGTTACATGCTACTCGGACTTTTGACGTCACACATCGCCCATATATTAATAAAACTGAAGTTTGGAAACATTTTGTGATATATCGATTGATATGCAATAAACTGTCTGTGCAAACACGTCAAATGTACACTTCTGGATATTTGGGTCAGGTTTTGGCTTAACCCTTTCCTTCTTTCACATTAATGTAAGAATACTGACATCATGAGTATGTATTACTTTATTTTATTTATAATGGAACACAGGATTTTTATCTGGGCAGAAACTGTAGAATCAGATCTATATAATTCCAGGAGCAAATTGAGCAGACTCTGATCAGACTGCTTCTATAGGAGGCGTTTGATCTTGGTCTACTCTGTTTGCAAATGCACGAAAAGGCGTGTACGTTGAGAAAGAAGGTTAATATAGGATGAAATTCTGCATTTTTGCATTCTTACTACTTTTCTGTATTGAGAAATCCCATGCTTTTAAAAGTTCTGCCAAGTAAGAAAATACAGTAAAACCCCTCTAATGTGACTACCAAAAAGAGGTATAATTCTGGGTAGCAGAGGCAGGTAGTAGCTTAATGCAGGACAAAAGTAATGCCGAAAGCTCCTAGAGGAGCTTTCTGCACTACGTATGTCCTGGATTAATTAAGCAACACCTTGCTTAATATAAAGACACCCATGCTAATTCATTTAGTGGTCGCATTAAAGGGCTTCTACTGTATGTAAATATAAGGTCAAAACAAAAGAAAACCATACAATACGTTCATAGCCTGAATGATTAGTTTGCCGCATTTCTTATCACAATCATGAAAGGTTATAATGATGATGTACAGTAAAACCCATCTTTACCGGAATTCTATTACAGAAGAATTTAGATATTTTAGGCAGGTGACTGCTTAATGCAGGGTGGAAGTCATGCAGAAAGCTCCTCTTGGAGCTTTCTGCTAGACTTCCACCCTGCATTAAGCTGTCACCTGTCTCCAAGACCGATATTTATACTATTAACGTCCGGTTAAGAGAGGTTTACTGTAAATAGTTTTAGTTTCTTTTCCAGCATCACCTCTAAATCTTTTGGTGATTCGTTTGGTTGCAATGTGATACATGCATATCGAGTTGCCACCGGCGAGTAGAACGTGTTGCCCATTGGACATCAGCACGGCGCACGTGATTTCATGCTGTACAGACATTGAAGACACGAGCGGCACGTGAACGTTATCTAGCCACGTGGTCAGTGGCACCAGTAGAGGCATTGTATAACTATCACACCACTCCATACACTGTGTCACAAGGGGATCAATGTATTGCGGCATAAACTCTGAAAAATAAGAAGCAGTATAAGTAAACAACGAGCAGTGAGCCATAAAAATCTGCGCAGTCCACATTTTAGGGATATCAGCATTCTGTCAGCATGAGAAAAATCGTGATTATCCCCTTTTCAATCCATATAACCGTATACACAACAAAAGTACATTATCTTAGATGGACTGCAGCAATGCTGACACCCCTACATCGCGGAACGTACCAAAATGTAAAGCACATTCACGGCTCACTGCTCGTTGTTTACCTATACGACAAAAATAGCGTAAGTCCTAATTCACAATAAATACTATTCGGATAAGAGAGTACCCCTTTCCTATTCTATATTCATTCCAAATTTCGGTACCCACTGAATAGTCATGGACAAAGCAATTATAATGATTATGGAAAGTGGAATAGTGTAGCCATTTTAAAAAGTGAAGAAATATATTTCAAATTCTAAGGAGCCGTTTGATCAGGGTCTATACTGTTTGCAAATGGGTGAAAACACTTCTATATGAAGGAAAGGGATAATTATACTGTGCAGCAATTAATTCTATGTGAAACCGCACTTTGGTGTCCTTCGCACTTTGGATTCTACTTGAAAAAATGAACACCGAGGTGCGTCGATATGTACCAAATCTGCTCACTTTGTTGTCAATTCTTTCATATATGATTAAACTGATGGAAGAAGGACATGTGATATACGATTAAAACACGCATGTGCTAAATCCATATTGGATGTGAAACTGAAAATGTATGTCACTTTCTTATTGACTTTGTTCAATAGAATGTCTTGAGAAAGGTTTTATTCTCAGAGTACGAGAAGTCTATTAAGTTTCGATGAACACTAACCTTTAATCTGACGCATGCGTCCTATGAGCTCATTGGCCAGCTGCAGCGGTGACGTATACAAGGGTATCCCAGCATGTCTCAGTGTGAGGCCCAGTAGGTGTATGTCTGCGTCCAATAGGAGTTGCTGGACCAGTGCTATGTTGTGCACCATCTTCATCACACTTTTGGCATCGGCCATGGCCAGCAGGTATTCGAAATTACAGAACGTATGCTCCTTGAACTTCTTCATGTCACCTTTGTATAATAGTATACAGTTAAAACCCCATCTATACCGGAATTTTGATAAAGAACATAAGTTTTCCTTTTAGGCAGGCAGTCGCAGTAAGGTCAAAGCAATGCCAAAAGTTCCTTTGGAAGTTTTTTCGGTACGATTTTCAACTTAATTTAAACCATTCTCTCCTAGACTATGTTTAGACCCAATCTCTTTGAATAAATCTACTGAAAGATGTTTTCACCAGAAAAAGGAAACTTTTTAGAATAATATAGACCTAGTTTTGAAACCAATACAATAAATAGGGCATTTACTCCATAGGAGCAAATCCTCTATTTATCACAATGGTTTCATAAAATGACTTTTACAGAGACGTCAGAAGTGGTCAGTAGGAGGGAATGTGTTTAAGCTGTCACTCGTCTAAATATCGACGCTGATACTAATTTTAAAGTCCGGTTTCGAGGGGTCTACTGTAAAGCTACAAACAACGTTATTACATTCCCTAATAGGCTATTTTGTTTAGATCCAACCGCTTTGAATAAATCTACCGAAAAGGAGCTTTAACTAGCGAAAGGGAAACTTAGTATTTTATATATGGAACCAATGCTCTATTTATCACAATGGTTTAAAAAAGAAAGTACTTTTATAGAGGCGTCAAAAGGCGTTAATATGAGGGAATGGGTTAATACATAGACATACGACAGATTGCTCATAAATTATAGTAGCCCTCTTCTACAATAGCCACTTCAAAGAGGGTGAATTAATGTATTACGAAATTAATGCAGAAATGAATAAACCCTTTCCCTGTTGAATATTTCTATAAGAAACAATGTAAGGACTGAAACAATGTAATAATAATGGCACATAGTCAAAATATTTAAGCAATATGATAATAAGGACACATAGTTAAAAGTACTGAAGCAATATAATAATAACATATAATCTAAAGGACTAGAGAAATATGGTTATAATGGTACATGAGAAACCGAATCAATATGATAATGGTGGCACATAATTTAAAGAACGAAAGGCATATGATATCTAAAGGACAGAAGGAATATGATATCTAAAGGACAGACTCTATATGGTAATAATGACATATAATCTAAAGGACTGATGCAATATGATAATACAATTTTTTTGTGATCTGAAGTATTACTCGATCTGGATATAAGTTTTGTTCAATAGACAAGTTTACAATTTTTGAATCATATACAATGGAGATAAAATTTCAAATTTCAAAAGAATAAACTGCTGACATCTAGAACAAGAGGTTGCGACAAACAGTGAGGTCCCTAATCATACGCCGTATTGGCAATGTGGTGTGTGATCAGAGACTGAACTGGTGTATTTTGGTAGCAATGGCGGTGAATGCGTCATACCTGATTTTATCAGATGGAACCACAATTCCTGGAGTTTCCTCATGTTGTACATAGTGTCACTATAAACGAGCGGCTGTGGGGATAACATCCGGTCTGTCTCATTCTGCATGACGTCATAATCGGTAGTTGTATGGAAAGGATTGTTTGTCCGCCAGTGCTCCAAGAAGATGTCCGAAAGATCCTGGTGTACCCGTAAGGAATCTTCGGCAGTAGTGAGGTATCTCTGGCGTATTATCGTGATGCAACAACGATTGGAAAAGGACATCAGAGTTTTCCCAGCAATGAATCGCTTCGTAAGAATTGGGGCTGTTGCAACACAATCAATAAATTCAATCTCGTTAACCCTTTCGGCGCCAAAAATCTAATTGTCGTCTGAAAACCAACTTTGTTAATTATTAGGTAAAATAAGGAAATTAGATAATTTAATGCAAATTGCAAAGGAATAAAGCACAGATATAGAGACATAGTTTGAGACAAAAGAACAGACGCCGCCTTGAAAAGGCGGCGTCTGGTCTAGGACTGCGTTATTTCTTGTGGTGGATTTTTGCGACATTAATATTTTACCTCATGAATTTTCATGTAAGAAATCTGGACCCGTATTCATAAAGCTTCTAAGGAGAAACTTAAGAAAATTCTTGAATATTATAAAATGAATACAAGTAAAACTATTTCAGAAAAATAAAGGTATATATCAAATATATATTTAACCAAATATTCTAGAAGTCATTGAATTAAGATTTACCCTATAGTTTTACTACAGATGCAGACAGAAATATTTTCCTTCAATTGCCATAAGATTAAAATATTCCTAAGGAGCTTTATGAATATTGCCATAGGACTATTAATTAGAAAATGCTTATAATGCCATATAAACATAGGAATGTTTAGCACTATTGAATCAGATATATATTGTTTCCTGTAAGAGCTACCCTTTTGCCTATGAAATAATATCGATCTGATTCTATAACCTCCACCATTGTCCAAAGTTCCCTTATTCATCACGTTGTTATATAATTCACGTACTTAATAGCCATACTGTTATTTTTTATTACATAAATGCTCAACAGCTCAACAGATAAAGGACTGAATGAGACAAACAATAGGTTTAGATTTACCAAGATGCTTTTTCACTGTCACCCACACATGGCAAGGGAAGCGGAGGACGATGGGATCTGTTGACCTGTGCACGTCTAGCAATATGCTATCATTACTTGACAGCGTATCCTTCAGTTCAAGCTCTGTAAGTCCATATCTTGACAAGGCAATGTATGAGCAAATAGTGCTGACAACAGGCATACCAAACAGCTTCTCCAAGTTTGTTAAGGTATATTCTACCAACGATTCGTTAGTATTAGGTAAACCGTAGTCACTTGCCATTCGCAGTTCATATCCTGAAGGCCAAGACTGAACCATCGTCGCTAGCGTGAGTGTCACAAGTGGGCTTCTCTCTTTTAACACTGCTTCCATTACCACTTCATTCTGTTTGTCCGTAATTTGTCTTTTTGCAGAAAACAAAGCCTGGTTCAGTACCGTGTTACACTGTTCATTTGTCATCGGTGATATGAACACAATTCCATCCGAGTTTAGCAGCTTACTCTCTAGGCGTTTCACGATGGAGCCATTATCTGACAAACTGCATGTCACCACAATATGCACCTTTGCCGGGAGTCTTGCAGCGAGCCATGCACCACAGTCACACTCCGATCCTTGACCAATCTGCGCACGTTCAATCCCGTCTATGAAAACGAGCAAGTGTCTTGAGCTCTTAGAAATGCGATTTAAGAGTCCGTGGAAGAAATTGGTTAACTTCTTCACGGTGTAGGTCTCTATGTTCAGTTCTTGCTTCAGTATGATGTTGATCTGTGAGCAGACTGTTCTAAAGATATCTTCCATTAAACAAGAGCTGGCTGTCAAGCCAACGAATATAGGTATCACAATAGCATCTTTTCCAAAGAGCTCCCTCGCTCTGAAACACAATTTTGAAATAATTGTTGACTTTCCGGACCCATCTGATCCCTTGATGATTGTTAATTGGTGATCCCCGCGTGTGCCATTAATTAGTAATGCCTGCAGTTTTGAAAGATGCTCGTCATACACCACACCTTTACTTTTCCTAAATATGTCCACACAGTGATGGAGTTGTGCCAATGCCTCACTGTAATCAAAGGACTTCCTCACACGATCTAGAAGCAGTGGTGGTTTGGTTGACAAATCAACGATCTCTCTTAGTTTCGTTGCAACTGCTCCTACAAAGTGGTCAAGGTATTCACCGCAGTTTCTCTTGTATTTTGTCTTTTCATCGCAAATCAACTCGATGATGTTTGCTTCATTGACATTCCTTTGGATATCTTGTCGCAGTCTCGCTGTCTTGGCCTGCTGACTGTGAGGGTCGATGTTCTTTATACCTTTGTTTAAGCTATTCAGACCGTTGGTTCCGTTCTTGCTTGTTATATGATCTGAAAGACGAGACATGAAAACAGTGACAATGTACAGAGAACCGTCCCGGTTAGCCCAAAATCAACGAAGCGTAACATGGGTCCTGACGTGTACTAACAACCAGTTTAGGTCCAGATAAGACGCCGAACAAGCTCTTTCATACTCGGTCAATTATTTCTCAAAAGATTAAAATAAACGGACAGCTTCATGAATTGCAATAGGTCGGGGTTTATGTAGACATCATATTTGCAGCGGGATACAAGTTAATTTTGGTGCAGTCGGTGTATTGATGTAGCAGTTTGCATGTATCTGTGTATTGCATGTAATGTGATTCATGTAATAATTATTCTTATTAATTAAGAACTAAATACCAGAGACGCCTTTGCAAACAGAGTAGACCCAGATAAGACGGTTCCTGTAGGAGCCCTCTGACCAGGCTCTGCCCTTTTGCTTACAACATTCATTGTGTCATTATTTCTTACATGAGTATTTATGAGACAAAGTGTTAACGCAGATCAAATGTAATTCAGAAAGCGGTAATTTTCTGAATTACGTTTGTCCTGCATTAAGCTACTATCTGCCTTATTGACACATAATTAGACTACTTTGTTAATGATCACTTAGGAGGGATTTCGGGTTAATATGTTTTATTTTGTTCGTCAACTCTTCTCGTCGTAATGGTTTCAAAGGGATAAAGTATAAATGAAGTCAAATGTATAGGATATGTTGCGATTAATCATTTTGTACAAACTGATACTTAACTAGTATTGGAGGGTGTTAATAAGGTCGCCTACAAAATGACTACGAGCATCATATCATTTTTATTACATAAATTAGTTCGACTAAAATGCCGTTTTGACAGGTCCTACATGTATATTTCTACATGACGTCGTAGTGTTTCTACATGACGTTATGTACAGCTTATATTAACTCTTTTGGCGCCAAATTTAAAAGTGCCGTCTGCAATAATAATTTCATATTAAATATAATTCTAAACTAAATTATAAAGGTATATTAGTAAAACATTTGTTTTTAAAAACCTGTATGCTTGGGCTAAAATAATACAGAAAACAGTGAAGTCCCAGGTCAGATGCCGCCTTGAAAAGGCAGCATCTGACCTGGGACTACACTGTTTTCAATGGTGCCAACAGGCGACATTGGCGCCTAAAGAGTTAAACGTGTGTAATATAGAGAAATAAGTGATGGTTATATTAACTCAAATACACGGGAGGTTTTGTGATAAATATAGGCTATGTTGCGAGTAGTCATTTTGTACAAACTGATAATAAACACGTCTTGGAAAATGTTAATTAAGCGAGCCGAATGATAACTATGTTACATCATAAGCATGCAGAGCAGACCGTGAGCAGATGGCTCCTACATATCTGGGTCCATGCTTATAAAACTTTTAGTTGTGTCTGATTTCGTTCTCAAGTTTTTGATTGGTCAGATTTGAGCCTTTGGCTCAAATCTGACCAATCAAAAGCTTGAGAACTCAAATCTGACCAATCAAAAGCTTGAGAACGAAATCAGACTCAGCTAAAAAGCTTTATAAGCATGGACCCAGGATCTACTTTGTTTACAAGGGCGTAGAAAGGCGTATTTATGGAATAAATGGATAAGCCTTTGGCTCAAATCTGACCAATCAAAAGCTTGAGAACTCAAATCTGACCAATCAAAAGCTTGAGAACGAAATCAGACTCAACTAAAAAGCTTTATAAGCATGGACCCAGGATCTACTTTGTTTACAAGGGCGTAGAAAGGCGTATTTATGGAATAAATGGATAATTACATCATACATATTAATCAGACGATTGGTTTTAATGGAATATGGACACAGGAAATGTATGGAATGACAGAAATTATAGAATCATATCTATATTATTTCATAAGCAAACACGGCAAAATTCCGATCAGACGGCTCCCGCAAAATCCGTCTTATCTGGATTTACACTGTTTGCAAAGGTATTTAAATGGTTACATGAGGGTAATCAGAAAAAGAAACAATGCAGTAAAACCTGTTTATACCGGAACGTTAGAAGAGAAGAATTTAGATACTTTTAGGAAGGTGGCTGCTTAATGCAGAGTGAGGGTCATACAGAAAGCTCCTATAGAGGAGCTTTCTGCATACTAATCACCCTGCATTAACCCTTCACTGTTCTATGTTCATTCCAAATTTTAATACTTACAGAATATTCGTTAACAAAATAGTTATAAAAAAGTATGGAAGATGGGACACTGTAGACATTTAAGAAAGCATAGAAACAGATTTATCAAATTATATTAGCAAACAGAGCAGAGCCTGATCAAAACGATATTAATGAATGGTATAAATAAATGGTATTAATAAATGGCTTACCTACACATGTCCGAAAGACAAACAAAGATCGGTCTGCCGAGAGCCAATTGGCCTGCTTAATTTGTCTCTCCAGACCTACGTTAAAACAAAACAATACTACATATATCAAATGATAATCCTTTTTAAACTAAACAATGTTTACGTTTACTAACAGTGTCGCTTACTTCAATTCCGAAACGGTAAATTTCTTCATTACTTTTCAAAAAAGGTATACAGTAAATACTTGATACACTACTTTAAAATTTTAGTAGTGAAGAATTGATGCCTTTTTAGGTTTAAAGCAGGATGAAAGTCATGCTGAAAACTCACAGAGGCATTCATCCCACCTGTCTGAAAAACCGATAATAATACAGTGGAACTTCCATAATTCGAACTCGGATAACTCGGGATAACTCGAACAAAAAGTTCAGCCCTTCCAAAACGTATAATACAGAATTTCTCTAAAATATATCGCTACATATATCGAAACACATGTGGCAGCTTAATACATGTCTAAAGTAATGCTGAAAGCTCCTATAGGAGCTTTCAGCATTACTTTAGACCTGTACTAAGCTGTGGCCTTGAGCTATCGTTCAGATTAGAATTCGGATAACTCGAACTCCTGTTATCTCGAACTAATTTGCACGGTCCCTTGAAGTTCGAGTTATCGAAGTTCAACTGTACTTGTTTTAGTATTCGAACTATCGCGGTTTTACCGTAGTGTCAGACAGTTGGGATGATGGTGAAGCGCGGAGTTATCGGCTAAATAATATACATGTTGACATGATGTCTTAAACTATTCACAAGGTTAAAGGTTTGTACAGTAAGACCCCCATATCATAGCCAATAGGTAGAACACATACGAGCATTATACATGGATAACCCTAAAGTTACTCTATGAATAGTCATGTAATCAAATAATGACATCATGAATATTGATTAGATAAATTTTCATAATGTCACACGAATACAGGAATATTTGTCGATAGCAAAACATGTAGACTCATATACATGTATATATCATTTTATAAGTAAAAAAAAGCAGACCCAGATCAGACGGCTCCTAGATGAGCCGTTTAATCTGGGTCTACTCTGTTTACAAAGACGTATTTATGGAGTGAAGGGTCAAGTTAACCCATTGCCTCATCTGCTATTTTTAGATGCAACCTCTTTGAATAAATCTACCGAAAAGGAGCTTTAACTAGAGAAAAGGAAAACTTTAGAATTTTGTAGTTTGAAACCATTGTGATAAATAAAGCATTTGCTCCTATAGGAGCAAATGCTCTATTTATCAAAATGGTTTCACAAAGTGACTTTTACAGAGTCGTCAAAAGTCGTCAATATGAGGGAATGGGTTAAGCACGCGTGTAACCCTTGAAGTGTTTAGGAAGGTAAACCATATTTCATGCAAAATGTAAATGTAGCCAATTCAAAAGACAATTGATAAATGATGAATAGTGATTTATTAACTAACCCTTTCCCTGTTCTATATATATTCAACATGCAAATACCAACTGAATATTCATGGACAAAATAGTTATAATGAAATATACATGTGTAGAAGGTGGAACATTGTAGCCATTTTAGAAACTACAGAAACAGATATATCAAATTCCATTACCAAACAGAGCAGACACTTATCAGACGGCTCTTACAAGAGCCGTCTGACCTGGGTCTACTCTATTTGCAAATGCGTGAAAATGTGTTTATATGAAGGAACATGTTAAGTGTTTTTTACAATCGCATTATGAACACTATTTTCTGACCATGGCACAGACTGCAGAATGAGATCTATATCGTTCCATAAGTAACAGAACAGAGCCTGATCAGACGGTTCCAAGACCATATTATGGTTCCTACACGAGCCACCTGATCTGGGTTTACGTTTTTACAAATTAATGTCTATGACGAAAATATTAAAGACAATGATTTACTGATAGTAAATATTATATAACCATTAATTCATTTGATTGTGCTGATATAATGTGACATTTTCTATTGTCTCGGAAAACCTCTCATAGCAGACTCGCACGAAAGTCAAGTAATTGCACATAGCTTCAACGAGAAAATTACTTAGATAATGACATCATGCACGCTAGCTGTTACCATGACAATGTGCAAATGCGAAACGGGTAAATGTACTTTCGGTTTACAAATGTAGCGACAGTAATTATCAAGGCTGTCGATTGAGTCTACACTGTTTGCCAGGTTGAGTAATAATGTTTGGCTGATTAGTGTAAAACCACTAGTCCCTATTTACATAAATTTTATTGTAGTGTCTTTGCGTCCGCTAATCTTGTCGTCAAGTTTCGTTGTTGAGTTTCCTATCCTACTGTTTCAAAAATATGGCCAGAGTATCAAATATTTTAATCTAGAGTAGACGACGATTTACTCGAGTTATTTGATGTCCCATCTGGATGATCGGAACTATTTGCAAACGTGACCAAAGATTAACCAAATGAAGTTGATATGAGCATGTCATGCATGTGACATGTGACATGTACATACGTGTACAGTAAAACCCCTGTAAACCGGACGTTAAATTTAGTATAAACATCTGCCTAGCAGAAGGGTGGTAGCTTGAAGTAGGTTGAATGTCACACAGAAAGCTCCTCTGTGAGTTTTCTGCATGACATTCGCCCTGCATTAAGTAGCAACCTGCCTTATATCTGAACGATTCTCTACTAGAATCCCGATTTAGAGGGATTTTTATTGTACTTTTAATACATGTTAGTAAGTAGCTCTCCCGTGCCCTAAATTATTTAACAGTCTGTGATCATGGAAAAGTTCTATGCTATTGAAGTCTTACACGTGACATTACTGTATACATACGTATATGAATATATTGCCTTTGTATGCATATGTATACTCTTTCCTCATGTAGACATATGAGTGTAATAAGGGATATTTGTTTTGATTTTATTTTCAATTAGGCATACAAGCTTTCCTTTAACCCTTACAGTGCGGGGCACGAGTCACTAGTCTCCTTTGCCACATAGTTCTAACATGATCTATCAAGCGAATTAAATTAATATTCATGTATATTTCCACGCTTTAAAAATATTTGACACTGCACATATCACGTTGAAGAATATAGTTTGTATTCTAGAACACATGCCTTATATTGCGAATAAAGTTTTGTCATTTGCAAGCAAACAGTGTATAGATGAGAGGAGCCCTCTCATCAGGGTCTGCACTTATTGTCATTTTACACTTTTCTCTAGAAAAATCTCTACATATTCACCATAAGCTTGACCTGTTTGAATGTTGGAACAGTCCGTTTGAAAAGTCAGCGTTGTAAGGGTTGATCATTTATCTGACAGAGGCGTATTAAAATGCCTTTGCAGACAAAGTGGACCCAGATAGGGCGATAGGGATAGCTTATACAGTAAAACCCTCTCTATAACTGCCACTAAAGTACACCAAGTACTTTGTGTTTAAGGCAGGTGGCTGCTTAAAGCAAGGTGAAAGTAAAACAGAACGCTCCTATAGGAGCGTTCTGTTTAACTGTCAACTTGCTTTAAGCAGCCACCTGCCATAAATACCAACTAATTAACATAATTTAGCGGCCGTTATAGAGAGGTTTTACTGTATCTAATTCTGCAGTTTCTGTCATAGTCA
The DNA here is from genome assembly GCA_963576725.1 of Azorinus chamasolen. Lineage (NCBI taxonomy): Eukaryota > Metazoa > Mollusca > Bivalvia > Cardiida > Solecurtidae > Azorinus > Azorinus chamasolen. The sequence continues at coordinate 41,705,498 of OY755236.1, read as the reverse complement.
AAAATCCATATATCATTATTTAAAATATCAGCGTAGAAGTGTTCATGACGTCATTATTTCTTACATTAATATTCATAAGGTCGAGGGTTAATCTGATATTGCCGCGTTTACGTCTTCAGGGAAAAAAAGAAGAGAAGACGACATTAGAGTTGTTCAAAACATTCCTATAAGAAATAATGACATCATGAATATTTACTAGCTGCACTTTTGTAATGTAAACTTTTCATTGAAAGTTTTTACTTTGACAAAAAAAAACAAAGAATCAGATGTATATAATATCATAAGCAAACAGAGCAGACCCTAATCCTATATGAGCTGTCTGATCTGGGTTTACTCTGTTTGGAAATGCGCGAAAAGGCGTTTATATCAAGGAAAGGGTTAACACCGTGTAACATTACTACAATCCTGATTTAACCCTTATGCTTTAACCTTTATGCTTTAACCTTTCTGTATTCTAAAAATTGTCACCTGAAAATAGAGTCGTCTGTTTCAATTCTAAAACTACATATGTCTTCCATTTCTTTTAACCCATTCTCTCATCTTGGCGACTTTTGACTACTCTGTAAAACTCACTTTGTGAAACCATTGGGATAAATAGAGCATTTGCTCATATAGGAGCAAATGCTCTATTTATCACAATAGTTTCAAACTACAAAATTCTAAAAATTTCCTTTTCTCTAGTTAATGCTTCTTTTCGGTAGATTAATTCAAAGATGTTGTATCTAAAAATAGCAGATGCGGTAATGGGTTAAACAGAAAGTATCAGAGTGACAAATAGTGCGGACCCTGTTCATATACCAAGCGTTTGCAAAGGTTTGAAAATATTATCACAAAATCTACAGTAAACTGATCCGTCTTTCAAAATCAGTTTGAGAAACTGAGAATCGAAATGAATCCAAGAGTGCGTGACTTACTAGAGACGAAATGTTTCTCCCATCCATTCTTCAGCCAGTCATGGACACAACACTCTCTCGCCGAGCACTGGATCGTATCTAAAAGCCTCTTGTATGCGGAAGGCCATGAGGGGTCGGTCAGCCTGAGATTGAAATTTCTAGATAAGCGACTAAAAACTCTAATTTCTTCAACATTACAAAAATTACCGCTTCTCCCATGAGTCAGAAAAAAAATCGCAATTCCATATAGTCGTCCCACCCATGCGGGGCGCCAATTATGCGAGTACGCTTTTTAACCATTTCGACGTAAAACACATTGCCAAACATTGAAGATCCTGAGGAATCGCCATGGTTACTCGAATGATCACGTGGACCTAACCTGCTTTGTTAGATTGCTTTCCTAACGGATCACATTCGTAACAGATACACTGTGTTACAAATGTGAGTGTCCGACATGGAGGTTGACATTAGAATCATGTATGTATCAGGTTGAGTTCCTAGCTGACAATGTTCAATCATTTAATAGGAATAAGATTATCATTGTTTATTTGCATAATTATATTCCCTTGAGAATTATGTCTAAACTTTTCACTACCTTAGTAGCACAATTTAAAAATATAATATACATTGCTTGTAACATGTTTTAGGATACCTTGCATTTTTTATAGAACTTGTCATATACATGCACCTATGCAGTGTTGTTAATGTGTGCCTTTAATTAAATAAATATTACTTCTTAGTTACTTTATTTGTTTTTAATTGAGTACATTTAATACACTGTGCCAACTATTTTAGCAACTAAACTCTAATGATATACTTTAAGGAAAGAAAATCGTAGTAATTTCTTTGGTTAATAGTTTTAATTTGTTGTATAAATTTGAACAATGTGTCATCTTTGCGATGAATGATGATGATGATGATGATGATGATGATGATGATGATGATGATGATGATGATGATGATGATGATAATGATGATGATGATGATGGTGATGATGATGATAATGATGATGATGATGATGATGATGATGATGATGATGGTAATGATGATGATGATGATGATGATGATGATGATGATGTTGTTGTTGTTGATGATGATGATGATGGTGACTGCATGGTCATAGTTTCATTCAGATAAGTTAATACTGAGCTGACTGGAAATAATACATCATGTAATTGCTCACAACTTGTGACAAATGTCTTTCAGTTGTACACATGCACTTTTCTGTATAAAATCGGACGTGTTAGAAATGTGATTGTATGTCTCATCAAAAACCGGCATCGATCACATTCGTCACAAAATGTGACACGTGTTACAAATGTGGTCTAACACTGCTCTCATGCATTTTCATGTAGATTCGCCAAGTGTGGCAAAAAGTTTTAAGATAGGAACCATATACCGTTAAATCCCTCTAAACCGGATTTGTGGTAGAGAAGAATTAGGATACTTTTGGGCAAGTTGCTGCTTAATCCATTACCTTATAGGTTATTTTTAGATACAACCTCTTTGAATAAATCTACCGAAAAGAAACATTAAAAAGGGAAAAGGAAAATTTTAGAATTTTGTAGTTTGAAACCATTGTGATAAATAGAGCATTTGCTCCTATAGGAGCAAATGCTCTATTTATCACAATGGTTTCACAAAATGACTATTACAGAGTCGTCAAAAGTCGTCAATTTAAGGGAATGGGTTAATACAAGGCGAAAGTCACGCAGAAAGCCCCTAGAGAAGCTTTCTGCATGACTTTCACCCTGCATTTATATGCTACATGTCTCCAAGACCGATATCTATACTAAATTGAACGTCCAGTTTAGATAGATTTTACTGTAGTTGCAGGGTAAAGTGCTGGATAAAAAGTACACATGTAGAAAAGCTCCCTTAATGAACTTTCTGCATTGCTTTGGTACTGCATTTAAGTTCCGCCTACTTTAGCCGTTTCACTGAAAGAGACTCCTTTCCATGCCTTGCAAACAGAGTAGACCCCGATCAGACGGCTCCTGCAGTACCCGTCTAATCAGGATATGCTACGATTGCTGATCAAACTATACGGAACGGATTCTAAACTTTCTGCCATATCCCATTCTATTATAAAAAACGGGATCAATGAAAATACATACAGTATACTCTTCTTACATGATTATTTATTAGGTAAAAGTTAACCCCTGTTCAATATTCATGTAAGGAACGTTTATATCATGTATATTAATTAGCTGGATGTTTATAATGACACTATGTCATGTACACAGGGTTCTTTGGTATTGGTAGAAACTGTGGCGTCAGATCTATTATAAATTTATGGGTAAATATGGGTATATAGAAGTCATCTGATCTAGGTCTTCTCTGCGTGTAAATGCGTGAAAATGAGTTTAAATAAAGGAAAGTTTAAATGTTTCATATAGAAAAAATATATATATATTTGAATACGACCACGATTCTGTACTGCTAAATTTTCATGAATAATACTAGAGAGGAGTTATAGAGTGAGGACTAGAGAGGGATTATATAGTGAGACCTCGAGATGAGTTATTGAGTGTGGACTAGGGAGGAGATAGAGAGAGAGGGAGAGAGAGAGAGAGAGAGAGAGAGAGAGAGAGAGAGAGAGAGAGAGAGAGAGAGTGAGAGAGAGAGAGTGAGAGAGAGAGAGAGAGAGAGAGAGAGAGGGAGGGAGGAGGTAATGAGTGAGGACTAGGGAAGCGTTAGGGACTAGAATGGACTAATTGAGTGTGGACTAGAGAGGACTAACTGGTGACTAGAGAGGAGTTATTGAGTGAGGACTAGTTAGGAGGTATATATTGAGGACTAGAGAGGAGTTATTGAGTGAGGATTGGAGAGGAGTTATTGAGTGAGGACTAGAGAGGAGTTACTGAGTTAGGGCTAGAGAGGAGTTATTGAGTGAGGACTAGTGAGGAGTTGTTGAGTGAGGATTAGAACGGATATGCTTAGTGAGGACTAGAGAGGAGTTATTTAATGAGGACTAGAGAGGAGTTATTGAGTGAAGACTCCAGAGTAGTTCTTGAATGTAGACTACAGAGTGGTTATTGGGTGAGGACTAGAGAGTGGTTATTTGAGACAATAGACGAGTTATTGTGTGAAGAATACAGAAGCGGTTATTGAGTGAGGCCTAGGGAGGAGTTGTTGAGTGTTTAAATTATTAACGTTGTGAATATGTTCAATGAATTTGGTTAATAACTAGTGTTCATCCTTTTGTTGCACATACATATAGGGAAGACGGAAACAGAAACATGAGACAGCATTAAATCCATGCCAATGGTTTAATCCTTTGAATGTGAGAAACAAGTGCAGAAAACGTATACCATTTACCACTGAATGGACTATATCGTGAAACAACGATGGGTCCATTCCACATTGCAAGTTCAGCATTGCATAGGTTGCCAACCATTGTACAATAAAGTCTAACTAAAAGGACCACTGTCTAAGATAATTGTCTAAGACCACTGTCTAAGACCACTGTCTAAGACCACTGTCTAAGACTTCTCTCTAAGACCACTGTCAAAGACTACTCTCTAAGACCACTGTCTAAGACTTCTCTATAAGACCATTATCTAAGACCACTCTCTAAGATCACTGTCTAAGACTACCCTCTAAGACTAATCTCTAAGACCACTGTCTAAGACCACTGTCTAAGACTACCCTCTAAGACCACTCTCTAAGACCACTCTCTAAGACCACTGTCTAAGACTACTCTCTAAGACCCCTGTCTAAGACCACTCCCTAAGACCACTCCCTAAGACCACTGTCTAAGACCACTGTCTAAGACCACTGTCTAAGACAATTCTCTAAAACGACCACGCAAAAGAAGTCTAAGTCAGGATAATTAAATCAGGTGGTAGCTTAATGCAGGACAAAAGTTATGCAGAAAACTCCTACACGAGCTTTCTGTATTACTTTTACCCTACATTAAGCAGCAACCTGCTTTTACAGACCCCTGTAATAATAACGAATGTAGCCCCGTTAATGCGGCTGGATAATTACCTTAGCCTCTCAAACATCTCACGGAGGGCATAGACCGGTGGGATGGCGTTCTCGTCACGTTTGTACCAGGTTTTCAGTAATTCAACATCTGTGCAGAAGAAATACGGTAAGTTTTGTATTCAGACGCCGGTATAATGGTTTTACATATACATGGTAGAACTGTCTTAAGCGGCCATTCATAAATTGGACATATGAGTCTTAAAAAGCAGGTGGTTGCTTAATGCAGGACACAAGTAATACAGGAAGCTCACATAAGTCTTTCTGCATTATTTTTGACCTGCATTTAGCTATCATCTGCCTTACAGACCTATAATTAGAACTCTTTTTGATGGCCACTTAAGCCAGGTTCTACTGTAGTGTCCATACAGTGGAAATATAGTTATATGACCCAGGCTTGTTCAGGTTGTTCTTTTTTGCCTTACTATGCGTATGACAAAACGCATTGGATTCACACTCCTGGAACTTTTATTTTCAAGTCGACTTCGATAATTCTGCAAGCTTATTAAACAGTTTGCTGCCAACAGCACAGTTCCTGATTAGATGGCTGTTTGTAAATTACACATTTTTAAGACAAATATGCTATTTACAACTGTGTTTAGCTTGGTACTAGTGTAATCAGCGGCAGCGTCAGGGACGCGACAGGTACACTGGGTCTGCACTGTTTGCCACTTACTGGAATATGTACAAATACAGTAAAACCTCTAAACCCTCTTTAATAAGGAAGAATGTATGTCTTTTTATGCAGGTGGTCGCTTAACCCTTTCCTTAATATAAACGCCTTTTTAAGCATTTTTAAACAGAGTAGACCCAGATCAGACGGCTGCTATAGGATCAGGGTATGCTGTTTGCTTATGGAATTTGATAGATTTGTTTCTTTACTTTCTAATATGGCTACAATGTTTCACCTTCCATATTTCATTATAGCTATTTTATCAGTGCATTTTCAGCAGGTATTGCAATTTGGAAAAGAACGGGGAAAAGTTTAACCCTTCGCCTGCTATTCACGTCAATATACGTACCTGTAAATAGTGAAGACCCGGATGAGACAGCTCCTGCAGGAGCTGTCTCATCAGGGTCTGCACTATTTACAAGTTGATTGTGCAACCAGTGCACTCCACAGCAGTGATTGCACAGCGCAATACTTGTACACAGTGAAGATATATGTAATTATACAACAGGGCATAATGTAGAAGGAGAAATGTATTTTAAAATTCAGCAAGAGAAGGGTTAATGCAGGCCAAACGTCATGCAGAAACATTCTTTTGCTCCTTGTTTTTATTCAAACATTGGCCGCTATATATAGTGCGGTGTGATATTGATTCATTTTATAGTTTTTCTCTACCTTATACTATCACCTTAATTCAGGACAGGTTTCTGATAAGTCAGAGTTGTGATGCCCCATAAATGAGCAATATGTCCCTTGCCTATCATTTATCCAGTACAGAGTGACGTAAATGTATTAATTATATGTCGCTTTTGCACATTTACTGTTTTCCCCGAAGGACAAATCTTGTTATCGCTAAGCATTAAACATCAGACATCAAACATTATACCTTTTCCTATACTGGAAGCGGCATCACAAAGGCACTTGAATTCGGATTCCTCTAGTGTTGCCGGCAGTGGGACGTCACCATACTGGTCTCCAACAAGACACTGAAAAGACAAGCAAAACGCATAGTTTACCAATTGCAATATGTTTTAATTCTTAATCATCTAGATACTCAGTCCATAATGAACTGCAAGACCGACTTAATTTTATGGTGCCTTTTCTCCAGTGACCTAAATGATATTTATCGATCTAATGTTTTCATTGTTTTCCTATTTTATACTTGTATGTATTTGTAAGGCTTATTCATTACTTGCTTCGCGCAATTGTCCGGCATTTACGAGCAGCTTGGAACCAGATGAGTGATTCGGCGTCTCATCTTGATCCAAACTACCTAACACTCTGTCAATAGTATCTAATTAATTTAATCGAACCGGAAATCAAAACGTTCAATAAACAACGATAATAAAATAGATTGATTTACACAGTAAAGTTTCGCTAGATTGATTTACACAGTAAAGTCTCGCTAGATTGATTTACACAGTAAAGTCTCGCTAATACGACATCTCAAAAGGCTAATTCTGGATTTTCAAAACAGGTGGTAACTTAAGGCAGGACAACACTATGCAGAAAGTTCCTAACAGTTAATGAAGGATAACAGTAGTTTTCTGCGTTACTTTTGACCTGCTTTAAGCAACCACCTGCTTTTACAGACTCATGTGTTAATTATCCATTTACTACATAAATACGCCTTTGCAAACAGAGAAGACCCTGATCAGACGGCTCCTATAGGAACCGTCTGATCAGGGTCTGATTTGTTTGCTTATGAAATAATGCAATAAGAAAGACAAGCAACATGCACATGTTACCAACTGCAAAATGCTTTTAAATCATCGCGCTGATTTGTTAAGTATGTCAAACTAGACACACCGTTCCTAATGACTTCCAAGACTGACATGATCACGTCATGTTATTGTGTGTTTTTCTCCAGTGATGTAAATGATATTTAACGACCATATACATGTAGTTTCATTTCCCCCCTATTTTATAGCAAATTGTATAAGGCTTTATTCCTTATCTTGCTAAATGAAATCTGTCCGGTATATTCAAACAGCTTTGAACCAAATGAGACATTAACTAACTCGGCGTTTCATCTGGATTCAAACTGCCTGACACCCTGTCCATAGTTTCTAAATAACTTGATCGAACCGGAAATAAAACAAAGTACAGTTAGAAACGGTAACAATATAGTTAAATTAGCAGTAAAGTCTCGCTAAAATGAACATTTAACAGAAGTCTAATTCTGGATTTCAAATTCAAACAGGTGACAGCTTAATGCAGGACACGCTCATAATAGCTTAATGCAGTACAGAATTACACGAAAACCTCCTATATCTGTTATTGAATTATACCCATATTAATCCTAAATACTCATGGATGTCGTGCAGATTGGTCAGATTTGAGTTCTCAAGCTTTTGATTGGTCATTATAATGACCTCCTCTAGGAGCCGACTGATCTAGGTTTTCTCTGTTTGCAAACGTGTGAAAAAAACGTGTTTACATTAATTGGGGAAAGGGTTAGGTTGATTTCGTGATATTGTTTAGCAAAGGAAACCCTAATAGTTTGAATGGAAAACTTTGAGAAGCGCATATGACAGGTGATGTGTTGCCATATCAACTTTACCATGTATTCAGTATGTTGCAAAAGCATACTCATGCAACCAGCTGTTGTGTTCCCTCGTCAAGTTTCGTTACTTAATCCATGCCCTTATGTTGACGCATCTTGACGTCTTGCGACCATTGTGATGATAGAGCATTTGCTCCGAAGGAGGAAATGTTTCCAAAACTGCGCAATTCTAATTTTTATAGTAAATGCTCCGTGTCAGTAGATTTATTCAAAGAAGGTTGGTCTGTAAAAAGCCCAGGAGGTAATGGGTATAGAATAGCCCATTAGGGCAATGTGTTAATACAGTAGAGTCGGTTACAGGGAACTTAATGAATAGACACTCGCGTGTTTTTAAGCATGAGTTTGCTAAATGTCAAGCGAAAGTAATGCAGAAAGCTCCTACAGTCTGTAACACACACACACTTGGAGTCTTTTTGATGGTCGCATTAAAGTGGTTTAGCCTTTAACCATTTCCGTTCTACATTTAATTCATCGAGAAGATAGTTATAATGAAATATGTTAGGTGGAACATTCTTACCATTTTAGAAACTAAAGACACAATTTCCATTAGTAAACACAGCAGACCCTGATCAGACGGCTCCTACAGCTTAATTAAGCACCCTCTTGTTAATTCATTAGGTAAACACCTTTAATTGTATGCTGTTATATGTATTGCCACGTAAATAAACGACAAATACGCTGAGCTGTCAAAATCCCATTTACAAACTCTAGTGAAGATGGGATAGCGTGTTACATACAATCAATCACTTGTCCTAGTTGATATAAAAAAGGATCGACCTTTTATGCTGATAGATAGGGGTTAGTTCACTAGTCAATATTCACAGACATATGCGTGTATGGTCAGCTATGTGATCACACCACAGCATTGAACGCGGAGCACATTAGAGAACGCATAGCAGGAAACATATTGTGGGTTATTGCCCTCAATGTCCTGTGTCTCTTTTTAGTTTTACCAATATTGTTTTCATATCAAATGTTTCAAAAAACAGCCACAGTAACAAATAGTTTGGATCCTGATGAGACGCCGAGTTATTTTCGGCATCTGATCTGGATCCAAGCTGTTTGCACATGTAATTAAAGACGTGGCATTAGTTGAGAAAGAGTCACGTAATAAGAGTAATGAATGGGCTACAAGGCGGAGGGATATATACAGTAAAACCTCTCTATAACGATCACTAAATTGTACTAGTTAGTTGGTATTTAGGGCAGGCGGTTGCTTACAGCAAGGTGAAAGTAAAACAGAACGCTCCTATAGGACACAAACTACATGTACTTGAGGTAATTTAGTTGCCGTTATAGAGAGGTTTTACTGTAATCGTTTTGGCGTTGTTTATCTGTGCATCCCGGAGTCATATCGCAGAAACGCTTTAGAGTTTTTTCTTTTAAAAAAGTGTGTCTATGTTTAGTACTATAAAATGAATGTGGTCCTGTAGGTATTATTAACATTGCTCAGAGTTACGACCCTTTGTTTGCGAAAAATGTAACGTCTTTGTCTGTCCAGAGCCATGCTCTTAGAAACTGTTTAGAGTGTTTAAAAACTTTGTATAAATGTTAAGTTGCAGTAGGAAATGCGGCTCTGCAAGTATCATTCATAATGACATTGGAACACAAGCTTAATGGCCCTTAGTTTACCATAAATGTAACGTTTTTGTCCGTCCGGAGTCATTTTCTCAGAAACTGTTTAGATGTTTGCTATGAAACGTCTGGTAACATCTGTTTTATGAACTCTTTCCTTCATATAAATGCTTTTTAATGTCTTTGCAAACAGTGTAGACCTAGATCAGACGGCTCTTTAGGTCTGATCAAGGTATGCCTTGTTTGCTTTCTACATGTTATTAATATTCATTATGTCATTATTTCTTACATGGTAAGGGTTAACTCTTTTGCTGCCAATGACGTCTATGTGATTAACCAATTCAAATCTGTTTGTCTTAAAAGAATCCAAACTGTTTAGAACGGTGAATTTAAAAAATGAAAACCAAATGGAAACAAACGATCGGTGTAGCAGACGACAATACGTGGCAGCGAAAGAGTTACATTTTACCCTTTCCCTGTTCTGTATTTAGGCCAAATTTCAATACCTACTGAATATTTATTAACAAAATAGTTATAAAGAAATATGGAAGGTGGAACATTGTAGACATTTTAGAAAGCAAAGAAACAAGATCTTATCAAATTTTATTAGCAAACAGAGCAGCCCCTGATCAGACGGCTCCTCTAGGAGCCGTCTGATCTGGGTCTACTCTGTTTGCAAATACGTGAAAACACGTTTACATGAGGGAAAGAGTTAAAAGACCTTGACTTACGAGAAAGAATGGCCCAAGGGACTCCATGTGACACGCGTCTATTTCGCTGACCCGGTCATTTAGGTCCTGTATGCTACATGTAGAATACGGCGTGTTGCCTAGCAACATGTCAACGATGATGACGTCAATTCCGTGTCGACAGCAGTAATGCTGTAAATCAGGCAGTATTTCTTGCCAGATCAGCTTCCGCTCCTCATCAAACTCTGGAAAGAGGTAAAAGCCAATACCACATTAACAAGTCCATCCACTAATTAATTACTTAACTCATGTTTAACCTGTTTCCCTTAGTGAACACGCCCAATCACTTATTTCAACCAATCACGTTTTTTAAATTTTAACGTCATGAATATTCATGTGAGAAATAGTGAAATTATGAATATCAAGTAGCTGAATTGCGGTAATGATATGTGAACACAGAACAATTGGGCCATGGCAGAAACTGAAGAATCAGATTTATTTTATTTCATAAGCAAACAAACAGATCCTACAGGTGTATCTATGGAGTAAAGCGTTAAGGAGCCCAATTTTAATTTTGATGGGTAATAATTATTTTGTAGATTTTACTCGATGCTACGAAGACTGGTCTGTGATATCTTATGCAACCACTTCGGACCCAGATGAGACGCCAGGTAATTAACCCTTCTCTTGCTATTCACGTCAATATACCTACCTGTAAATAGTGAAGACCCAGATAAGACAGCTCCTGCAGGAGCTGTCTCATCAGGGTCTGCACTATTTACAAGTTGATTGTGCAACCAGTGCACTCTACAACAGTGATTGCAAAGCGAAATGCTTGTACACAGTGAAGATATATGTAATTATACATCAGTGCATGGGTAAAGAAGGAGAAATGTATTTTAAAATTCAGCGAGAGAAGGGTTAAGATCCAAACTTGTATATCTTTTTATAGAAAAATTGAACAAACATCCACTCTAAGCATTAAAGCAGGCGAGAATGTATACAGCAGACGACAATGCTGGCACTGAAAGGGTTAACTTTTTACTCTATGAATATTCATGTGAAAATTTATTACACCATGAATATTTATTAGATTAGTTGTAATAATAACTCCTGAATACATGAATTTTTGACAATGGCAGAGACTCTGTAATCATATCTATTTCATAGACAAACAGAGCAGACCCTGATCAGACGGCTCCTACAGGAGTCATCTGATCTTGGGTCTACTCTGTTTGCAAATGCGTAGAAAGGCGTACTTATGGAGTAAAGGGTTAAAATAACGTGCAAAGCAATTGGTGCAAAACCTTTGTATGGCTCTTACGATGACCATCTGGTCTGGGTCTTCATTGTTGACACGTGTCCATACTAACCTTTTACATAATAGATACGTATTTTGATATTTGTGTTAATAGCAGCCCCAGATCTGACGATTCATATAGGAGCTGTCTGATCAGAGTCTGCTCTGTTTGCTTATGGTATAATATACATATGGTTCTACAGTTTCTACCATGACCCAAAAATTATTGTGTCCATATCCTATCATAAATATTAATCTTATTCATACTTTATGATACCATTATTTCTTAACCCTTCTCTTGCTGAATTTTGAAAAACAGTTCTTCTTCTTTACCCATGCCCTGTTGTATAATTATATATATCTTCACTGTGTACAAGTATTTCGCTGTGCACTGGTTGCACAATCAACTTGTAAATAGTGCAGACCCTGATGAGACAGCTCCTGCAGGAGCTGTCTCATCTGGGTCTACACTATGTACAGGTAGGTATATTGACGTGAATAACAAGCGAAGGGTTAAATCACTATTCATGGAGTAAAATGCTGTATATATGGCTGATGTTCGGTTGGCCACCGTGTTCAGATAACTTGGAGTATTTACATAGAAAAGACTGATGTCATAAATATTGATTTTGTTTTATTACAGTTTCCTTAACAACCAAACAAATCAAGAGAAAAATACATCAAAATGCCATACGATATTTATTAGAATACTGAAAATGTAAGTCTTCATTCTTTCTAAGAAAGAAGAAATCATTCGAACGTTATTTAACCCTTTCCTTCTTATAAATGCCCTTTTCACGCATTTGCAAACAGAGTAGACCCAACTCAGACGTCTCTTATATGAGCAGTCTGATCAGGGCTCTGTTTGCTAATGGAATTTGATAGATCTGTTTCTTTACCTTCTAAAATGGATATAATGATCTATCTTCCATATTTCATTATAATTAGTTTGTCCATGTAGGTAGGTACAGTACAGTAGGTATTGAAATTTGGAATAAACATAGAACAGGGAAAGGGTTGAAAGGACATTTATATAACACACCATTGACGTTGTACAAAGTGCCATTTCATTATCCTGAAAACACATATTCATGCTATGCTCAAACCCTGGTACAGTTGAACTTCGATATCTCGAATTTCAAGCGACTATATAAATTAGTTCGAGATAACAGAAGTTCGAGTTATCCTATTTGTAATCTGGACAGTTTATCAAGTTCATAGCTTTATGCAGGTCTACAGTAATGCTGAAAACTCCTGTTGGAGCTTTCGGCACTACTGTAGAACTGTATTAAGCTGTGAAGTGTGTTTCTAGATATGCGTAGTGATACATTTTAGAGCAATTCTGTAGTGTAAGATTTTGGAAGCACCGAACTTTTAGTTCGAGTTATCCCGAAGTTCGAGTTATCCAAGTTCGAGATATCGAAGTTCAACTGTAGTTTTTAATTGATGCATTCAAGTGTTTGATATACTATTGACCGCATGTAAACAGTGTGGATCCTGATGAAACGCCAGTTTGCTCCTCGGTGTTTGATAAAGCTTACCCTTTCCCTGTTTATTACAAATTACAATACCTACTGAATATTCATTGATAAAATAGTTATAATGAAATATGGAAGTTGAAATATTGTAGCAAGTTGAGGAAGTTAAGAAATAGATCTATCAAATTCCAATAGCAAACAGATCAGACCTTAATCAGGCGGCTCCTCTAAGAGCCGTCTGATCTGGGTCTACTCTGTTTGCAAATGCGTGAACTCACGTTTATATGAGGGAAAGTGTTAACTCTGTTTGGAAATAGAGGATCTTTTGCGTCTTTTAAGATCACATGTTCCTAAACGAGCCTTAGAAAATGGCATTAAGCGAGCCTTGGCGAGCTTAATAACATTTTCTTGGTGAGTTTAGGAACATGTGATCTTAAAAGACAAACGAACATTAGATTATTTTTCTCACATATCAAAAAAGTGCATTTTTGCCGTTTAAATGACATGTAAACACCGGTTTCAATGGTTTGACGTCATATATATGACGTATGACGTCATATATGTTCTAAAGTGATATAACACGTGTTACAGATAAGGAATTCTTAACCCGTTGTTCTAACTCGGAGATAAGGGAAGGTATGTGAGAAATGTGAGTCATGCCACGCATATAGTATATGTCTGAGTTGGGTCTACTCTGTTTGTAATAGGTTAACATGAGTTGTATAAAGGTCCGTTCACATGAAGTTTAACCCTTTCAAAATCTGATTTTTTCAAATGGACTAGACCTATTCCGAAATCGAAATAGATCAAGCTTACCGTGAGTATTCAAGGATTGTTTGAAAGAAAAGTGCAACACGACAAACAGTGCAGACCCTGGTGAGAACGCTACTCTATGAACCCCCTAATTTTGATTTACAACGTTTGCAAAGCATAACTGACTCGTTTCCCGCACTGTAAGGGTACATTATGTATGCTTGTATAAGGCAGATGGCAGTTTAATGCAGGATAAAAGTACTATTTTATATTTATTCCAAATTTCAATACATACTGTATATTCATAGACAAAATAGTTATGATTAAATTTGGAAGGTGATACATTGTAGCCATTTTAGAAACAAAAGAAACAGACCCATAAGCAAATAGAACAGACCCTGGTCTTGGTCTACTCTGTTTGCAAACATGTGAAAATGCGTTTATATTAAAGAAGGGGTTAAAACGTGTTTGACATATATGTTTAAATACATAAAGAAACTTCTTACCACCATGGTTGGCGCATACGAATATTTTGAGGGTATTGGACGGCAAGGGTGGCAGACAGCTGAGCTGCCCGGTTAAGATGGCGTTGATATCATTGGTCAGAGACATGGTCAACTTAACCTTCTGTGTCATCACTGCAGTGGTAGGACATACCTCATACCTCCATCACCAGCTATGGTAAATGCTGGAAATATATTTAATAATTTACTTAAGAAATAACCATATAAGAAGTAATGACCACGAATATTAACAAATTGAAATTTTAAATTGACATACGAATAAGAAAAATATATGACCCTGATAAAAGCTGTAGAATCAGATCATATCATTCCATAAGCAAACGCAGAAAAAAATTGCTCAGCGGGGGTACTTTCTACATATAGCGTTCCGTTAACTGTTTCCTTCATAAAAAAGTTAAAAACGTTTTTTCACACTTTTGCAAACAGAGTATACTCAGATCAGGCAACTCCTTCAATCCTTTACCTCATAGGCTATTTTTAGACCCAACCTCTTTGAATAAATCTACCGAAAAGGAGCATTAACTAGAGAAAAGGAATAATTAAGAATTGTGTAATTTGAAACCATTTTGATAACTAGAGCATTTGCTCCTATATGAGCAAATGCTCTATTTATTCCAATGGCTTCAAAAAGTGACTTTTGCAGAGGCGTAGAAATCCGTATTTATGGAGGAAAGGGTTAAGAGCCATCTGACCAGTGTCTCCTCTGTTTTCTTATGTCATACTATAGCTGTGATTCTACAATTTGTTTCTTACGGTAGAACAACCATGTGTTCATATAGTATTATAATATTCACAATGCCATCATTTTTTAACCCTTTACTCCAAGAATATTTAAGTAAGAAGTAATGATACCATGAACAATAGCCATTTCCCTGTTCAATATTCTTTTAAGAAATAATGACATAATAAATATTTATTAACTTAATTTGTATAATGTAAGCTTTTCTAAGGATGTTTTGCCTTTGACAAAAACATAATATCAGATCTATATCATGTCATAAGCAAACAGAGCAGATCCCGATCGGACGGCTCCTGTAAGCTGGATCTACTCTGTTTGCAAGTGCGTGGAAGGCGTTTGTATGAGGGAAAGGGTTAATTAGATTAATTGTTATAATAGCACATTCACACAGGTATGTTTGGCCTTTGCAGAATCATATCTATATTATTTCATAAGCAAACAGAGCAGAACCTGATCTTGGTCTACTCTGTTTGCAAATGCGCAAAATACGTTAACAGTAAAACCTCTCTATAACGGCCACTAAATTACATCAAGTATTTTGTGTTAAATGCATGTGGCTGCTTAAAGCATGGTGAAAGTAAATCAGAACGCTCCTATAGGAGCGTTCTGTTTTACTTTCACCTTGCTTTAAGCAGTCACCTGCCCTAAATACCAAATAATTAACACATTTTATTGGCCGTTATAGAAAGGTTTTACTGTATATGAAAGGGTTAAATGATCATTACACAGGGGAAGGGTTAACCTACTACATGCCATACGAGGGGTGTTCCAAAAATAATGTCACTTGCATCGGTGCTCATATAGCGGAAGTGCTTTTGTTCATTTTAATTTGCTCTGCCCTTCAAAATACTCTCCGCCAGCCAGAATACACCTTTTTAGCCGGTCAATCCATTTTTGGAAGCATTTTTCATACTCTTCAATGGGGACACCCATCAGACACTGATAAACAGCAGATCCAAGGGCATTTCTCGAATTGTATCTCCTTCCAGATAAATGATATTTAAGTTTTGGAAAGAGAAAATAGTCGCAGGGGGCCAAGTCTGGCGAATACGGAGGGTGCGGAAGGACGGTAACCTTCTCTGACTCCAAAAAGTCAGTCACAATACGTGCCTTGTGAGCGGGTGCATTATCATGCAAAAGTCGGACATACTTAAGTCCTGTTTTGGGGCGGCTACTTTTGTAGTAGTTCTTCAATTTTCTCAGAACAACGTTTTTATAGAACTTGCCTGTGACCGTTCTGCCTTTTGGCACCGGGATTTGAATAGCTGGACCCTTATTAGTGAAAAATAGCATACAAAACCTTCTTTACCGTTCGTATTCGTTTGGCAATACTTGGGCGTCTGGCATTTTTAGTGGCCCATATTCGGTTGGAAACCTTCCGCTTTGGTTCAAAATAATACACCCAGGTCTCATCACCAGTGACTATATTATCAAAAGCCTTTTTACTATATTTTGGGTACATTTTGAGAAGTTTTTTTGCCATTGTTACACGCGTCTTCTTTTGCTCATCCGTTAACAAATGGGGTATCCATCTTGCATTTATCTTTCTAACTTTTAGGTGTTTCTTCAAAATTGCATGAACTCTTGCTAACGACAAGTTTGTCATTCGAGCCAATTGTCTTACGGTGAATCGAGCATCAGTTTTGAGGATATTTCGGATTTTTTCTATGTTACCTTTGGTCGTAGTTGTTGCAGGACGACCTGGGCGAGCAGCATCTTTCAGTTGCTGCTGCCCAGCACTAAATTTAGCTACCCACCTACAAACAGTCCTGTGGGACATTTGGCCCTCCCCATAAATGTCACACACCTCGCGGTGAATATCTACAGCCTTTATGCCGAGTAATGACCTACCTTTTATATAGGCCCTAATTTCAAGAACATTTTCAGCTCGTTTTCCTGTCATTTTGTGTATAGTCTAACGAATAGGCTATGAAACGATGTACACTGTACCGAGGCAAGTGAACGTGTGGACGAGATAGTTACCTGTGTCACGAGCCAGTGATTACTCAATCGACACGAGGTGGTTTTGTGCATGAATTGCACGATTTCCGCGAAATAAAGCACAGATGACATTATTAATGGAACACCCCTCGTACATCCAGAAGTGGACATCTATTGGGTGACCACCTTACAGAGGTACTACCATATTACCCTGTCTGATCTGGGTCTACTCTGTTTGCAAATGTGTACACATAATCATTTATGGAATAAAGGATTAATATGTTTGAGGTCAGCGTGTTTTGTTCTTTAGAAAACAACAAGGTAATATAAAATAGTATCTTGACATTATCTCGTTCAGTTACGTTACTGTGATGTTATGCTAATTGCTATTTAATTGACCACCTGTGTCTCATCTGAAAAGTGTTTGCCTTACATGCATTTCTTTTAATCATATTCATGCTTTTTGAAAAATTCTGAGCAGATACTCGGAGCAGATCTAATTGCAAAAACCAAAACTGATTAGATCCTGAAATCAGAGTCAACCCGGATCTGACTGATCCTGTAGGAGCCCTCTGATCTGGGTGTACTTTGTTTGCTTATGAAATAACTGAGATCTGATTTTACACTTTATGTCAGTATTTCTTAACCCTTTCCTACATAGGCTATTTTAGGCCCAACCTCTTTGAATGAATCTACCGAAAAGGAGCATTAACTAGAGAAAAGGAAAAAAAATAGAATTGCGTAGTCTTGAAACCATTGTGATAAAAAGAGCATTTGCTCCAATAGGAACAAATGCTCTATTTATCACAATGGTTTCATAAAGTGAATTTAACAAAGGCGTAGAAAGCGTATTTATGGAGGAAAGTGTTAAATGGATAGTTATCTATTGAAGTTATACATGCAGTCTCTACTTGTAACGCGCTCAGATTACATAAAGCATGTGTTTAAATATGCTGAAAAGAAGTTCCAAGAAAACCGATCAAATAAACACTGAAGAAGACAAACATAAATATTCGCTGATGTATTTACTCGGCTTGCATATTAGTTTCATAACTGTTCCAAATTGGCCAATAACATTTTTTTGCACAACAAAATGTTTAAGTATCAACGAAAACGGCTTATTTTGTATCACAGAGGCATTTTTCGATTCAAGTTCAAATTGACAATCTTCATAAGAATAACTAAATATAACCAATACCATGTTTAACCCATTCCCTCATAAGCTATATTTAAATCCTACCTCATTGAATAAATCTACGAAAATGAGCATTTACTAGAGAAAAGGAAATTTGAAAATTGTGTAGTTTTGAAACCATTGTGATAAACAGAGCATTTGCTCCATAGGAGCAAATGCTTTATTTATCACAATGGTTTCAGAAAGTGTCATTTACAGAGGCGTCAAAAGGCGTCAATATGAGGGAATGGGTTAAAAATAAATGAGTTTATAAATATGCGGTTCTTGCAAAGACTATCATTTTAACCCTTTGAATGAGGTACACACATGTACTTGCATTTGTGAATGATGTAGATTCAGATCAGAGCAGACCATGATTAAACAGCTGTTACAGGAGTCGTCTGATCTTGGTCTAGTCAGTTTGCAAAAAGCGTCTCTGTTGGTTAAAGGGTTAACTAAGTTCAAGTAAATTGCCCTTTCCGGAATTACTCTATTTAATGGGAATGTTTCCGTGAAACGAAATCATTTTCATTCATGGAAACAAATGATATTTTGCTGCTATTTTTGCTGGTTCGTCTTTTGTTGTTTGGTCGAATTAATCGGTCAATTCTAAATTACATTATAATCCATGGTCATGTGATTCACTGACGTCATATAAGCGTTATATTTAGATATTTCCGTTTTCCTGTCTTTTTTTGGCAAACAAAACAAACGTAAAATGATATTTTCTATACAAAACCTCACGTGTAGCCATAATTGTAACAACCAAATGGTTGCGGAAATTGATTCATATAGAAAATATAATTGGAAGTTATATGTAGAAACGAGGTTATCAGTTAAACTGCACCAAATAGAATAATGTACACAATAAAAACAAACTGGCATTTTGTGAAATTATTATTATACATCATGTGAAGTTAATATAGCAAATACCTTCTCTTCTTGTATTACACATCTTGACTGGAGATAGACACAAATTCAGGTACGTCCTTCAAACTCTTTAACCATTTACTCCATAAATAAATATTTCCACGCCTTTGCACACAGTGCAGACCCAGATCTGACGGCTTCAGTATGAGCCGTCTGATCAGGATCTTCTCCATTTGCTTATAACATAATACATATCTGATTTTACAGTTTATGCCATGGCAAAACACTCCTTCTGTGTTTATGTTCTATTAAAATAACTAATTTAATCAATATTCATGATGTCAGTATTTCTCACGTAAACACCTATGGAGTAAAGCGTTAACCCTTTACTCCACGAATATTGTATCAATAATGAGAATAGTGGCTTAGTTACAGTAAAACCTCTCTAAACCGGAGTTCCAGTAGAGAAACATTTATAGATGCTTTTAGGCACGTAGCTGCTTAATGCAGGGTGAAAGTCATGCAGAAAGCTCCTAGGTGAGCTTTCTGTATGACTTTCGCAATGCATTAAGCTGCCACCTGTCCCAAAAACCGATACTTGTACTAAATTGAATGTCCGGTTTCAGACTGTGATCAGATTCGCATACATGGGGCATCTGATCTGAGTATTCTTTGTCTGCAAAAAGGCCCAAAGACGTTTCTATGGAGTTAAGGGTTAAAGTGACAAACTGCTGTTTGGAGTAAAATCTCTCTAGTTAGACCACTTTAAAGGGGTCTACTTATCGGCCATTAACCCTTTCCCTCGTGAATATTTATGAAGGAAATAATGACATCATAAATGTTGAATAGATTATCATTACTTTTATAATGTCACATGAGCTCAGGCAAGTTTGGACATAAGATCAACTGTGGAATCAGATCTATATCATTTCGAATGCAAACAAAGCAGTCCCAGATCAGATGGCTTGTATAAAATCCATCTGACATGGGTCTTCACTGTTTGCAAAGGCAGTAAAAGGAGTATTTACGGAGTAAAGAATTAACCCTTTCACTCATATAAACGTGTTTTCACGCATTTGAAAAATAGAGTAGACCCAGATCAGACAGCTCCTCCTAGAGGAGCTGTCTGATCTGGGTCTACTCTGTTTACTGATGCAATTTGATAGTTCTGTTTCTTAGCTTTCTAAAATGTCTATTTGTACAATGTTCCACCTTTCATATTTCGTTTTAGCTATTTTGTTAATAAATATTGAGTAGGTATTGATATTTGCAATAAACATAGAACAGGGAAAGGGTTAAGGCAGGCATAATACAGAAGATTAAGCAGATGCCTCCTGAAAGAGCCTTTTCCACCACTATGGTGTTCATTAGGAAGTAATCCCAACACTCATTAAGTTGTACATTAACCCTTCTCATGCTGGTTATCACCTGACTCGCATTTGCATACAGATTGGATCCAGATCAGACGCCAAATAGCATGGTGTCTAATCAGGATCCAAGCTGTTTGAACTCGGTCAATAGTTTCTTAAAGATTTGAACGAATCTTGGTTAAGTAAAAAAGTGTAACAGGTCAGTGCTTAGCAGACTTTGTTTTTCTCCCGAGCATTGGGAATGGCCTAATTAACAAATGTCTAATACAACCTTGGAGGATATAAACAAACCGAGAACTATAGTTTAGTCTCCATAATATGAATAATAATTCTGGATTCAGTTCGAAACAGGTGGTAGCTTAATACTGGACAAATGTTCCTAAAGGAGCTTTATTCATAATTGTGACCCTGCATTTAGAAATGACCTGCTTTTACTTTTATATACTCCTATGTTAATAAATCATGCGGTCGCATTAGCGAGATCTTGCTGTACATCAATTTGTAAATAGTCTTGGAAAAACTTGGAAACACTTATTGAATAAATATATTATTTAAAAAAAAGCATTTGCACTACTTTCACTGGTATATACAAACGTAATCATAATTTATAGTTGTGTAAGTACATGTATTACATGCACCCATGTGCTGTTGGTATTCAAAACATCGAGAACGTTCTGAGTTTACTTGTATAAGAATTTGTTTGAGCTTTTTAAAATGTCAGTGTGGGCAAAGAGTCACTAATATCCTTTGCAAACAATGAATACGCATATGCGAGGACCACTAGAGTACTTTTTTCATCAGGGTCTGTGCTGTTTGTCGTGTTACACTTTTTTTTAAACCCCTGAATTCATATTCACGGCATATTTGAGCTGTTTGAAATGTGAACTAGTCTATTTGAAATATCAGCTTGAAATGTTTAAAACGGCCTAGTGGCTACTGAAATTATTTTAATTTCTATCATACGACGTTTCTTTCGTACGATGACAGCCTTAGGAAACGTCATTATAATTATATAGTTAACGGGTTAATATACGTAGCATTTAAAGCTACGTGTATCAGTTTCAATGCAGAATGGTATGTTAATCCTTTACTCCATAAATACGCCTATCTATGCCTTTGCAAACAGAGCCGTCTGATCAGGATCTGCTCTGTTTGCTTAAGGCATGATATAGATCTGATTCTTCAGTTTCTACCAGGGCCAACAATATCTGTGTTATTATAGTATTTAATCTAAATTAATATTCATGGTGTCTTGATTTCAAGCATAAATATTCATTGTGTAAAGGGTTGAAATACAAACTAAGACGACGGTGTTAGCTGACGACGATACTAACCCTTTGAACACGGTACACGGATGTACCAGCATTTTCAAACAGTGTACATCCAGATCGGGGGTCTCCTAGGATTAGGGGTCAAGCAACATCCTTTCTTAATACGAAATGGATTCAGATAGGTTGTTCCATTTCAGCATTCTGGCGAGTTAAAATAATCAGCTCGCTTTCACGAGTCTGTAAATGAAATAAAACTTATGTATAGCCCTAACAAGAGGTGGCAGATTTGTTACGCTTATTTCATTGCCATTAATTTGTCAACAGCCTATAAATTACACACAAGTCAGCACACTTTGTTGGTCGAACATCTGAAATGCTTGCTATATACAGGTTGACCCTTTAACTCATAGATGTGAGATATAGAGAAGATCCAGATCAGATAATTCATGTAACAGTTATCTGACAAGGATCTGCTGTGCAAACAATGTATACCTAGATCAGAGGGCTCTTAGAGGAACCCTCTGATCTGGGTCTACACTATTTGCAAATGACTATGCACGTGCCTTTTAGTTGAAAAGGTTAAGCGGCTATAAAAATATATGTATGCACAGATAGAGAGAGGGAAAGAGAGAGAGGGGAGAGAGAGGGGAGGGAGAGAGAGAAAGAGGGAGGGAGAGGAAGAGAGAAAGGAGAGAGAGAGAGAGAAAGAGAGAGAGAAAGAGAGAGAGAGAGAGAGAGATATATAGACAGAGACAGAGACAGAGACAGAAACAGAGACAGAGACAGAGACAGAGACAGACAGACAGACAGAGGCAGAGACAGAGGCAGAGACATAGACAGAGACAAACAGAAAGAGACAGACAGACAGACAGACAGAGAGAGACTTGTTCTTAGCATAGACACTGGAGCAGATGTGAGCTATGACAATAACTTCTTTAAATCTAAAATGAGGATTGTCTGCAAATACTTGCATTTACATTACGTAGTAAAACGCACATGCTTTTCTACAGTGTCGCAAAGGTCGTGGTCCTGCAGATTCTTAGCGTATCAGATCAGGCTCTACCCTGGTTGATTATGTAGTAATACAGGTCTGATTCTACAGTTTCTACCGGCCCAAAAACATTATGTGTTCGTATATCATTATAAAGCATCATCTAGTTCTGATTCATGATGTGATTATACATGTACTAATTATGTAAAGGATTACAAGCCGTTTTATGAGATTGACTACATGTACAGTAAAACCTCTCTATAACGGCCACTAAAGTGTGGTAATTAGTTGGTATTTAGGGCAGGTTGTTGCTTAAAGCAAGGTGAAAGTAAAACAGAACGCTCCTGAAGGAGCGTTCTGTTTTACTTTCACCTTGCTTTAAGCAGCCACCTGCCTCTAACACAAAATATTTTATGTAATTTAGTGGCCGTCGAAGCAATGCGTTCGAGTGCTTTTGCTCGTTGATCACAGATGATGTACTAGGGATTAATACGGAAATCTCGCATCATTATAGATATATTAATTACAGTGAAACCCCGCGTGATTGGAATTCTATGAAAAATAATTTAGGTGATTTTAGGTGGGTGTTCACTTAACCCAGAGTGAAATTCATACATATGGCTCCTTTAGAAGCTTTTATTTTCTGCATGAATTTCACCCTGAATTAAGCTGCCAACTGTCTTCTAGACTGGCAGTAATACTAATTTAAACATCCGATTTCGAGAGGTTGTATTGTACATGGTGTCGCTAAGCTAAGACGGTGCTTAATACAGATTACGCCTACAATCCTCATTACAAGAGACTAACTATTTATTTCTCTATAGAAACACAGTAGACAGAGTTGTGAAATTAATAGAATTATGTATCTTGAAAACGTGTGGTTGCTTAATGCTGGACGAAAGTAGAAAGATCCTATAGGTACCACCTGCATTTAGCTACCTCATGCCTCTACGACGCAGAATTAAAATTGCTTGACTCATTACCTCATATGTTATTTTTAGACCCAACCTCTTTGAATAAGCCGAAAAGGAGTATTTACTAGATGTGTTAATCGGTCAATTCATGAGCATTCTTTTTATAATGTAAATATATACAAATATCTCTATAAGTTCATTAGATCTATATAATTCCATGAGCAAACAGAGCAGACACTGATAAAAAAAATGTAGGATCTGTCTGTATTGGATAAGCGTTAAAAGTCGTCTTTATGAGGGAGAGGGTTAACCCTTTAACTATTTCCCTATTCTATACTCATGTAAGAAACCATGAATATGTATCATGTAAACTTCATGGGGTTTTGTTGCTGAAACAAAATCTATACAATTAGATCTTTATCATGTCAATAGCAAACAGGGCAGATCTTGATCAGACGGCTCCTTTAGGAGCTTCTGAGTCTATTGAATGAAAATGAATGAAAGACTTTATTTAACGTGGGTAACTCAATTAGTCATATTCATTTTGTAAATTCGTGAAAATGCGTTTATATGCAGGAAAGGGTTCACCCATTCTCTAATCACAATTTATGCGTTAATTGGACACTTCATGAACATTCGTCAGTTCATTTTTATAATGTAAATATCTCAAGAGAACTTTTGAGAACACCACAAACTAGGGAATGCAAAATTACATTTACTTTTGTTTTCGCAAATGAATCAAGTAATTTAATACTTTTAACTGTAATGTTTCAGCTTCATTGCGAGAAACTACTAATATCGCCACAGTAAAACCTTACTAAAGCCGTCACAGGAATTATTTACACAGGTGACAACAATAACAACAACAATAATAATAATTACTATTATCATTATTATTACTATCATTATGTTACATGTAATATTGTTGTTATTGTTGTTGCTGTTGTTGTTGCTTTACAGAAATAATCATGATACAGTATTAAATAGCATTCATTACATAATTTTTTTAGAATCCATGAGAAGATAATAATGATTCAATCTGCATGTATGATTTTCATGCAGAAAGGAGAAGGTTTGTTGGAGCTTAGTGTAATTCGTTTGAGAGTAATACATATAATTGGTCAGTTGGAATTAATCCACAGACGCCAAATTAATCTGATCTAGTTTTTAGGGTTTCGGCTTTGCCGAAATCCTTATAAAATGGATTGCGACTCAAACTTTGGCGGAAAACCCTATTGCACGAGCTCTACCTAGCGGGAACCCCCCCCCCCCCCTAAGAGAATACGCGCATGTGCAGTGCTTGGCTTACAATCCCGTTCCGGAATCTTGCAAAATATTTACAATGAAATATAGAAGGTGGATCCATTAACAAACAGAGCAGACCCAGATCCTATGGGAGCGAGCTGTCTTATCTGGGTAGAATCTGTTTGCAGATGCATGGCAACAAGTTTATATGGGGGAATGAAGGGTTAGATAGACTTCTGTTCTTCACATTTGAAAGTTTTACAGTATAAAGGTTACAGCACTGGTGGTCAGTAGTGCAGGGCAACTGTTACATCATGCTAAAATCTCTAGAGGTCATACGCTTAACTCTTTGCACGCTAGCAGCGAAACTGTGATTACCTATGCAAGCAGTTTGGATCCAGATGAGAGGCCACATAATTCTGCGTCACATCAGGATCCAAACTGTTTGTCATCTTGAACATATTTTTGCATAAAATGAAAGAAAGTTTATTTACGAATTGAAGCAGACGGCAGTTGTTGCAAACGAAACATCACTCAGCATTGTATGGATTAAGCAAGCTGTAATCTAAAGTTGCAAAAAAGTTTCCAAACTGACTTATTCAGCTGTACAAACTGGTAGAGATCCTAGAACACTAAACCTTTCCTTCATATAAATGTTTTTCACGCGTTTATAAAAATAGAGTAGACCCAGATCTGATGACTCCTTTAGGAGTCGTCTGATCAGGGTCTGCTCTGTTGGCTAATGGAATTTGAAAGATCTTTTTCTTTACTTTCTTAAATGGCTACTAATTTCCACTTTTCATGTTTCATATAATGAAACATGAAAAGTGGAAATTAGTAGCCATTATTTTGTTCATGAATATTTAGTAGGTATTGAAATTGGAATAAACATAGAACACGAATCAAGTTTCTTACATGGATCCGTTCCATTTTCGCTCTGTGTCTATATACATGTACTTTTTTAAACTATTGTTTTTGTTGATGTAATTATTGTTCAAATTCTCAGGGAATTTTTATAGTCAGTTTGAACTGTGCAGTAATTCCTTTTGAAACAAACTGAGTTTTCAAATATTATGCAGGTTATCGTGACCTAATTGCCAGTTGTACATTATGTGTGCCGGTCTGTGATCAGGATCATAGATGTTTGACAATTTTAAAATTAAACTATGCAAAGCATAGACTAACTGAATATAAATAATTATATATGCAATACACAAAATAATGAGCAGGTGACAATTTAAATTGAACATGGTACTTTCGAATTCATAGTTGTCCTAGCACAAAGTCTGGATCCTGCCTCTAAGTTTCATCGAAATGCATACTATTGACACCAGGACTTATGTTAATATAGCATAATGCTTTAAAAAGTCCATAACAAGTTTCAAGAGGCGTGCTTATGTTTTCTAGTTTGTTTGCTTTAAAATGTATTTAGAGAAAAGAATATCAAAAAAGATAAGGAAAAAAAATAATAATCTTTTTTCTATTTGCATTTGGTTTTGACGGGATTCGAACCAAGGACCTAGAGATTCATAGACGCAGCTCTTTCCCCTCGGCCACCGCTTGGGTCCCAATATATAAGTGTTACATGATTCTATTTAAACGCAACAAAGGTGTGAAAAGCAACAACGACTAGTGAACGTACATATTTAATATGCAAATTATACAGATCCATTTTTCATGAAATCTCCAAATATAAAATGAATAGATTTTACCAATGACCTACTGTCAATCCAAACGCCTTTGTTCAAACAGCATGGTGTCTTTTTACAACAGAAGTCCGGCATAAGGTCGTCGGATTCTGAAAGTTCCATACCCTTCCTGTGGTATTTACAAAAGTCGGATTCTGAGTTAAATGCCCTTTTTGCCTTGTCACTTATGCCCTTTGCAAACAGAGGAGACCCAGGTAAGAAGACTCATAGAGAAGTCCTCTAATCAGGATCTGCACGGTTTGTCGTGTTACACTATTGTTTGGAAAAGTCCCTTAATATTAACCATAAGCTCATTTTAGCTTGACTTGTTTGAATTTTGGAACAGCCCATTTCACCGTTGTAATAGTTAGGTAGACCAAGTAACATAGTTGTTAGATTTTTGCAGAACATTATAGAATTGTTGGAAGTACATGAAATGGACACATAACCGAAAAGAATTATTTGATTATAACAGCCACGGTTGATATTTCGATACACTTTCAACATTTTGTGAACTACTATGGCATATCAAACATCAATGGTACTATTTCTAGGGTAGATCAAAATTCAAATGCAGAAATTCGATTCCATTGCGACATTAAAATGTTTCCTGATGAATTTTATCAATGGTCGTGCGACGTTGTTGCTAAGATCTGGTTTGAAAGAAATAGAATTTCAAAAATACATGTACGGTAAAACCCCTCTAAACCAGACTTTAAATTCAGTATAAATATCAATCTTGGAGACAGGTGACAGCTTAATGCAGGATGAAAATAATGCAGAAAGCTCCTCGGCATGACTTTCACCCTGCATTAAGCAGCCACCTGCCTAAAAAGTTTCTAAATTCTTATCTACTAGAAGTCAGGTTAAAAGGGGTTTTACAGTATTGTAAAAGGTGACAAATCTATACTATTGAATGTATTTCAGAGATTTACAAGTGATACCTTAATTACCCTAGGTATTTTGACAAACACACTTATGCAAATAGTGCAGACCCAGATCAAACACCTCCTTAATGGGCCCGTTTGAAGGGTTTTCACTATTTGCTACCATGTCTGTTTAATCTAAAGTTGCAAAAATGTTTCCAAATTGACTTATTCAGCTGTACAAACTGGTAGAGAGGAGAGACTGGGTGCTAGAACACTTAACCCTTTCCTTCATACAACTGTTTTTTCACGCGTATGTAAACAGAGTAGACCCAGATCTGATGACTCCTATAGAAGTCGTCTGATCAGGGTCTGCTCTTTTGGCTAATGGAATTTGAAAGATCTTTTTCTTTACTTTCTTAAATGGCTACTAATTTCCGATTTTCATGTTTCATTATAACTATTTTGTTCATGAATATTCATTAGGTATTGAAATTTGGAATAAACATAGAACAGGAGTCAAGTTTCTTACATGGATCCGTTCCATCTGCGCTCTGTGTCTATAAACATGTTCTTTTTTAAACTATTGTTTTTGTTGATGTAATTATTGTTCAAATTCTCAGGGAATTTTTTATAGTCAGTTTAAACTGTGCAGTAATTCCTTATATTTACATTCGCCCTGCAACGTCCTTATATAACCTTATTCTAAAAAGAAAGTTGCATTTTCCCATGAACGTTCATTTCAATACCTGATCCGTTGAAATATAAGAAATACAATGGAATATAAATATAAGAAATGAATGACGTGCTCCCGGTGTTCATTAGGTTATGCAACGCATACCTTTACGAGCAAAGATTTACGTGAAGCCCTTCGGGCTTCACTAACTTTGCTCGTAAAGCTATGCGTTGCATAACCTCATGAACACCGGGATCACGTCATTCATTTCTTAATTGAAACAAACTAAGTTTTCAAATAGTATGCAGGTTATCGTGACCTAATTGCCACTTGTACATTGTGTGTGTCGGTCTGTGATCAGGATCCTAGATGTTTGACAATTTTAAAATAAAACTATGCAAAGCATAGACTAATTGAATATAAATAATTATATATGCAATACACAAAATAATGAGCAGGTGACAATTTTAAATTGAACATTGTACTTTCGAATCCATAGTTGTCCTAGCACAAAGTCTGGATCCTGCCTCTAAGTTTCATCGAAATGCATACTATTGACACAAGGACTGTATGTTAATATAGCATAATGCTTTAGAAAGTCCATAACAAGTTTCAAGAGGCATGTTTGTGTTTTATAGTTTGTTTGCTTTAAAATATATTTAGAGAAAAGAAAATAAAAAAGATGAAGAATAAAAAAAAATAGAATCTTTTTACTATTTGCATTTGGTTTTGACGGGATTCGAACCAAGGACCTAGAGATTCATAGACGCAGCTCTTTCCCCTCGGCCACCTCTTGGGTCCCAATATATAAGTGTTACATGGTTCTATTTAAACGCTACAAAGGTGTGAAAAGCAACAACGACTAGTGAACGTACATATTTAATATGCAAATTATACAGATCCATTTTTCATGAAATCTCCAAGTATAAAATGAATAGATTTTACCAATGACCAACTGTCAATCCAAACGCCTTTGTTCAAACAGCATGGTGTCTTTTTACAACAGAAGTCCGGCATAAGGTCGTCGGATTCTGAAAGTCCAATACCCTTCCTGTGTTATTTACAAAGGTCCGATATATTGTTGTCGGATTCTGAGTTAAATGCCCTTTTTGCCTAGTCACTTATGCCCTTTGCAAACAGAGGAGACCCAGGTAAGAAGGCTCATAGAGAAGTCCTCTAATCAGGATCTGCACGGTTTGTCGTGTTACACTATTGTTTGGAAAAGTCCCTAAATATTAACCATAAGCTCAATTCTAACTTGACTTGTTTGAATTTTGGAACAGCCCATTTCACCGTTGTAACAGTAAGGTAGACCAAAGTAACATTAATTGTTCGATTTTTGCAGAACAATATAGAATTGTTGGAGGTATATGAAATGGACACATAACCGAAAAGAATTATTTGATTATAACAGCCACGGTTGATATTTCGATACACTTTCAACATTTTGTGAACTACCATGGCATATCAAACATCAATGGTACTATTTCTAGGGTAGATCAAAATTCAAATGCAGAAATTCGATTCCATTGCGACATTAAAATGCTTCCTGATGAATTTTATCAATGGTCGTGCGACTTTGTTGCTAAGATCTGGTTTGAAAGAAATAGAATTTCAAAAATACATGTACGGTAAAACCCCTCTAAACCAGACTTTAAATTCAGTATAAATATCAGTCTTGGAGACAGGTGACAGCTTAATGCAGGATGAAAATAATGCAGAAAGCTCATCGGCATGACTTTCACCCTGTATTAAGCAGTCACCTGCCTAAAAGGTTGCTAAATTCTTATCTACTAGAAGTCGGGTTAAGAGGGCTTTTACTGTATTGTAAAAGGTGACAAATCTATACTTTTGAATGTATTTCAGAGATTTACAAGTGATACCCTAATTACCCTAGGTATTTTGACAAACACACTTATGCAAATAGTGCAGACCCAGATCAAACACCTCCTTAATGGGCCCGTTTGAAGGGTTTTCACTATTTGCTACCATGTCTGTTTAATCTAAAGTTGCAAAAATGTTTCCAAACTGACTTATTCAGCTGTACAAACTGGTAGAGAGGAGAGACTGGGTGCTAGAACACTTAACCCTTTCCTTCATATCAATGTTTTTCACACGTTTGTAAACAGAGTAGACCCAGATCTGATGACTCCTATAGAAGTCGTCTGACTTTTGTTTTTGTTGATGTAATTATTGTTCAAATTCTCAGGGATTTTTTTATAGTCAGTTTGAACTGTGCAGTAATTCCTTTTGAAACAAACTAAGTTTTCAAATATTATGCAGGTTATCGTGACCTAATTGCCACTTGTACATTGTGTGTGTCGGTCTGTGATTAGGATCCTAGATGTTTGACAATTTTAAAATAAAACTATGCAAAGCATAGACTAATTGAATTTAAATAGTTATATATGCAATACACTAAATAATGAGCAGGTGACAATTTTAAATTGAACATGGTGCTTTCGAATTCATAGTTGTCCTAGCACAAAGTCTGGATCCTGCCTCTAAGTTTCATCGAAATGCATACTATTGACACAAGGACTGTATGTTAATATAGCATAATGCTTTAAAAAGTCCATAACAAGTTTCAAGAGGCGTGCTTATGTTTTCTAGTTTGTTTGCTTTAAAATGTATTTAGAGAAAAGAATATCAAAAAAGATAAAGAACAAAAAAAATATTAGAATCTTTTTTTTCTATTTGCATTTGGTTTTGACGGGATTCGAACCAAGGACCTAGAGATTCATAGACGCAGCACTTTCCCCTCGGCCACCGCTTTGGTCCCAATATATAAGTGATTCATGGTTCTATTTAAACGCTACAAAGGTGTGAAAAGCAACAACGACTAGTGAACGTACATACTTAATATGCAAATTGTACAGACCCATTTTTCATGAAATCTCCAAGTATAAAATGAATAGATTTTACCAATGACCTACTGTCAATCCAAACGCCTTTGTTCAAACAGCATGGTGTCTTTTTACAACAGAAGTCCGACATAAGGTCGTCGGATTCTGAAAGTTCCATACCCTTCCTGTGGTATTTACAAAAGTCCGATATATTGTTGTCGGATTCTGAGTTAAATGCCCTTTTTGCTTACACACTTATATATATAGGCTACTCTTTCTTTCTTTTTTATTTATTTTTTCTTTACTTTCTTAAATGGCTACTAATTTCCACTTTTCATATTTCATTGTAACTATTTTGTCCATAAATATTCAGTAGGTATTGAAATTAGGAATAAACATAGAACAGGGAAAGGGTTAAGGAAATTTGGGTTTTTATAAATCAGACATTTCTTGCATATGTTTGGTACTGACCAAGTAATGGTCAGAATCATCCGGGGTCCAGTCTAGACCTACAGTGTTCTCATTCAACGATAATGGTGAAATCGTTAATTCTATTATGCTAAGCACGACTTGACTTGACCCTTACTTTCAACTAACGGAGTGATGGCTCTTAACTACATAAACTATCAATTTTGGCTCTATTGGCACAAAGTGGCAAGTTGATCTATAGGAATCGCCCTGTATGTGACATGTTCATAACACAATTCTTTAAATGTCTTCCAAACTACTGACATGATTTTCAGAAAAATCCACAGCAAACAATCAATATGATATATATTATGTTCGAAACCTTCAGTACTGTCAGTACTTTGATCTCTTTTGCGCACCACAAACTCTCTGATACAACCGTTAACCCTTTCCCTGTTCTATATTTATTCCATATTCCAAAACCTACTGCATATTTATGGACAAAATAGTGGACAAGAATGAAATATGGAAAGTAGAGCAATGTAGCCATTTTAGAAACTAAAGAAACATATCTATCAAATTCCATGAGCAAACAGAACAGACCCTAATCAGACGCATCCTGTAGAAGCTTCTGATCTGGGTCTACTCTTTTTGCAGATTCATGAAAATCCGTTTATATGAGGGGAAGGGTTAAGGCACATTGGAGCTAATTGTAGGACGAAAATCGTACAGAAGCCTTCCATACAACTTTCAACCTTCATTAAGTAGCCATCTGTTTTTACACATTCACATGGCTATTTAATAGATATACATGTGCATATGTAAAGCAGGTTTCTATCAATTCTTACTTCATCAATAGTTATGTAAGAAATTATAACACCATGAAGGCATGCATCAATTGGGTGTGTGTTTTTTTGTATAATGGTATATATGGCCTCGCGTAATCATGTTTTATCAGATTGTACATCACATCGTTGTCATCCATCCAGGTCCGAACTTCTTAATTCCACCAGACCATAGAACCCGAAATCATACTTGTCATACCTTTAGACCGATTAGTTCGCGTGAAGATGCTTACAAATATTCATTTTATTGTTGAACATCCCACAATGGAACCTGCTGTCAGATATGGCTTACATAGCAATATCTTTTGAGGTATTCTAGTCCATAGTGACGATTCCTACAGTGGCGAGTATGTGCTAAAACCCCATTGTTCATCATTGTTTCTTTACTTATCACTGTCATAAGTTTTCACCCTATCCCAATTTGTAAATTTGTTTTCAAATTCTTACCAGTGCCTTCACATAAGCATCAATTATGATGGAGTGAAGTTACCTAAAGAAGATATGAAGACGGAAAAATGTTTGAGCATGTTAGAAACGATATCATCAGATCCTTTCTGTTCCATAAGCAAACAGAGCAGACTCTGATCGGAAGGCTCCTAAAGGATCTGATCTGGGTCTACTCTGTTCGAAAAGACGAATATAAGGAGTTAAAAGGAATATAGTTGAACTTCGATATCTTCAACTTTAAGGGACCATACAAATTACCTCGAGATAACAGCGGTTCGAGTCACCCGCTTTCTAATCTAAACAATTTCTCATATACAGTTTAATGCAGGTTTAAAGTACTTTCGGTCTGTATTAACCCATTCCCTCATATTTACCACTTTTGACGACTCCGTACGTACAAAAGTCACTTTGTGAAACCATTGTGATAAATAGAGCATTTACTCCTATAGGAGCAAATGGTCTATTTATCACAATGGTTTCATACTACAAAATTCTAAAATTTTCCTTCTCTCTAGTTAATGCTCCTTTTCGGTAGATTTATTCAAAGAGGTTGGATCTAAAAATAGCCTATGTGGGCTGTCACATGCATTTCTCAGTATGCGTTCTTGCGTAGTTATACCTTTTAGAACAATTCTGTATTTTAATAGTTTAAGGGTCGAACTTTTACTTCGAGTTATCTCGAAGTTCGAGTTACCTGAGTTCGAGATATCGCGGTTCAACTGAATATATATGCAGTAACTTGTCGAGTGAGTGTTACAGGGAGATTCCATTGAAACTACAATTGAAATGACAAATCTATATCATATTTATTGATCTCAAATTCACTATCTGTAGCTGCAGTGAGACTCTAAAGACCTTATTTAAATGTAATCCATACATAATACATTGGGATCCATTTGATAGTCAATCCTTGTCCATTCACAGTCAGTAATTGCTGCTCATCACCGATACCATTTAGATTTAGAAGATAATAAACAGTAAGGCCTTTCTAAACCAAATATTGTAAATAAGAACATCGTATCAAAATAGGTCTTTAAGAGTAGTTGTCATTTAACCAAAACCTTTGCAAACAAAATATATGTAGACCAAGATCAAACGGCTCATGTAGGAACCGTCGTATCATGGTTTCTGCCACTACTGGAAATTCCTGCATTCGTAAGAGAGAATAAACATGAACATTCATGAAATCATGAATTCTTATATTAATAATCATTATGGAAAAGGTAAATGCATTCTCACGTTTAGGAACTCTGGCATATAATGATTGTGTTAATGAATATTTCTGTTAACAAGGGTGTTTTCATTCTCTTGTTCCGCTGATACTATAGAAAACTTGGTTTTATGCAATTCATAAATGATGCATCGATGTTCCTTTGAAAGACAGACCATGCCATTTTATAGTCAATAATTGCCGCTCATGACTGATGCAGTTGAGAGTCTTTGGGATTATTTCCCGTTGTACAGTAAAGCCTCTCTAAACCGAACACACAACTCTTTCCCTGCTCAGTAGTCATGCATAAATAATGACATCATGGATATTTATCAGCTGATTTTTTATAATGGCATTTATAGACAGGACTGTTTTGGTATTGGTACATATAGAAACTGTAGAGTCGGGCCTATTATAATTTTCATAAGCAAACAGAGCAGGCCCTGATCAGACCGCTCCTATAGGAGCCATCTGATCTGGGTCCACTATGTTAGCAAATGCGCGGAAACACGTTTATATGAAGGACATGGTTAAATAAGTATCAATGTCGGCCTTTAAAACACGTGGCAGCTTAATGCAGGATGAAGGTCATACAGATAGCGCCTTCGGTAGCTTTCTGAATCAATTTCACCTTGCATAAAGAAGCTACTTGCATAAAAATACCTAAACTGTTCTTAGCTGCTTTGGAATTGTTTATTTTTATTGTATTGTTTCACAACAGAATGTATTATCACATGACGTCATACCCACACTATTCAAACATCAATACATATCTAACAGGCAGGTAACGGCATCGAACAAATTGTTATATAAAAACTCGCCGGACGTCTGGGTATCAGGAATCCATAAGAGCAAGAAAATAGAGGTAAAGTTCTGTTTATTATAGTGTCACCTTTGGTCTTTTCTTCAGCGAAACAATACCGGTATATACCCAAGTCTTAGAAATTCCGGTATCGAGCCGTGATCGAACCATAACATACGACGGACTCAAGTTTCGAAGTCCTGGGTCCATGCTTATAAAACTTTTAGTTGAGTCTGAGAACGTTCTCAAGCATTTGATTGGTCAGATTGGAGCCTTTGGCTCAAATCTGACCAATGAAAAGCTTGAGAACTCAAATCTGACCAATCAAAAGCCTGAGAACGAAACTCAGACCTCACCACTGAAGACAGTTACTACTGTATCCAGCGGTGAACTAGACTTAAATGTCTCAGACACGCGACACTGTTTGATATCCATTTGCATCGGTTGATTTTATAAACAGGGAATACATCGATCAGAAAACGTGACTGTCACTCGACGACTATTCTACACTAGGCTATAGGTCTTGATTGATCATTAACCTGCTGAAATAATACGATGTCTGCTTAATCTCTGACCTGGAGAAATTGTAATTACTTTGTATTGTCGATTCTGTCAGCAAAGTGTCAAACAGCTTAAGAGCCTGATGAGACGCCAAGTTACACGATCTTTCATCTAGATCTAAACTGTTTGCAAATGTCAGTCAGGTTGCACTTTGCAGGTTAACCCATTCCCTGATGATTATTCATGTAAGCAAACAGAGCAGACCCTGATTAGACGGCTCCTATAGGAGCCGTCTGAGCTGGGTCTACTCTGTTTGCAGATGCGTCAACATTTCTTTTCCAAATTGATTCAAGCTGCATTTGCTTTAAAAACTATACCCGTACTGTCCAAACCGTTTGGGATCCTTATAAGACCCCGAGTTACCCAGAGTACCATCTGGACATAGGGCCTTAAATGTTTACAACGGTTACCAGAGGTCCAGATGAGCTACGTGTATTAACCATTTTCCTGCTCTATGTTTATTCCAAATTTCAATGCTTACTGAATTTTCATGGACACAATAGTTATAATCAAATATGGAACGTGGTAAATTGTTGCCATTTTAGAAAGTAACCCCTTCCCCCCCCCCCCCCCCGATTTTTCGAACTCCGTTAGCAAACAGAGCAGATCCTGATTAGACGGCTCCTCTAGGAGCCGTCTGACCTGGGTCTGTTTTGTTTTCAAATGCGTGAACACACGTTTATATGTGGGAAATTTTCAAGAATAATTGTTTCATTTTTCCACCAATCCCTACTATATTGAGAGTCTACTCTCGAAGAGACGATTCTAAAGAATAGCCGCAACATAGTGCTTGGTGGAGAAAATTCGAGTACCCCTATTTATCTGCTACTCTGTGTAACCCTATAGTCGCTAAAGTAACGTTCTAAGTTTCTAACATTCCTCACTCTAACCCTGACATGCTTGACCTGGTTTGCATTTACAAACAGTTTAGATCCAGGTGAAACGACGAATAACTCGGTGTCTCATCGGGATCCAAACTCGACACTTGGTCGATAGTTCCTTTGTCAAAAGCCTGAATGATTGAAAGGAAATTAAAATTGCCCAAGAGCAGAATTTGAGCAGACATTATTTTTACAACAGGATAAAAATTCCCTTTCTGGTAACGAGTCTCGAGGAATATTCTTTACATATACCCTTTTCATCCTTAAAAACACAAACTGAAACTAATAGATATAGCGAAAATAATTAGTAGTTACATGTATGCTTTTCAGTCAGATTCTCTTTTCTCTAATCAAGGAATTTATCAAACGACAAACTTTGTTAAACCAATTCCATCATAGGCTATTTTCAGACCCAATCTCTTTGAATAACCCTACCGAAAAGGAATTTTTAGTAGAGAAAAGGATTTTTTTAGGATTTGTAGTTTTGAAACCATTGTGATAAAATATAGCATTTGCTCCTATGGAGCAAATGCTCTTTTGATCACAATGGTTTCAAAAAGTAACTTTTACAGAGGCGTCTAAAGGCGTCACTATGAGGGAATGGTTTAAACTAAACTAATCTACACCCAAAGGAACAATATACATTGTTTAACCCTTTACCAGATACAGTCACAATTGACTATTTTACAAACAGAATATACCCATATTACACCCATATTTGACGGCCCCTATCAGGTCCTATCATCTGATCAGGAGCTGTTCTGTTTGGTTATAGAATAATATAGCTCTGATGCATCAGTGACTTAGCATACCATTACAACAATCATCTAATCAATTCGCATGATCATCATTTATTACATCATCTGGTGAAGGGTAAGACAGTTGTCAATTAGGGTGTGGCACTTTATTATCAGACAATCATATATCAAAAGTGTCATACATTGGCACTTTTGTTACCTTTTAACGGCTTCAAATTATTTCCATCAGTAGACTTATTGTGTAGAAGACATTAAATTCCGTTCTGGCAGCTGAGAACCAAGCATGATAGTGTAGATAAAACGCTCAAATAAGTATGAATCAATGTCGGGCTTTTGAGACAGATGACAGTTTAATGCAAGGTGAAAGTCATACGAGTACACTGCACTGACTTTTGTTTGCATCATCTCACTCAATAAGATGCGTAAATTAATACATTTTCAAGAGTAAATTCTTTATTTCTCCACCAAACCTATACTGTGACCACTCTAAAGAGTAATCACAGCATATGTTTTTGGTTGCTCTGCAAATACACATTTAAACGTCACTAAAGCGACCATCTATATGAGGTATTGTTCTTGGTGTTAACCCTTTCCCTGTTCTATGTTTATTCCAAATTTAAGTACCTACTGAATATTCATTAACAAAACAGGTATAAAGAAATATGGAAGGTGGAACATTGTAGCCATTTTAAAAAGTAAAGAAACATATCTATCAAATTTTATTAGCAAACAGAGCAGACCCTGATCAGACGGCTCCTCTAGGAGCCGTCTGATCTGGGTCTACTCTGTTTGCTAGTGCGTGAAAACACGTTAAATTAGGGAAAGGGTTAAACCCAGGTGATAGCTTATGTCAGGACGAAAGTTATACAGAAATCTCCTACACGGGCTTTCTGAATTACTTTCGCCCATCATTAAGTAACTAACTGCTTTTAATGACACCGATTCCTATTCATTAACCCTTTTTTTATGTAAGCGCATTTTGACGCATCTGCAAACAGAGTAGACCCAGATCAGACGGCTCCTATAGGAGCCGTCTGATCAGGGTCTGCTCTGTTTGCTTAGTGTGTAGTATAAATCTGGTGCTACAGCTTCTGTCTGAATCAAAATACCCTGTGTTCATATGCCATTATAAAAATAATCTTACCAATATCCATGACGTCATTATTTCCTACATGAATATTCATCAGGGAAAGGGTTGAGCGTTTGCGTTAGACGGGTTCTACTGTATGATAATTCTAGTCTGTCCAGTGTGTTTCATAAGAATTGACTCATTTAGCTTTACCCACTTTTAAACAAACAGCAGATTTAGACCAGACAGCTCCTGAAAAAACTGTTTGACCTGGGTCTGCTGTATACATATGGATTTTAGAACTTTTGGTCTAACTGAATGTTCAGGCTAAACACTCTTGCCTCTGAATTGGGAATTGTTTAATCACAATTGGGAAAACACACCTTTTGCCATTGGGAGCATAGCCCAAGGCAATAAGGACTGTATTTATATAATCACCTAAAAAGCCCTGCTATTGATCATAGCACATGTGATATTAGTATGTCAGGCATTGTCTTGTACCTATGACATCACAGCATCCTTGAGTTCTAAAGTGGAAACGAAATGACATTTAAGAGACACACCCTCACGTTCACGATAATGTGAAATTATTTTTAGTCTGTCAAAACATGGTTCTTGTACGGAAAATACCTTAAATAATTATTTCATGAATATCCATATAAGAAATAATGGCATCGTGAATAATGATAAGCTGATATCTTATATTGGCAAATGAACACGGAAAGTTTGGTCTTGGCAGATCTTTATGTTTCTTAATAAATAGAACATACCCTGATCAGACCACTTCTACAGTCCCTGCTGTTTGCAAAGGCGTTAAAGTGCATATATATGAAGTAAAGGGTTAAATGCGTATATAGTCCGGTCCTTGCATGAAGCACACCTCTTTTTTAAAACATGACAAACATTGGTAGAGTCATGGAGCTAAATGGAATTGCATTAACTCTTCGCTTGCTATTCACGTCAATATACCTACCTGTAAATAGTGAAGACCCAGATGAGACAGCTCCTGCAGGAGCTGTCTCATCAGGGTCTGCACTATTTACAAGTTGGTTGTGCAACCAGTGCACTCCACAGCAGTGATTGGACAGCGAAATACTTGTACACAGTGAAGATACATGTATATGTAATTATACAACAGAGCGTGGGTAAAAAAGAAGAAATTATTTTTTAAAATTCAGCAAGAGAAGGGTTGATATTGATATCGACGTCCGCTGTGACCTTGATGATATTTGACAATTCATGTTCACTATTAATGTAAGAAATAATGATAATGACATCATAAGTATTTATTAGCTGATTTATTATTTTAAAAATAGTGAACGAATACAGGATATTTGGGCTCTGGCTGTTTGCAAAGGCGTGAAAATACACGAGGGAAAGGTTGGAGGAATCGCTGACATTGTCAATGAGGTTGCGATATTAGTGTGTCAGGCATTGTCTTGTACCCATGACATCATATATACAAATAAACATTCTCTTTTACTGTGGTGTTAATATATGATATGAATACGAATAAATATTCAATAATGCAATGTTTCAATATTGTCACCGATTGTACTGCCATAGAATTTCGAAAAGTACACATCCCATTTATAAAAACACAGTAAAGTGCGCCCATCGGGTTTTGAAATGAACTTAGAAAATATTTTTTAACTCTTTACTCCATAAACACGCCTTTCTATGCCTTTGCAAACAGAGTAGTCCCAGGGTCTGCTCTGTTTAGTTATGATATACTATAGATATGCTTCTACAATTTCTGCCATTGTCAAACCTTCCTGTGTCCATATGCTATTACAACAATTAATTCAATTAATATTCACGATGTCATTATTTCCTAATATATACATATTCATGAAGTAAAGGCTTAATTAATTACAAAGTGGTAGTATTGTATCAGTCTATCAGAGCACTAGATTGTGTTTATTCTGATCAACAAGACTCTGCTAACAAGGGCAACATACGGCCGTGGAATAGGAAATTGACTTACACAGACCTATGTCATGTCATTGAATTTGAAAACACCAGTCAATGTCATGTGCATGACATACTTTTATGTAATGTTTAAGGACAGTGTCAACTTATTTGCAAACCTGTCACAGCATCGTAGAGTTCTAAAGTGGAAACGAAATAACATTTAAGAGACACACAGAACATGCCTTAAGTAATTATTTCATGAATATTTATATAAGAAATAATGGCATCGTGAATAATGATAAGCTGATATTTTATGTTGGCAAATGAACACGGATATTTGAAGCTAAATGGAATTGCATTAATATTGATATCGACGCTCGCTGTGACCTTGACGGTATTTGACAATTCATGTTCCTATGGAAAGCCATAACTGTCTTCCATCATGCTTCAACAATTCATTGCACCGATGTAGTAATATATTACTTCATTTTAACTACATATGAAAGGAAGCCATGTTTATATAGAACCGATATCATTATATCAATCGATAACGGAATCGTCTTTGTATCGATCCACTGTAGAATTATATGATTTCTTTTTGACAACATATTAAGCGAACATCCATTTGTATGAAACCAATCGAATCATATATTGAACCAGCTTCATTTATATCAAACAATATTAACAATATATTGTACCAGTATTCAATCTATGATACGTATTTATCATCAATATATTACACCAATAGAAGCAATCAGCATTATATGATTTCATTTTGACATTTTATTAAACGAAGATTCCTTTATATGAATCCAACCAAACTATGTATGTATTCAACTTCTTTACATCACACCAAATCAACACTATATTGGACCACAAAACAATGTGCGAAACGGATTCATCATTATATCAATCGACAATTTCAACATATTGTACGGAATTGTCCATGTAACACTCCAAAGCAGCATTATATGATTTCATTTTCACAATAGATTACATAAAGAGTCTTTGTATAAAACCAACCGACAATGTATAACACCATCCTTCTTTATATGATACCGATTCGTCATTATATTGTTTCCGGGACTATTTAAGCGTGTTTAATTTTGTAAGCGTGCGAGGTCTTTTGTTCAATAAAACAATTTATTTTCTTAGGATTTAGTCCAACTTTCTCCAAAATCCGAGCAAGCTTTTCGTTAGCATTCGTTTTTATCTAAGCTAAACTTCAGTTTCAAACAAAATGTTGCAAAGAAAAAACGATAAGATTTATGCAGGCGCGGATTTGGAGGGGCGAATCTGGCGTACGCATCCTAAAATTGCCAAAACGAACAGTTTTGAGTAATTTTATTAGATCTAGATCTAAACAATGATTTAATTTGAGTTTTTTATTTCCCTGTTCGCTAACCATCAATTACGCTCTTTCTCAACATGCAATACAAAGATACTAGTGATGTCATCATCCAACTTTTAAAACTCTACCCCCCCCTATCTGAAATCCTGGATCCGCGCCTGTTATGTTCCATAGTTCGACTGGAATATTCGAAAAACAAGTATTTCATATGGTGCTACCTTGCTGCCATATAAGGGCATGTGGATTAACATGTACCTACTTTGGTGTAATATATATTGATAAATCCGTATCATATACATTTTTTACGTGTATTGCATACAGGTCCAATACATTGTTAAACTGTTTTAATATAAGGACAGTTAATTCAACACATAGTTCGAATGGATTCATATAAAGGAATCTTCGTTTGATATAATGTCGAAATAAAATATATTGCAGATTTGTTTCAATACAAGGACAAATTGATTCACATATGCTTACTTTGGTTTAATATATTGATAAATCCGTATCATATACTGCATACTGGTCCAATATATTGCTAGATTAGTTTGATATAAGGACAGTTGGTTCAATACGTAGTTCGACTGGATTCATATAAAGGAATCTTCGTTTGAAATAATGTCAAAATGAAATCATATAACGCTACTGTTGATTAATACGTGGACGATTCCGTTTAATTAATATATGGATATTATCTACAATGTATTGATATAATGATATTCGGTTCTATATAAACATGTTTTCATTTCATATGTAGTTGAAATGAAGCCATAATTATATTACTACAA
This sequence comes from Azorinus chamasolen, assembly GCA_963576725.1. Classification (NCBI taxonomy): domain Eukaryota; kingdom Metazoa; phylum Mollusca; class Bivalvia; order Cardiida; family Solecurtidae; genus Azorinus; species Azorinus chamasolen. Next base: position 41,663,435 of record OY755236.1, on the reverse strand, counting down.
CGGTGCAATGAATTGAAAGAAAAACCGATAGAAGACAGCTATGGCTTTCCATATTCGCGACACACCCTTATGCTATGATTAATAATTGTTCGAAACCCCTCAAAACCCCTCAAAACCCCTCTAAACCGGAATGCTATCAGCATTTAGATACTTTAGGCAGGTGGCTGCTTAATGCCGGGTGAACGTCATGCAGAAAGCTTATAGAGGAGCTTCATCCTGCATTAAGCTGTCATCTTACAAACAGGCATTAATACTATTTTAAACGTCTGGTTTAGAGAGATTCAACTGTAATTGGATGTTGTTCAATGAATGATAGAGTTAGAAAGTTGAACTGAAACAATTAATATATGCGCTATAACAAATACCCAATTCGGACGTGTTGAAAACCATTTCTAAACTTTCGATCCGTCATACACAGGCATGCACTGGAAAGCATGCACTACACTACATTCAGCACCTATACTCTTCAAAAGGAGAGGCATACAGGTGTCAATAACACAATGAAGTATGTCATGTCTCTGTGAAATATTTGTTATACTAAGCGACTTCGTCATTTAAAACTTTACCCGATAGAAACGCCGTTTTGACGCCTTTGCAAACATAGTAGACCCAGATCAGACATCCTCTGACATACTTGTAGGCGCCCTTTGACCAGGGTCCGGTCTGTTTGCTTTTAAAATTATATAGATCTCTACAGTTTTTGTCTAATGAGATATAAGAAAATTTACCAATTTATGCATAAATATGCATCAGGGAAATGGTTAATGGATTTCTCCACTACATTCGTACTACATGTAAATTTAAGTCATCATTGCCTATATATCATAGATTCACACCTCTTGGGAGTGGCCATTGAACAGAGGTATTACTATAAGTTTGGTTTGCTCTTTTGGAGTTATAAAGGTTTGATTAAAAACTTTCTGACATGGCCAAACAATCATGAGTTCATATAACATTATAAATATTCAGATAATAATAATAATGATAATAATAATAATAATAATAATAATAATAATAATAATAAAAAAGACTTTATTTAATGAGGTAACACATTTGATAATAACCAATCTTCCATGAGGTCCTCAATTAAATGTTGCTGACGTCATTATTTCTTACACGAGTATTCTTGACCCCTATGCTTCGCATTTGCAAACAGGTTGGAACCAGATGAGACGCCGAGTAACTCGGCGTCTCATCAGTATCCATGCTGTTTGACACTCGGTGAACACTGGTGCAACGACCTTGAAGATACTTGCCAGTTCACGCCGTCAGATAAATAATCAGATAATAAACATTGACGATGTAATTATTTCTTGCACGAATATTCTTCAGGTATAGGATTAACGATCGCAATACTAATCAGAATCTAGATGTGGATTTACCCCTTTCCCTGTTCTATATTTATTCTAAATGTCAATACCTACTGAATAATATCCATGGACAAAATATTTATAATGAAATATGGAAGGTGGAACACTGTAGCCATTTTAGAAAAGTAAAGAAACATACCTTTCAATTTCCATTGACAAACAAAGTAGACCCTGATTAGACGGCTCCTCTAGGAGGTCTCGATCTACTTCTGTTTGCAGATGCGTGAAATGATTTAGTTTCTCTCGATGATCAAAACTATCTGTCACGGATTTCCAAATTAAAGCTAACGGAACCGTGCCTAGTTCTGTTATGCAGCAGACGAGATATTGGGCAGACGACATTTTTAACAGCTGGATGATGGTCAAAATCTCCTCTTGAATGGAATCCTAATCGTTCCATAAGCTGGGTCTAAGTAATTTACTAAATGAGTTTCAATCTGTAATCCTGAAGCTCCAACCGTTAGCCTGCTACAAGTTATGTTGTTAATGTCTTTGCTGGCATTTTAGATCCAGATGAAACGCCAAAAAACTCAGTCTCACCAAGATTAAAATAAACAAATGTGTATCTATAGTAAACTCCCTCTAAACCGGACGTTGAATTTAGTATAAATATCGGTCTTGGAGACAGGTGACAGCTTAATGCAGGGTGAACGTTAATGTAAGGCGGAAGGAATGTAGAAATCTCCTAAAGAAGCTTACATTCTACATTACTTTCACCCTGCATTAAGAAGCCACCTGCCTAAACGTATCTAAAATATTCTCTGCTAGAATTCCGGTTTAGAAGGGTTATACTGTATACACAGTGGAGACCATTTTAAACCGGAATATTAGTATAGAAGAATTCAGATGTTTTAGACAGGTGTGTGCTTAACCCATTACCTCATAGGCTATTTTTAGATACAACCTCTTTGAATAAATCTACCGAAAAGGAGCATTAACTAGAGAAAAGGAAAAATTTAGAATTTTGTAGTTTGAAACCATTGTGATAAATAGAGCATTTGCTCCTATAGGAGCAAATGTTCTATTTATCACAATGGTTTCACAAGGTGACATTTACAGAGTCGTCAAAAGTCGTCAATATGAGGGAATGGGTTAATGCAGAATGAAAGTAATGTAGCATGTAAGCTTCTTGTAAGCTACATGTAAGCTACATTACTATCGCCTTACATTAATCTGCTAAGTACATGTACCATAACCCATTCACACTTGAACATTATTCAACATTTCATGACCTCATGAATAATCATTGTCAGAACTCAATAATGAAACATGGACAGGATATTCATTGGGCGTAAGAAGGAACTGTATAGAAACATATCCATCAAAAACATAGGCAAACAGAGAATATCCTGATCAGACAGCTCCTGCAGGGGCTGTCTGATCTTGGTCTACTCTGTTTGCAAATTCGTCAAAAGGGTTATATAAGTGAATATACGTGAAAAAACGGCATTGATACTTATATGAAAATCCAGTTTAGAGGCTTTTACTGTGCTTAGTATTTTAACTCTTTCGCTGCCGATATCGCACCTGTGATTACCTATGAAAACAGTCTGGATCCAGATGAAACGCCGAGTAACTCGGCGTCTCATCTGGATCCAAACAGTTTGTAACTGTGGCTGTTTTTGAAACAACGATGACGAAAAATAAGACCAATGAAAAAAGTAGCAAACGAATTTTTAAGTCTGCAGACGACAACATTTGGTAGCGAAAGGGTTAAGCTGATTAGGAGAAATGTTTAGGAGGCATTAGGCATGCTAAAAGACAATTAGCCAGTTAACTCACCGCCATCGTCGTGTTCATAGTCGTTAGCTTTTTAACCGTTTCCCTCATACAAACGTATTTCAAGCTATTGTAAAACATAGTAGACCCAGATCAGACAGATCCTGTAGGAGCTGTCTGATCAGGGTCTTCTCTGTTTGCTATTTTTGTAGATATATTTCTAGAGTTCCTTTTTTTGGCCAAGGACAATAAATATCCTGTCCATGTTTCATTATTGAGTTCCTGTAGGAGCTGTCTGACCAGGGTCTGCTCTGTTTGCATATGAAATTGATAGATCTAACTCTACAGGCTCTACCAATTCCAAAACATCCTATGCACATATGCCATTATAAATCAGCAAATAAATATTCATGATGTCATTATTTCTTACATGAATATTCAACAGGGAAAGAAATACGATGTTGTAAAGACTGATTTCTGCTCAAACCTTGATCTGTTGCAAAGGTGCACTTACTCCAAATCAATTTAGAGAAAATACTGACCGAGTGTCAAACAGCTTGGATCCTGATGAGATGCCGAGTAACTCGGCGTCTCATCTAGATCAAAGATATTCGTAAATGCAAGTTACATCGTGCTTAGCATGATCAGATTATGAAAGGTTGTTTTCTGCGAAAATTGCCATCGGCTAAAATTGTCACAAAAGACTTTATTGTACTTCTTTAAAACCGTATTTGAGTTCAAACGGTTTGGACCCAGCACGACGCAGAGTTATTCGAAATATCACCTGGATCGAATCTGTCTGCAAATGAGACAGAATCACACATACATTTCCACAAGCTATCTTACTGGCACTGAATCTCATCAAGGAATTATATGTGGGTGATCTTAAAACACTGATAACAGATACCAGTAATGGTCATTTAACCGTTATTCAGCTCTCCGCGACTTGAATCGCATTTGAAAACAGCTTGGATCCAGATGAGACGCCGAGTAACTCGGCGTCTCATCAGGATCCAAGCTGTCTGAAACCCGGTCAATAGTTCCACAAAAGTTTGATCGAAGCAGAACAGTCGAACTTGCATCAGATTCAAATTGGAGTCAACATTAAGTTTTCACGACGAGATAAGAGTAATTGTGCCTGGTCCTAGATAGTCCTATTTGATAACATCAGACTGAATAATGCGGCTGCGAATGAGTTAATCGTATACCGCACAGAGACGCATTATGACGCTTTTTGACGCATTTTCGTGCCTTTTCATGCCTTTGTAAACACAATAGATCCAGATCAGACGGCGCCTGTGAGAACCGTCTGACCAGAGTCTGATTTGTGTGCTTATAGAATAATATCGATTTATTTGGTCATGAAAAAAGGTTCCTGTGTTCATATTCGTGGTGTCATTATTTGTTAAATGAATTTTCATCAGGTACGTGTCAAGGTTAAATATCTGATAGGATAGCAGTTACCATTTCAATCCATTCTCACTTATAGACACCTTTTGACGTCTTTGCAAACAGAGTAGACCTAGACCAGACAGCACCTGCAAGAGCTGTCTGATCAGGGTCTGCTCTGTTTGCTAATGGTATTTGATGGCTATGTTACCTGACAAATCTCATGTCCATAGAGTTTTGTCAATGATTATTCATAGCATCATGAACTCTTGAATAATGTTCAGGTTGGATTGGGATAAGCCAATGAAGCATGCCTGTCTCATTTCCTATAACTACTAGTTGTACATGTAAAATCCCGCTAATGCGGCCACCTAAAAGAGATATAATTCTGGGTGCTATATGCAGGTGGTAGCTTAATGCAGGACAAAAGTAATACAGAAAGCTCATAGAGGAGCTTTCTGTATTACTTTTGTCCTGCATTAAGCAACCACCTGCTTATAAAGACACCCACGTTTATTCATTAAGTGGTCGCATTAGAGGGGTTCTACATGTAATAACGATTAGCCTATCCTACATTGACGCCAATATACATTGCGTCTTATCTGGACACAATTGTAATCTAATGTCATTACTCGTGTAACCCTTTAACCCTTTCCCTCATATTGACGGCTTTTGACGACTCTGTAAAAGTCATTTCTTGAAACCATTGTGATAAAAAGAGCATTTGCTCCTATAGGAGCAAATGCTCTATTTATCACAATGGTTTCAAACTACAAAATTCTAAAATTTTCCTTTTCTCTAGTTAATGCTCCTTTTCGGTAGATTTATTCAAAGAGGTTATATCTAAAAATAGCCTATGAGGTAATGGGTTAAGCCATGAATATTCATGTAAGAAGTAATGACTTTATGAATCATATCCCGCTAAATCTATCATCACCCGTCGTTTACCATGATAACTTTCTTTCTGGGGTTTTCTTATTTAGAAAGCATGATGTATATTAAAGAAGAAAACATCAGAACAAAATGGACGAGTGACGTCATGGAAAGATGAAACGTCAAGGAAAAATGACAGGTGACGCTTTAAATATTGCCGTTTCATTGAATATATCACCCGTTTGTTATTGGTATACCCTTGAGGAGTTTAAGATTCGTTTGTACAACAGAATATGTCTACAGCAGTCTCTTTAAATAACATTAGTGCCTTTTAAAGCATATGGTTGCTTAAAGAAGGATAAACGTTACTTACCGAAACCTCAAATGAGCGCTTTCTATATCAGGTTACATAGAGAATAATAGGTTAGTGCCGTAGATGGGACGCTTTATCCGACGAGGGGAGAAAACGTTGAGGCGAGGCTTGCCGAGCCTCAACTGTTTTCTCTCCGAGTCGGATAAAGCCGTCCCATCTACGGCACTAACCTATTATTCGATTTATCCAGTCAATATAGTTAAATGTCTTTTTATAGACTCATAACACTCTTGAAATAATTTACATTGAAAATGCAGTTTTTCGATCAACGGATCCCTCCCTTTTCACTTCCATTTAGACGTAAATAGATCTAATGAGCTACCGCAGAGGAATATAGTTTCGATACTTGTATTACTAGAACGGAAACGTGGTTGAATTTGAAAAATAAGATGATTTGAATCGAGGGTCGATAAGTTATTTCAAACAGACATGATCTATATTCTTTGGTCAAATTCGAGTTACGTAGTCTCGGTTTCTATTTTTAGATTCTACCTAACGTCACTCAGAAATCGATGGAACTGAACAGGCTATATTTAGGTTTATGACTATCACCGTCCCTGTAAGAGTTTATCAATCAAATAATCATGAGAGTGAAAAGAAAACATTTACTATTTATCTGTCAATCTTTGCTTCCAGGTTTGATTTTATCAAAAACGGGTTTTGTCAGCGGTGGATTAAATTAATAAAAGTGATAAATCAACGTCATTTTGTATGTGGCCTCAGTGGCGTAATCGGTAAGGGCGACGTCTCTAGAGTGATTAGAATTGGTTTTTGTAGGATCAGGCGCGGGTTCGAATCCAGCTGTAGCCAATTATTTTTATTTTTTCTCATTTGAATAATTCTTCTGGTGACCAAATAGATATGTTAGATCTATTCCATCAACATGTTTATGAATATTTACAGAAAACTAAAATAGTTCCATGGTTATAGAATCATTACGCCTATCTACTAACCTAATAAACCTTCCACTACCGGAAGTAACCTAATAAACCTAAGTTTATTTGCACCCCCTTTATTATGTCACTAGAGAAGCCTGGTGACTGGATAAAATTTCGTATCTTGCTTGTCGATTTGGATTTGGATTGTATTGCATTTTGAAATTAAAATTGTACACTTCATATGTCACCCTTTCCTCCAGAACTATGCATTCTTATGACTTGGCAAACAGAGTAGACTCGGGTCAGACGGCTCCTATAGGATCGTCTGATCAGGGTATGCTCTGATTGCTTATGATATAACATAAATATGAATCTACAGTCTCTAATGTTGCCAAAAGTCCACATGTCCATGTGCTATTATAACAATTTATCTAATTAATATTCATTATGTCGTTAATTCTTACATGAATATTCATTGAGTAAAGGGTTAAAATATCATTGCTACAACCTAATATGTATATCTACACACGTCGTACATACCTTGGTGTTTAGTCCATTCGAACGATCATCCCACACATGGTTCTATTTGTACAATTTCACAAATGTGCACTTACATCTGTCCACACATCTCGCTCATTATATACAAAACACTCTTCTGCTAGACCTGGCAAAGCTTCATTGTCGTTACCATGGTAATAATAACAGGTGCGCAGTGTCGCATTTCTGAATTTCAATACACTCGACGGCTTCCGATGCTAACAGATGCTTAGATTTTATCGATTTTTCTTTTTCGTCGGGAGACTTTTAATGTACATAGCACTAATAATTGACCGAATGCCTTTGTGTCATTAATTTCGAATAGATAGGGTTTCATTAATTAACTTCCCTCCTGTGTATTACAAACACTTTGGTTGTCATATCTACCCATATCAGTTTCAGTTTCAGTTACGTGAACAGCAAAACCTATCTACAACGACCACCAAGAAGATATTTGTCCCTCTGGATGCAGAAAATGCATGTTCTGACATTTGCAAACAGTGTTGACCCGAATCAGAGAGCTTATCAGAAGAGCCATCATTCTCAGTAGGGCTTGTATTGTTTGGTAACCAACATTCTCTATAGTAAGTCTATCAAATTGAATGAACTCAGACTGAGTGGATTCTATAGATTTGATTGGCCATTCGACTTTGAATGTTTAACCCATTCCCTCATATTAACGACTTTTGACGACTCTGTAATAGTCACTTTGTGAAACCATTGTGATAAATAGAGCATTTGCTCCTATAGGAGCAAATGCTCTATTTATCACAATGGTTTCAACTACAAAATTCTAAATTTTTCCTTTTCTCTAGTTAATGCTCATTGTCGGTAGATTTATTCAGAGGTTGTATCTAAAAATAGCCTATGAGGTAATGGGTTAAAGTATGTGGTTATTTACTTTTGTTCTGCACCAAGCAACCGATTGCGTTTGGCCCCTCGCCTGTTCAATATTTATGTAATTTATGATGTCATTAGATTGATTTATTAGAAGAATGTTTCAAGGGAAATGTTTTATTTCGACCAAAACTGTAGAATCAGCCTGGTCCCCGTTTCACGAACATTCTTAAGTAATAACTTAGTATCAGGCATAACTTATTAGATGTATTACATTTATATTTAGAGAAGATATGTCAAATAATTTTATCTTAACAGAAACCTTAGAGATATTCTGTTATATATTTTAATAGAAAATGCCGATTTTTGCAAGGAACAGCTAGTTAAACCCAACATGAATTTGATAAAATTCTTAAGTCTGTTACAAATTCTTAAACATTGTTTTTGCTTTAGATCACCTTTAGTTAGTATCAAGTACAATAGGTGTTCTTAAAATGATAACGGAGCAAACATCTTACCCCTTTGTGGAACAATAAACACCAATTTATGAAAAGTTATGCTCTTGTGATTTTTTTTAAATAACAGGCTTAGCCAAGTAATTACTTAAGAATGTTCGTGAAACGGGGGCCAGATCTATATCATGTCACAAGCAAACAGAGCAGACCCTGATCAGACGGCTCCTGATCAGACAGATCCATCTGTTCTGGATCTACTCTGTTTGCAAATGCATGAAAATGCGTTTATATGAAGGAAAGGGTTAAAGCTATCCTTGTATATTCATTTAACAGTCGCTATATGGGGGGGGGGGGGGGGGTTCTACTGCATCGTATAAACGAACGAGTTTACAGAAAAGATAAAGTGATACACATAAAATCTCAATAACACTGGAAACAAGAAATTGGATAATAGAATAACACATAGATAACATCTGCTCAGGGCCTGCTCTTGTTTTATTCTAAAGTGCCTGACCCAACCTCCAATGCAGTTATCTCCCCTAATTGCTACGCTGACGAGATGACCACACGCAGTGACAAGGGAGATACTGTGAGGAGTTTGTGTCTGATCAAGGGTAATAATTTTCATATTAATTTTCACACAGCCACTAGTTTTACATCGATATTCAAGAGGTTAAACATGTGGTACTTTAATACAGGACGAAATCAGTTTGGTCGTGAACTGCCTTTACAGTACCAATGTTCTTTTATCAACCGTTATGCCACTAACCGGGGCTTGACTCACATTTTTGTCTACAGTTTGAATTCACATGAGATGCCGGATAATTCGGTGTTTCATCAGCATCAAAGCTGTTTGATACACGATCAATTATTGTCAAACGCTTGATCGAACGCAAGTAGTCACAATTTGCACCTGACATAAATCTGAGCCGAGCTTTTTGTCACGTCAGGGTAACATTTTACTCCCTAGATACGCATTTGCAAACAGAGTAGACCCAGATCAGACGGCTCCTATAGGAGCCGTCTGATCAGGGTCTGCTCTGTTTGCTTATGATATCATATAGATATGATTCTACATCTTCTGTCATTGCCAAAAACAGTATGTGCCCATGTGCTATTATAACAAATGTAATCTAATTAATATTCATTATTGGGGTCATTATTTCTTACATGATATTCATGGAGTAACGGTTTAAAGACATGCAGAGCTAAAACTTGTTTGGGGATTTGAGTTTGCTTCTCTGAGGTATGTGAGCTGTGTCGTGGCAGGGGTTACATAGTTAACTTCAATGCGAATTTATTTCCCTCAGAAACAATTTTAGCTCCCTTCAAGAATGTTAATTCAAGTATTTCATCATCCATGGTAATGTTTAGCACCGATGTCTGTTGAGCTGTTGGACCATACTCTTTGGCATTTCTATGCTGTCGTCCATGTAATAAACCTCAAATGTTTTTACAAGTTTGTTCATAAGATCTTGAAATCGTTGTTACTTCCGGTCACAAACCGTGTCCTTCATATAAAAAAGTTTTCACACATTTGCAAACATAAAAGATCCAGGGTCCATGCTTATAAAACTTTTAGTTTTAGCCTTTGGCTCAAATCTGACCAATCAAAAGCTTGCGATCTCAAATCTGACCAAACAAAAGTTTGAGAACGAACTCAGACTCAACTAAAAAGCTTTATAGGCATGGACCCTGATCAGATGACTCGTATTGGAGCCACCTGGTGAGGTTCTGTACTGTTTGCTTATGAAATTATAACAGATCAGATTGCACAGTTTCCGCCTGATCCACAAGTTCCTGTGTTCATGTGTCATTACAAATAATAATCTAATCAATATTCATGATGTAATTGTTTCTAACATGAATATTGAACAGGGAAGAGGTTAAGCAAATGTCGTCAGCAAAACGAGATTATACATGGATCCGCCACCGATGGAGATAGATATACGGGGATCGACCTTCTAGTACAAAGAGTGTACTGTCCTTTCAGATAACCTATGTAATTGTTGCTTCCAACTTTTCATAGAAATCTTCATCCTGCTAATCATCATGGTCAATGGAATGTACGTAGACCTGAATGCTCGTTTTTTTTGTATGTCTTAGCAAAAATACGAATGAAGATGAGTCTGTTGGAGATTTATATGCAAGATGAGTCTCTGTTGACACCTTCCTTTTGTATAGTAAATGCAAAACTATTGTAGTGTTGTATTTCTACAGTAGCAGAGTTTGTGGCCTTCAGCTATGTATGTTTCTAACTTTGCATAGGTGTTTAGAGTGCGGGTGTTTAGAGTGCGAACATGTGCTAGTCTGGTCATTGTTGTTTCGAATAGCAATTTTCGCATCAGTAGCAAAATTGTTACACTCTCCCAGAAGTAGAGCAAATTGACGCACGATCGTTTTTGATACGCGTCTCAATTAATCCGGCTTGGAATTTCCTTTCTCATTTCACTAGACTTGTCCAAACTTGGCGGCGCCTGTTCCTTCTTGAAGAAGGTTTTCTTTCACGATTGTCTTGCTTATCGTCAAACCACTCCTAGTCAGACCACAATGCAATGAAGCTATTTAACCCTTTTACCCAATAGATACGCTTCTAACGTACTTTCAAACAGAGTAGAGCCAGATCATAGGCTTGTGTAGGAGCCGTCTGACCAGGGTCTGCTTTGTTTGCTTATGAAATAATATTATCCGGTTCAATAGTTTCTGCCATGGCTAAACATTCATGTGTCCATATGCCATTATAAACATTCAACTGATTGGTATTCATACAATAAAACCTCTCTATAACGGCCAATAAATTACATCAAGTATTTTGTGTTAAAGGCAGGTGGCCGCTTAAAGCAAAGTGAAAGTAAAACAGAACGCTCCTATAGGAGCGTTCTGTTTTACTTTCACTTTGCTTTAAGCAGCCACCTGTCCTAAATACCAACTAATTAACACAATTTAGTGACCGTTATAGAGAGGTTTTACTGTACAAAAAATTGTTATGACATAAATACTCGTAAAATAAGAGGTTTACCCAAGGCTTGGTTTACATTGTATGCTGTTCTGATCACAGGCTTATAAATTTGAACAGATTCAAACCAGAAGTAATGAGAGTATGACAATGAAAAAACACATGATTTGCCTATGCTAGGATGCAGGAGTAAAGTAAAACCCCTTTAAACCGATCTCCCAGTAGAGAAAAAATAGATACTTTTAGACAGGTGACTGCTTAGCAGGGTGAAAGTCATACAGTCTGTAGGACGTTCACTCTGCAATAAGTTGCCACCTGTCTCCAAGGCCGATATTTATACTTTATTGAACGTCCGGTTTAGAGGGGTTTAACTGCATTTACAGAAATGCCACGATAAAAAGACTTGACTGAGAAAACCTGTTCGACAGTGAAGAAACGGATAAGACACATAGTCACTCGGCATCGCATCTTAATTCACTCTATCTCTAAAGATTCCCCAACGCTACATAGCCCCGATATTATTGAACTTTCTGCTATCTAGAGTCTAATTTCATTCTCAAACACCTAATGAGATTGCTATGTATAAATGCTCTTGGATGATTTATCTCTTTCACTGGCATTTCAGAATATGTGATTATCTATTCACACAGTTTAGATACAGGTGAGACGCTTGGTAAATTGTTGTCTGAATAGTGTCCAAACTGATTGATAATGCGATACATGTATCAGCAGACGACAATACGAGATATTGAAAGATTTTTTACAACATGGTCTGTAACCGTAAATTGTAGACGTCAATAAAGAATTCTGCAAGCTCAGGCGATAAGAATCTTGTTAGGGTTTACTGTAAATGACGTCTGTTTAAATATTTGCTCCATAAATATGCCTTTCTACGCACCTGCAAACGGAGTAGACGCAAACAGACCGCACCTACAGGAGCAGTCCGATCAGAATCTGCCCTGTTTACTTACGAAATGCTATCTACGAGCGTATATATGACCTGATTTTTATTTGACATACAGTTGAACCTGTCTTAACCCTTCGCTTGCTATTCACGTCAATATACGTTCCTGTAAATAGTGAAAACCCAGATGAGACAGCTCCTGCAGGAGATGTCTCATCAGGGTTTGCACTATTTACAAGTTGATTGTGCAACCAGTGCACTCCACAGCAGTGATTGCACAGCGAAATATTTGTACACAGTGAAGATATATGTAATTATACAACAGGGCATGGGTAAAGAAAGAGAACTGTATTTTAAAATTCAGCAAGCGAAGGGTTAAACAACCATTAACAAGGGATCATTGGTCTGCATTTCTTTAGTCCTGTATCCAACAAATATCTGGTTTTAAGGCTCTCAGAGATGTCGTATCTGGGTCAGATCATCAGACACGCAGTTTATGTTCACAGTTCGCTCAGTGACCAACACTTGAAAACACTTTTATGAGAAACTGTGCATAAAATACGGATAATATTATTGGTCTTTCCCGTTTGAGAAAGGTGTCTTTACTGTTCGATATTGCGGGGTCTTTACTGTTTGATGTTGGAGTCTTTATTGTTTATTATATGGGGTTTGCCGTTTGGTACGGGGGTCCTAATAGTTTGCAAATACCATGGCTTCTTTCATCAGGATACAGCTGAATATATGGTTAACCCTTTCAACGTTGAAGACAAGTCCATCAGTGATTGACTACATAAGTCACTCAGTATGAAAACTGACATTTGCTAGAGAAATTTGAAAGAAAAATAGTGCAGACCCTGATCAGAGGGCCCCTTTGTGAGCAGTCTGATCTGGGTCTACAGTGTTTTTCCGCATTTTAGAGAAACGTGCTTATCAAGAACGAATAATTTGACAATTCTGATGGTAATTTTGAAAATGATTGAAGAAAACTTTAATTTGAAAAAGGTCATCTTCATTTTGTATATCAAATTGTACAGAAGAATTTAAAGGTTAATTATGCATGGGTAGACATAAAGCCTTGTCATGCTGAAAACATGATACAGCACTACAGATAAGGCTGCGTACTGAAAATACTAAAATCGTCATTTCTCCACCAAATCCTATACTGTGACCAATCTTTAGAATCATTTCGAAGATGTTTTTACTGTATTTTAAAAAGTGACAGGGCTGATACAGCTCTGTGTTCTGACGTATAAACTAGATGTTACTTCTTTTTTAGAATAAATAACATTTCTTAGAAAAAGGACGAGAGTCTGAAAATTCGGAATTCGTGAACAAGTTTTTTATAACATGCCATATAATGAGTATTTAGACACAATAAGCCTGGCGAGAACCACGACTGGCTAGTACTCCCAGGTTTGTATACTGTATAACCTGTCCCATGAGGTCATTTATTCACTGAACATAGGAATACGAACTTTAAAAAGTGGGTGCTTACTTAATACAGGACAAAAGTAATGCAGAAAACTCCTGTAGGAGTTTTCTCTATTACTTTTGACCTGCATTATATTACCATCTGCCTTGCAAACCCATAATTAGACCTTTTAATAATCGCTTAAGAAGTTTTTCTTGCATTTTGCATGCATGTTGTATAACAAGTGCATTCGGGACTTTGGAGTGATGCAGTCCCAGACCATTCCACTGCTTTGCAAGTTCGATAACATAATTACGCATTGACTGGGCCTAGCTAGACAATCCCTTTTTTATCCGTATTTTGATTCGCAATTTCGGGATACATTTATCCCATTGTGAAAAACAAAAGTGATGTTATTATTCGCCACATGCTACAGTGCATTGTACTTTTGTACTCAATCCATTATCTCTTGTTCTTTAAACATTTACTCTATTGATATGCCTATTAACCCTTTCGCTGCCAATGTCGGATCTGTGATTACCTATGCAAACAGTTTGGATCCAGATAAGACGCCGAGTAACTCGGCGTCTCATCAGGATCCAAACTGTTTGTTACTGTTACTATGTTTTTGAAACAAAAATGAAGAAAATCAAAAGAATGAAAATTTGTAGCAGACGACAAAGTTAGCAGACAACAGAGTTTGGCAGCGAAAGGGTTAATCCCCTTGCAAACTGGCAAACAGAGCAGAACCAGATTAGACGACTTCTGTAGGAGCCGTCTGATCCGGATCTGCTCTGTTTGCTTATGGAATTATATTTGTCTGATCTCACACTTTCTGTCTTAAACAAGCGTTTCTGTGTTCATATACTAGGTATAACATGTATAATAAATATTTCTATAATCAATATTCATGATGTCATTATTTCTTACACAAACAGTCATTGAATAAATGATTAACGTGTTATATTTTTATTCATCAGTGAATCAGCCTCTGGAATGGAATGGATGTGTTTCCCCGTTTTTACTGGTAGTTCTAAGTCCATGTCCACATCATCATGGTTACTAGGCCATTTGCGCATGCGCCAACACAGTTTTAATGTTGCCAGAAGTATCAATATAGATGCTGTCTTAAAGCTGATCACGTAACCAAGCATGTTGAACCTCAGGTCGTCTAAGTGGTAGAAACTGCAGTAGCCTTTCGACTCTGCATTGCCAGACCACAACAAACAGGCGCTGTCCACCAGCTTCCCTCCAATCACGGGACCAGGCAGCCAGGCTGAAACAAAGACGCTTTATATATTATGTTATTGTCATGCGTTATACAGTATAACCTTATTACGCGGCTATTCGTTAATTGAACTTAAGAGTCTTAAAAAGCAGATGGTTGCTTAATGCAGGGCAGAAGCAATGCCAAAGGTTCCAATAGGAGGTTTTAGCATTACCTTTTGCCTGCATTAAACTAACACATGTTTTACAGACGCATAATTAGACTTTTTTTTGATGATCGCGCTTTTAACCCATTCCCTCATATTGCATATTGACGACTTTTGACGACTCTGCTAAAGTCACTTTGTGAAACCATTGTGATAAATAGAGCATTTGCTCCTATAGGAGCAAATGCTCTATTTATCACAATGGTTTCAAACTACAAAATTCTAAACTTTTCCTTTTCTCAAATTAATGCTCCTTTTCGGTAGAATTAATTCAAAGAGGCTGTATCTAAAAATAGCCGATGAAGGAATGGGTAGGTTCTACCGCATTTGTCGCTTTCTGGCCTTTATCCTGCTGCATATATTGATGTCTGCCCACACTCTGATCGGCTACACATATACTTCTGATTGATCCAAGTATGATTTAACCATTGCCTTTATAGCCTCCTGTAGGAGCCATCTGATCAGGGTCTGCTGTTTGCTTGTGAGATTGTAACAGATCCGACTCTATAGTTTCTACCAATACCAAACTATCATGTGTACATATGCCATTAAAATATGCCAACAAATATTCATGACGTCATTGTTGCTTGCATGAATATGCAACAGGATAAACATATTGACTAAGTGTCGATCAGCTTGGATCCTGATTAGACGCTGTGTTTTTCGATGTCTGATCTGGAGTCAGACTATTTGCAAAAGGCAGTCAGATCGCGGAGAGAAGAGTAACTAAGGTGTATATTTGTGGAAGAATTCGTAACAAGGGTCGGATTTGCCAATGTCCTCGTATCGGAGTCTGGAGAGAGACAAAACTATATCAAAGGGGTTGGTAACAACGTTAATCGCTTATTCCATGTAAGAAATAATGGCATCATGAATAGTAATTAGTTTATATTTCATGTATATATTCAGTGGATTCTTTTGCAGAATCAGATCTCTATGATGTCATAAGCAAACAGAACATACCTTGATCAGACAGTTCCTATAGGCTAAAGAGCGTTTGTATGAGTTAAAGCGTAAAATAAATCAGTACATGTACTATAAATATTTAAAACAGAAACAATACGCCCATTTCATTTTTAACAGTCATGCCATTGTTCCCACTATTTCTCTGATGCGAATCTTACTAAAATGCTATGAAATAGTACATTGCATGGAAAATTCGTATTTGTAGATATATGTAGTGATATTCCCGAACTTACATAGAGTTATCAACAGGTCGAAAACGATAATGTCCTAATTTGGTCAACTACTAGTCATTAATAATATATGCTTAGGATGCCCTTTCATCAATTTATAACTGTCTAAATTGAACACGATTGAAACAAGAACTGTTCAACTCATTGATTGCAAGTCTTTTGCATCTTCGTACCGCTCCGGAAATCGCGCGGATCGATATATAGGGGATCTTACATGAGTATTCATTTCAAATTGTTTTTATGAAACAAGTTTCATTATAGTAAACTCGTTTCTTAAAACAAGTTGTATTGAACACTCATGGAAGATTCTTTTTATCACATACCCCATAAAAAGTGCTATAGAAAGTGAAACAGACTATATCTGACGGCTTTTTCGGTCATTGTTTACTGTTAATTGGCATAAAAATGCACTAGTGCATTTCCACGATTTACGGCACTCTGTTTTGGCACTCACACGCGGAAGATAATGAGATAATAATCAGTAAAATATATTTTAAACATTGACAACTAATGCTGATCAAGTGAGCATGCTATGAATTTTAAAATGAAATCTGCTCTCTGATTGGATACCGATCAATGATCATCTGATCTACTCGTACAAAGTTACATACCAAACAAGGACATACAGAGTGCCGACATTCCCACTGACATGGACTTGACATCCTCTGGTACAATCCTGTAAAGGAGCATAACCCAATGAACTATAACATGCGTAATGGTAGAGGTCGTCTCACTTGTTTCTTTTATTCTTGTACCACTCTACGTGTTCTGAGCTAACAGTTGAAAATTTTATGTATTAATTTATTTTGAATTATTATTTATTGCACACCAGCAGCAGTTGCCATTCGAATGCCCATAATTTGGCAACCAACCCTATGTCCTCTCATAACCCTTATCCCGCTATCAGCGCACTGACTTCCATTTGCAAACAGCTTGGATCCTGATGAGACAGCGAGTGACTTGGAGTCTCTTCAGGACCCCCAGGTTGTTTTGACACTCACTCAATAGTTCCCCCCTCTAAACCCTGAACGGATCAAAATATATACAGTAGAACCCCTCTAATACGACCACTTTATGAATAAACACGGGTGTCTTATAAGCAGGTGGTTGCTTAATGCATGGCAAAAGTAACGCAGAGCTTTCTTCATCACTTTTGTCCTGTATTAAGCTACCACCTGCATACAGCACCCATAATTATAACTCTTTTAGGTGGTCGCATTTGCGGGGTTTTACTGTCCTTGCAGCAGCCTGCAAAATGAACAAATATAGTAAAACCCATCTAATGCGACCACTTAAAACATAATCAAAGATGCAGGACGAAAGTTATGCTGAATAGGAGCTTCCTGCATAACTTTCATGATGCATTAAGCTACAACCTGCCTCTGCCACCTAGAATTATGCCCCATTTTAGTGGTCGCATTAGAGGGGTTTTACTGTATATCATTTTTCACAGCAGGCTAAGGGTTAGCCTTTTCCCTGTTCAATATTCATGTACGAAATAATGTCATGGATAATATTTATAAGCTGAACTCGGTGTCTCATCAGGATCCAAACTGTTTGACACTCTTTATATTTTTATAAAGACTCTAAGAGATGCCCACTTCAAACCTTGATGTGACGGTAATACTTTACAACAAAAATCCCCTAGTATTGAGGTAGCGATTCCATGGCAACATTACTTTGAAATAAATGTTGCACAGAATGACAGATTAACAAACACAGCATTTGATTGTAATTATGCTACATATTAGATTTATTCCATAAATACACCTTTCTACGCATTTGCAAATAGAGTAGACCCCGATCAGACGGCTCCTATATGTCTATTCTGGTTGCTTATGATATAATATAGATGTGTTTTTGCAGTACGTGTATCTGCGATTGTCAAACATTCCTGTGTCCATATGCTATTGTAACATATAATCTTATTAATATTCGTGATTATTTTCTTACATGAATATTCATCAGATAAAGGCTTAACCCTTCGCATACTAAGGGCGACATGACTGACATGCGGAAACTTGGATTCAGAGGAGACGCATAGTAACTTTGCTTCTAAACAGAGTCTAAGCTGTTTGCCACTCGGTCAGTCATTTATTCAAACGTTTGAACGAATCGGAAGTACGTATAAAATATTAAACAGAGGTCCAGTTAATGACCTCGTCACACTATAGCGTATACGAAGAACGTATGGATTGCGTATGAACGTTTTACAAAAACAAAACTCTGGCCATACACACTTTTGAGCGTATAAACCCGAATTTTCCACCACTATCTTCGATGAACGTATTAGAAGCGCATGGATAGCGTATTTGTACCGTATATCTGGCGTATATGCAGCGCATGACAAACGTAGTTCATACGCTTGTTTACGCTGGACGTTTTCGCACATGCTCAAAAATTATTATCGACCTCTGCGACTGCGTATGAATACGTACATCGACGTATGGCAGCGTATACGACGTATGCCTAACCTATACTCTAGCGTATATCTGCGTATGCGAGCGTATGAGCATTTCTTCTCATACGCTCACATACGCTCACATACGTTCATGCCATACGCTCTAGTGTGTCAACCCCATCAATATGCGTAAGTTTAAATAGTTTTAACAGTAGCTCATTTTTCACCACCAAACCCTATGCTGTGACCACTCTTTAGAATCGTCTCAAAGAGACCACTTTAGAGTTTGGTGGAGAAATAACGATTTTAGTATTTGAGTACGCACCTTTATTTGTAGCTCTGGACTAATAATTAGATTTATAATAAATTTTACAGCAAACTCTGGATTGATTGAGCGTGTTTGATGAGAAGTATTTTCTCTACTTTGTTTTGTATTTATAATATTTCTTACCGTAAGAACATAATGAACGTGGGCATTATCGAACAGGCGGAAATTAGACTGCTAATAAAGCCGACGACATTGAAGGGCCATAACGTGTTGCAGTCAAATTTACACAGTCCAGTTGTGGCGTTACCCCCGAGAATACAACTGCAGTTGGAGTAGGACTGGAATGAAAACATAAAGTCAGTTTACACAATGCAGAAAGGTTACAGTAACATAAAAGTTGTTCAGAAAAGGTAATTAATACTTTATTCCTATGGAGATAACTTTTAGCACCTTTGCAAATAGAGTAGACTCAGATCAGTCGGCTCCTGTAGGAGACGTCTGAAGAGGGTCTCTTGTTGCCCTGAATGATAATATGTACAACAGTGAACGCTTTACTCCTAATGCAGTACAGAGTATATAATGAACTAAGTATACACATATTTTAATCATATTTTTCAATATTAGTAACAAAAATTGTATGATCATTAATTTGCTTAATTTTTATTATGGCATTATGAAAAATGAGCCTTATGATCAGGATCTACTATGCATGCAAATGCGTTAAAAGGTGTATTTGTGGAGTAAACGTAAAGAATTACGCCTCATCTCATACAATCGGTAGCACACCTATTTCCGTCTTACCAATCATTTAGCTTATTTTTGAACGACACATTAGTATGCATTTTTAACCCTTTCCCTCATATTGACGACTTTTGACGACTCTGTAAAAGAAACCATTGTGATAAATAGACCGTTTGATCCTAAACTACAAAATTTTAATTTTTTTCTTTTCTCTAATTAATGCTCCTTTTCGGTAAATTAATTCGAAAAGGTTGTATCTAAAATAGCCTATGGGGTAATGGGTTAAGAAGAAAATAACCTTGTTTATTCTCGACAATCAGGCTTTTTGTCTAATTATTCCTGTCAGGCGGCTCTTTTTAATAGTCGCTCGATACAGGTTCTACTGTATCTCATTAACCCTTCTCTTGCTGAATTTTAAAACACATTTCTCCTTCTTTACCCATGCCCCGTTGTTTAATTACATATATCTTCACTGTGTACAAGAATTTCGCTGTGCAATCACTGCTGTGGAGTGCACTGGTTGTACAATCAACTTGTAAATAGTACAGACCCTGATGAGACAGCTCCTGCAAGAGCTGTCTCAATTCGGTCTACACTATTTACAGGTAGGCATATTGGCGTGAATAGCAAGCGAAGGGTTAATTTATGTAAGGTCGCTTGTGATAGGTGCACAACAGAATGCCGAATATGACCTGAGTCAAAAATATTGGGGTTCTTTCGGGATTTCCCATTTCTCTTGACGATGCTCAGCTGCATTATACCTACCTGAATCGACCCTGTCGTACATCCGGCATGACAGGGAGAGAAGTAATTATTTCCATCAGATCCACATATTGGAAAGAACTTGTCGGTGCCACAGAAGCAGTCTGTGTTGCAGACAGGTGCAAAATGTGCTAATCTGATGAAAGAAACAACGAGAAGTAAGTCAATCAATGGTAGTTTAATAATAGCAGTTAGTAATAGCTGTCGAGGATCCGATGTTATACAACTTCTGAGTCTGAGTAAGCTCGAGTCTGACCAATCAGATAAGCTCGAGTCTGACCAATCAGATAAGCTCGAGTCTGACCAATCAGATACTTGAGACCGATCACAGACTCAAGCAATATGTTTCATAATCTCGGCATCAGTTGCCACCATGTACAAAAGCTGGGCGCTAGACATGATAAACAAAGATGGAATTAAAAGAGAATCAATTCATTTTTGTTCAAATTCTCACTCAATATACAGTAAAATCTCTGTAAACCGGAATTCTAGTAAAGCAGAATTTAGATCCTTTTCGGCAGGTGACTGCTTACTACAGGATGAAAGTCATGCAGAAAGTTCTTAGAGGAGCTTTCTGCGTGACTTTCACCCTGCATTAAGCTGTCACCTGTCTCCCAGACCTATATTTATACCAAATTAAACGTCAGGTTTAGAGAGGTTCTGCTGTATTTTACAAATTTACAGCGTACGAAGCCGAACATTGGCGACCATCGCCTTTTGGTGTCCACATTTGGATACCAAAGTGCGTTGCATTGCTATAATAATTTGATAGACATCATACAGTCCAACGCAGTTCGGTGTCGAACACCAAAGAGCGTAGCGATGAAACGCATTTTGTTGTCAACACGTAGGCATGATTTGGAAATAATCAAACATGAAACATTTTTAATTATGTCTCCCTGTTCCGTTCGGGTGATTTTGGCAAAGCTCTTGGTATCGAGGTTTTACGGTATGGTATTCCATAAGCAAACAAATCAGAACTTTCAACATGTTACAATGAAACCAGAGGTTTGTATCAACCAGCTGTGGCCTGACAAGTTAATATATTTTAACCCTTCGCTAGCTATTCACGTCAATATACCTACCTTTAAATAGTGAAGACCCAAATGAGACAGCTCCTGCAGGAGCTGTCTCATCTGGGTCTGCACTATTTACAAATTGATTGTGCAACCAGTGCACTCCACAGCAGTGATTGCACAGCGAAATAATTGTAGACAGTGAAGATATATGTAATTATACCACAGGACATGGGTAAAGAAGGAGAAATGTATTTTAAAATTCAGCAAGAGAGGGGTTAAACATTCAGTTGAATGTTTTTCATAAACCTACTAAAAATAAAGACTGAATCTTACGTTTCTGTAGGCCAGTTCTGGATAGCGGGCTGGTCACACTTCAGGAACATGATGACAAATGTTAGCACCAATGAGGGCAGCTGACAACCAAGCAACAGCATTAAACAGCGGGGTGGATTTAGATTCAGCTTCTTGGTCAGGTAACCACCGACAAACATGCCAATACACGTGGAGGCCAGACCAACAATTGCTAGCAAAGCAATAGTCGTGTTAAAAAATTGCATAATGAATATCAAATAAAGATTTAATACACCGTTATTGCAATAATTATGAAAGACATATAGCACTCGATGAACTATTTCGCTAATGAACATTTATGCATGTACTGATCTCTTTATGAATATCATTTAAATTTAAGAATGAAATAAAGTTTGGGCTTAGACACACACTATATGATCAGCTGTATGTTATTGCAAGATACGCCTGAACTGGGTCTACCCTGATTGTAAGACCAAGAACAAGCGTTTAGGTTACATACAATTATTTAACTTTGTCGGCGCCAACGTCGCCTGTTTGCACCATTGAAAACAGTGCAGTCCCAGGTCAGATGCCGCCTTTTCAAGGCGGCATCTGACCTGGGACTTCACTGTTTTATGTATTATTTTAGCCCAAGCATACAGGTTTTTTAAAAACAAAAGTTTTACTAATATACCTTTATTATTTAGTTTAGAATTATATTTAATATGAAAATTTTATTGCAGACGACACTTTTAAATTTGGCGCCAAAAGAGTTAGGATGATTAACAATGGTATTGTGATAAACGTTCCCAGCTTTGGAATTACCCAATTAAAGTAATGCATATACATCTTACCCAGTATGATATTAGCTTGCCAGGCAGGTACGTTAAACTGGACCTGCATATACTTTGGACCAAAGGCCATCGTGGCGCTGAACCCCATGACATTGCACAAACTGGCCAATAGGACACAGGTGTAGGCAGGTACCTTCAGTACTACGATTATGCTCTTGAACACACCTTGAAAACAAAATGGTATTTTTATTATTAAATAAATCATGTTTTAGCCAGTAAATAAGCAACTTTGCATCTACAAAAAGAAAGATGTCTCAATATTTCCATAACAATGAGATCACAGACTGTTACTGGAGTACACACCAGCCTTTCAGTCTGGTACTCATGTGTGTCTTTCGATCCTCAATAGGTCAACGAAACACCAAGCATCTACTGCATAAAAAGGAGTTTGTTTGTATTGGAGCTTTGCGTTTTCTTAATAGTAACTTGTTTTCACCCATTTGCAAACAGAGTAGACCCAGATCAGACGGCCCTCATATGACCCGTCTTATCAGGGTCTGCTTTGTTTGCTAATGGAAGTTGATCCGTTTCTTTACTGTCTAAAATGGTTACAATGTTCCATCTTCCATAGTTCATTATAAGTATTTTATCCATGAATAGTCAGTAGGTATTGAAATTTGGATAAAACATAGAACAGGGAAAGGGTTAACAACATTTCAGTCATATTGCGACCCCAGCTAATTGCAGGTGGAGATGGACCCTACATGATGATGTATGTGCACGGAACAGGTTACATTGTTTCGTGTGCATACGAACACCTGGATAGAAACCACGGAATCCCTAAAGTACAACACTCTAACAAGTCCATATGGCTGTACGTTACATAAGAAAAATATTTGTGAACATTTTGCATAATACCAATATTCAAATTGCAATTGTGTCTAGTGATAATGAAACGCATGCACGGGTATCAATGGATTTGAACGAACTTGACAACTGTCTATTCATTGTTTTAACCCTTTGGGCGCCAACTTTTAAATTGTCGTCTGCAATCCAATTTTGTTAAATCATTCGGTAAAATAAGATACATACATGCAAATTTCAAAGTAATAAAGCACAGATAAAGAAAAAGAGTGCGAGACAAAAAGTGAAGTCCCTGATCAAACGCCGCCGTGAAAAGACGGCGTCTGATCTTGGACTGCACTATTTGTCGTGGTGCATTTATGCGACATTGGCAGTGAAACGGTTATTGCTGAATCACTGACACAGTTTGACACGTTTGACATAGCCTGTGGGTCATGTCTAGTATATAGGAGCCGTCTGATGTGGGTCTACACTATTTGCAAATGCGTGAAAAGGTATGCATGTAAATATGAAGGAAACTAGTTAGTATACTAAACACCTGTTAGTGATATTAACATCTACAGTGGAATAAAATAAATAAAAACACATGTTATGAAATCTAAAACTCTTAATTCTATTACAGGAGGGACTCGCTAATGGGACCACATAATATATTAACACATAAATCCGTAAACGCCGGTGATTACATGGCAAAAAGAATGCAAAACTCTCATAGGAGCTATTTGTACATAACGTGCACCCTGTAAGCTACCGTCTATTTTAAAATCCGGAATAAGACTTTTTTTTAGTAGTACATCATTTGATAACTCATTTGAATCTGTAGAACTCTATGTGTGTGAGAATTTTGTTTGTATGGAAGGTCATCTGGGTCACAAATTTACTGTCAAAACTGTGCGTTTCCACCAGCTGCGTAAAGGAGCAGGAAAACGGACTCAGTGCTACAGCAACCAGTTTGTTACTTGAAAAGTCTTTTATCCCTTTACTCCACAAATACGCCTTTCTACGCATTTGCAAACAGAGTAGACCCAGATCAGATGTTGCTGTAGGAGCTGTCTGATCAGGCTCTACTTTGTTTGCTTATAAATGATATAATACAGAATCTGATATGACTGCAATTTCTGCCATGTCCAAAACTTTATGTATTCACGTACAATTATATTCAAATTAATTTAATTAACATTCATTATATCTTTCATACATATTCAGATTTGAGTTCTCAAGTTTTTGATTGGTCTGATTTGAGCCAAAGGCTCAAATCGGACCAATCAAAATCTTGAGAACGAACTCAGACTCAACTAAAAGTTTTATAAGCATGGACCATGGTTTAGTATAGTAAAGATCGGCTAATGATCCAGTGTTCTTACCTTTGATTTCTCTACAGATGTCACCGCAAGAGACTTTACGTTTTCGATGAGCTGTGTTGTTTCCAACCTTTCCGGGCAAGGGTTTGAACCTAGACGGGAAGCATAGAAGAGGAACTGCAACTACAATTGACGTGACGCCAAAGGATAAGAAACCAAGCCACCAAGCGCCAATCCATCTCGGGTCTCTCGGGTGTAAATCAACTTCTGTAATATGGATAGTCGTCACACGGTTAACCTTATTGCATGAATATTTAGTAAGATGTAATATCATGAATATTAATCTGAATAACCTTTATAATGGCAATATGATCAAGGCAATATTTTTATGTTAAAAACTGTAATATTTATATTATAATGGATGGGATTTTAACCCATTCCCTCATATTGAAGACTTTTGACGACTCTGTAGAAGTCACTTTGTGAAACCTTTGTGATAAATAGAGCATTTGCTCCTATAGGAGCAAATGCTTTATTTATCACAATGGTTTCAAACTACAAAATTCTAAAAATGTTCCTTTTCTATAGTTAATGCCCCTTTTCGGTAGATTTATTAAAAGAGGTTGTATCTAAAAAATAGCTTATGAGGTCATGGGTTAAGACAGTTCTACCGTTTCGGTAGTATTAGAAAATTTCGAGAGAAAGGAATTCCTCCTAAGTAATGATATTCTTCTGAGTAAACCTATTCCCAAAAGAAGTATTTCAGATACACTAAAGCCCCTCTAATGCGATCACTTTAAAGCTATTTAATACTGGGTCGTAGACGTAGGTAGGTGCAAATTGCAGGACGCAAGTTATGCAGAAAGATCCTATATAGGAGCTTCCTGCATTACTTTCGTCCTGTATTAAGCAACCACCTGCTTTAAATCACGATATTAATGTATATAAATTAAGCGGTGGCTTTAGAAGGGTTCAACTGTACTTTGATTACATGATAAGAAAGATTTTGTAAGTATTCACCTTCAAGTGTGACGTATATTTGACTGAACAATCCTCCTAGACCGTACGCTAAAGCTGGTCCAATAATGCCAATACCAGATATGATACCTGTAAACGAAGTACGGACGTAGTATGTTCTAGAATACATGTAGTTTTTAACAAATCCTCCAAAACCGTACGCTAAAGCTGGTCCAATAATACCAACATCAGATATATATGATACCTGTAAACGAAGTACGGATATAGTACGAGCCGTATGTGCTAGAGTATAAATGCAGTTTTAACCCTTCTCTTGATGAATTCTAAAATACATTTCTCCTTGACCCATTCCCTGATGTATAATTACATATATCTTCACTGCGTACACGTATTTCGCTGTGCAATCACTGCTGTGGAGTGCACTGGTTGCAAAATCAACTTGTAAATAGTGCAGACGCTGATGAGACAGCTCCTGCAGGAGCTGTCTCACCTGGGTATTCACTATTTACAGGTAGGTATATTGACGTGAATAGCAAGCGAAGGGTTAACCATTATCAAGCTAAAACATTAAGTCTGATAAAATCGTGTTACATTTCATTTTTATTTGCATCCCATTCTTTCAAACTTTTCAGGAACTATTGATGAGTGTCAAACAGCTAGGATCCTGATGATACATCGACTTACTCGGCATCTCATCAGGACCTAAGCTGTCTGTTAAGGAGAGCTTAGCATGGTAGAAGGGTAGAGATTTAGAGTCAGCAGTATTATAAATAATAGTTGCAAAATGGCAGTAACGTTTACGGAGGATTAGTAGTATATTAGTAGTAGTATAGTAGTAGTAGTAGTAGTAGTAGTAGTAGTAGTAGTAGTAGTAGTAGTAGTAGTAGTAGTAGTAGTAGTAGTAGTAGAAGTAGTAGTAGTAGTAGTATATTAGTAGTAATAGTAGTAGAAGTAGTAGTAGTAGTAGTAGTAGTAGTAGTAGTAGTAGTAGTAGTAGTAGTAGTAGTAGTAGTAGTAGTGGTAGTAGTAGTAGTAGTAGTAGTAGCAGTAGCAGTAGCAGCAACAACAGCAATAGCAGTAGTTAATCGGTAGTTGAAAGGAGACATGGAAGTTTTTAAGACATAAAACTTTTCTTGTTTAACCCTTTCCCTGTTCAATATTTATGTAAGCAATAATGCAAACATTTACATATTAGCTAAATTGTTATAATGGTATATGTACACAGGAGTTTTTGGTATAATTAGAAACTGTAGGGTGATATCTATTATAATTTCATGAGCAAACATAGCAGTCCGGAGCCGTCTAATCTGGGTCTACTCTGTTTGCAAAAGCGTGAAATTGTATTTACATGAAGGAAAGGGTTCAAATGATTTGGATTGAAAATCAAACTGGTAACACGCCTTGTACGAAGGTGACTTATCTAAGGATTTTAACAAGAAGCAGGGACTATACAGTAAAACCTCTCTATAACGGCCACCAAATTGTGTAAATTAATTGGTATTTAGGGAAG
This sequence comes from Azorinus chamasolen, assembly GCA_963576725.1. Lineage (NCBI taxonomy): Eukaryota > Metazoa > Mollusca > Bivalvia > Cardiida > Solecurtidae > Azorinus > Azorinus chamasolen. Next base: position 41,636,175 of record OY755236.1, on the reverse strand, counting down.
GTGACTGCTTAAAACAAGGTGAAAGTGAAACAGAACGCTCCTATAGGAGCGTTCTGTTTTACTTTCACCTTGCTTTAAGCAGCCACCTGCCTTTGATACAAACTAATTGATGTAATTTAATGACCGTTATAGAGAGGTTTTACTGTAGTTAGATTAACTATGCGTGCATGATAATCAGAACACGATAAAGGACGTTATATGTTTACTTCTGATGCATCCGTGTTATCTCGGGTTAAATGTATCTTCTTAAGTCAGGCCTACTTAAGGTGTCTCAGATTTTAAACTGTATATCCTAGGTGACTGTGTTAACATTACGTTGTTTGTTGATGCATGCGTTCTATTGGTCGTGTGCTACAGGTTGTTTTTTCAAAGAGCAATACAGTAAAACCTCTCTATAACGGCCACTTAATTGTGTTTATTAGTTGGTATGTAGGGCAGGTGGCTGCTTAAAGCAAGGTGAAAGTAAAATAGAACGCTCCTGTAGGAGCGTTCTGTTTAATTTTCACCTTGCTTTAAGCAACCATCTGCATTTTACACAAAATATTTGATGTAATTTTCACCTTGCTTTAAGCAACCACCTGCAATTTACACAAAATATTTGATGTAATTTAGTGGCCGTTATAGAGAGGTTTTACTGTATTGCATTTAAATGCCTGTATGTGCATGCGGGTACTGATCATTTGCTAACTTATTCTTCCAAAGAACAATCTTGCATTTAAACGCATACAGTAGAACCTCTTCTAAGGGACTATCAAAATGAAATATAAATATGGGCATATAAGACATGTAGTAGCTTAATGCAGTTCAAGATAGATGCAGAAAGCTCCTTCAATACATTTTGTCCTGCATTAAGCTACTACCTGCTTCTTAAAACTTTGATAAATGAATGGTCGCTTAAGACAGGGGTTTTACTGTATATGTCAATTTCGAGTCGACTGAACATAATACAGTGTAAAATATGTGATATATCACCCATATAAAATCCAGTCTCTCTCGGCCCCGTGTTGTCGTCCATGAATTGGGCAAGCATCGGATACCTCGGTGCCTTTCCTATCCCCTGCAGAATCATACCTAACGCTATCATTGCCATGGCGGTGTTTCTCACCCTGTTGCTCTCTTGAACGACATCTTTGTCTACGGCAGATATGTTCTGAATGCTCTGCATTACCTCAAATTTAGACTTATCCTTGCAGAGTTGCAAAGTGCTGAAACTGAAATTCGTGGCCATAGAGCTGCCTTTAATGTCTGGCGCCGGCGCAATAAAATGTGGTATGGAACAAAGTATTCCGGAAATGCCGTATAAAACGGTGGAGTAGCATAAGAATTTTGGAATGTGTACCCTGTTTGCGAAGTAGCTCATTATTAAGATTGACAGAGAGTACCCAATATCGTTACAGGCCATTAGGTAGCCGGTCTTTGTACTGCTCAGTCCAAATTGTCTCTCTATAGTTGTTACCTGAGAATTCATGTACATAGACAATGATGACGTAAGTAATGATGTCAAACAGTAACACACAGAGAACCAGTTGATGGTTGCAAATCTTCTAAATATCTTGGGTTTGCAAGGTCCTATCCCACACTCAGGCTCGCGTGTTTTTAGCACCTTCATCTTTTTTCAAGAGCCGGTGGTGTGTCTAATTAATATCCTTCAACATGTATCGCAAGTCTCGCTTAAAAAATGTAATATTTCCCTGCAGACATATCGCGTTATATCACGTATTATTGTAAATATGTACACTTTTCGCAAAAATTCACAGCCAAATTTACATAACAAACGTGTAGGTAGAATATGTCTGACCTCTTTGCGAGTATCTTGAATGTTGATTTAGTAAACGGGTTAGGTTAACTTTTATCTGTTGAGAACATAACCGATGTTACTCTACCACTAGTTCATACTTGCTCGATCGAATCTAATCATTTCACCCATATGCTGATGGACATCAAAGCGCTGATGGGACTAAAAGAACAATCAAACGGACAAACTGGACATAAATTTACGTTGACATGGAAAGAAAGCTACCTAAACAGGGGCGTAGCTAGCAATACGCACCTATGCACGTGCGTAACACTAATCAGTCTGAAGGGCGAATACATTATTATGGCCAAAATGGGGGAATGGGTTAAACCTGTCTAGATCTGTTGCGTTTATTTCTTTACTTACTTCTACAGTAAAACCTCTCTATAACGGCCACTAATTTGTGTTAATTTGTTGGTAATTAGGGCAGTTGGATGCTTAAAGCAAGGTGAAAGTAAAACAGAACGCTCCTATAGGAGCGTCCTGTTTTACTTTCAACTTGCTTTAAGCAACCACCTGCCTTTAACACAAAATACTTGGTGTAATTTAGTGGTCGTTACAGAGAGGTTTTACTGTAACGCGTTCAAGCTGTTTAGACAACCCTGAACCAAGTGTCAAACAGTCTGCATTCTGACGCCGATATACAAGCTGTTTGCAAATGTAAGTCAGGCCGGGCTAGGTGAGTTGACCCTTTACTCCATGAATATTTATGTAAGACGTCTTGAATAGTGATTAACTTGTATAGTTACTTTTGAAGGAACAGATGAATTATTTGCTCTTACAAAAACTATATTATGCCACGACCCTGATCAGACAGCTCCTACATGGACCGTCTGATCTGGGTCTACTCTGTTAGCAAAGGCGTTAAAGGGAGTACATGTATTTATTAAGTAAATACATTAAAGAGAATGTTGTTTAACCATTTACTCCATAAATACGCATTTCTACGCCTTTACAAACAGAGTTGACCCTGATCAGACTGCTCCTGTTAGAGCTGTCATATATGGGTATGCTCTGTTTGCTCATGGACTCATATACATTGTAGATATGATTCTGTAGCTCATGCCATATCCAAATGTTCCCGTGTTCAAGTGCCATTATAAAAACAAATCTGATAAATATTCACCATGTCATCATTTCTTACATGAATAATCATAGAGTAAAGGGTTAAGACATAATATAATCAAACAATGTAATATTATAGCATATCACTGTCGTAACACTATAATTCGGATCTTTTATCGTATATATCTAATAGGATTACACTGATCTCCAGAGATAGCTTTTGATTACATCTCCAGTAGATACTATTGTCAAAAGAAATATATTAAGTCAGCTTGGAGAATTACCGCCTTGCAGCTGGAAAAAAATTGTCTGCCACAATTTTCATCGTTAACTTCCCTTAAGATGCTGAATTTTCAAATGGACTATTTCAAAATTCAGACAGGTCAAGATCAATATTTATATACAGTTCAATATTAAGGTAATTTTCTAAAGACAAATGTAGCGAACAGTGCATACCCTGATGTGAAGGCTCCTCTAGGAGCGGCCTCATCTGGGTATACACTGTTTGCAAAGGACATTAATGACCCGTATCATTCACTGTAAGGGTTAAACGTGTTTCATAACTACTATAAGCCCCTCAAATATGTCCATCCTGATGAAATCTATTTGATTACATCCTGATACTATTGTCAAAAACAAACATACAGTAAACTCCTCTAAACCAAACGTTCAATTTAGTATAAATGTCCGTCTCGGAGACAACTAGCAGCTTAATTAACCCTTCTCTTGCTGAATTTTAAAATACATTTCTCCTTTTTTACCCATGGCCTGTTGTATAATTACATGTATATTCACTGTGTACAAGTATTTCGCTGTGATATCACTGCTGTGGAGTGCACTGGTTGCACAATCAACTTGTAAATAGTGCAGTCCCTGATTAGACAGCTCCTGCAGGAGCTGTCTCATCTGGGTCTTCACTATTTACAGGTAGGTATATTGACGTGAATAGCAAGAGAAGGGCTAATGCATTAAGCAGCCAACTGCCTAAAAGCTTATTCCAGGGTGAAAGTCATGCAGAAAGCTCTACTTTCGAAGGAGAATTAATCTTTTTAGGAAAAGAAATAATACAAATAAAACTGTGGTTTAGTCATGTATCACAATGTAATAAAAGCTATCGTAAGCTACCATTCATTTATTGAACATATGAGTCTTAAATGGGGTTGCTTAATGCAGGTTAGCAAAAATAAAGTCACTTCTGCATTAATCTGTATTTTAGACCTATATTTAGAATATTTTAATAGTCGCTAAAGACAGGCTTTTCTGTATCCAACAAAATCTGGGGTTTATTGCATTAAGTGAGTCTTTTCATCAAGAAGAAAACATCATTATGACTGGAAACATGTACAATGATATAATGGTACTGTATGACACTGTATTCAGTGTAGATCCATCCCAGTGGTGTCTGATCAGGGTTTATAGTTCATACCGACTTATACACATCAGCATCAGCAATCAGTATTTATTAGCAACGTTATATTAGGCAACGTTATATAAAGTGTGTATACTTGATTGTAAGATCATGACATACAGTGAAACCACTCTAAACCAGAATTTAACCCTTCGCTTGCTATTAACGTCAATATACCTACCTGTAAATTGTGAAGACCCAGATGAGACAGCTCCTGCAGGAGCTGTCTCATCTAGGTCTGCACTATTTGCAAGTTAATTATGCAACCGGTGCACCCCACAGCAGTGATTGCACAGAGAAATAATTGTAAGCAGTGAAGATATATGTAATTATACCACAGGGCATGGGTAAAGAAGAAGAAATGTATTTTAAAATTCAGCAAGAGAAGGGTTGATAAAGAAGAACGTAGGTACGACGGTTGTCCCAGTAAATCGTGGACTTTGCTTATATTGTTTTTATCTGACGTTTAGTCATCATAATATTCTGCTAATACCTTCAGCCATTCTATTTGAATAAAATATGACTGTTACTCTTTCTACAGTAAGCTCAGTCCACGATTTATTGGACAACCCTCGTATATTTGGGAATGTGACTACTTAATGCAGAGTGAAAACCAAGCAGAAAGCTCCATTTGGAACTTTTGGCGTGGCTTTTATCCTGCGTTAAGCTAGCACCCATCTCAAAGACCGACATTCATACCAATTTGAACGTCCGGTATAGAGAGGGGGTTTCTCTACTGGTAAATTTGTGTCTACATTGTTTCCAAAATACAATAACTTTTCATATGGAATAAGTCATACTGTCTTGGCAATAATAACTTCCCAAGTGCAGAGTTTGTGTAAATGTACCCTGTATTGAAGCCAAAAACCTCTAAAACAGTCCTTGCAATGTTCCTGTTTGTTTTATGTGTTGTTTTTTCTCCTTTTAGCCTTCATACAAATGCTTTTCCGTTTTTCCAGATAGGATAGATATAGACCAGACTGCTCCTGTAAGAACTGTTTTATCACGGTACACTCTGTTTCATAATACACATCAGAACCCCTCTAATGCGACAACTTAATGAATAAACATAGGTGTCGTTATAAGCAGGTGGTTGCTTAATGCAGGACAAAAGTAATGCAGAAAGCTCATAGAGGAGCTTTCTGCATTACTTTTGTCCTGCATTAAGCTACCACCTGCCTATACTACCAAAAATTATACCTCTTGTAGGTGGTTGCATTAGCGGGGTTTACTGTAATATAGATACGTGCAATTGTTCTTCCAACCCTTGTTAGTACGCCGTTATTAAACTCCAGTTAATTAATATTTATAAAGTCCTTCATTCTTACATGAATATTCATCGTTCCTAGGAACTGTCTAATCTGGATCTACACTGTTTGCGTATGAAATAATAGAAATATGATTCTACAATTTGTGCCGTGACCAAGCTTCATGTTTTCATGAGCCATTATAGATATACTATCCATTTAATTATTATCCATGATGTCTTTATTTCTTACATGCATATCTAACCCTTACGCAGCAAATGCCGGATCTGTGACTCGGCGTCTCATCAGGATCCAAACTGTTTGTTACAGTTACTTTGTTTTTGAAACAAAAATGAAGAAAATCAAAAGAATGAAAATTTGTAGCAGACGACAAAGTTAGCAGACGACAGAGTTTGGCAGCGAAAGGGTTAAGAAGTAAATGACTGTTATTTGATTTCACTACACATGCAGCTGGTATCGACCTTGTCTTGATTTATACTTCTTCTACCCACAATGCCGTTTTACTGTCTTTGACCACGTCCTGTGTCACGTTTTCTGCAACGGCGAATGTTACCTTGGCGACAGCGTCTATGTCTGCCATGACTTGCATTAACTACCACTGCCCTGTAGTGAATAGCCTAAAAATAAAACAAAAGCATATCTCACTCAAACAGATTTAACAGTTTACTCCTCAAATACGCCCTTTAACGCCTTTGCGAAAAGAGTAGACCCAGATCAGACTGCTCCTGCAGGAGCCTTCTGATCTTGGTCCATGCTTATAATGTTTTTTGGTTGAGTCTGAGTTTGTTATCAAGCTTTTGATTGGTTGTATAGTACAGTATAACCTCTCTTAACCGGAATTCTAGTAGATAAGAATTAAGATATTTTTAGGCAGATGACTGCTTAATGCCGAGTGAAAGTCATGCAAAAGTTCATCTAGGAGTTTTCTGCACGACGTTCACCCTGCATTAAGCAGCCACCTGTCTACAAGACCGATACTTAAACCAAATGTAACGTCCGGTTTAGAGAGGTTTTACTGTATATATGTGTCTGTGCGTACTAAACTTACTTTGAGGTAGTATTGGGGACTTTCCTGTGAATCAGACAGCAGGATAACTAGAATTCCATGTGACTGCTTCGAAGGTCGAGTACAAACCCATTCATAACTATCTGAAACACAGAAAAACTGATGGTTTTACATTCTGACAAAAAAAAATAATAAAAAAAATAAATAAAAAATACATGCGCGCGTGCGCGCGTGCGTGCGCGCGTGCGCGCGCGCGCGTGTGTGTGTGTGTGTGTGTGTGTGTGTGTGGCTATAAATTGCTCTAGGATTTTTAATAAGATACATTGCCCTCTGATGTATATCTACACTGCCTGTTCACTCGATTCTAGCTGTACACTCGATTCTAACCTTCAAATGGTTAATGACGAAGAAAGATGCCACGTTTGACTTATTCCTCATTCTGCCGAAATAACACTAAATACTCCATGGGTATTTTAGCAAGAAATCATGACATCATGAATATTAATTAGAGTTTTTCTTGTAATACTACATAAACACAGATAAATCTAGTATTGGTAGACTAAAGAGGCGTCAAAATGCGTCATTAGGAGAGAATGGTTTAAACACTAATTAATATCCACGATGTAATTATTTTACACGGATATTAATCGAGTAAAGAGTTAACCCTTCGCTTGCTGAATTTTAAAATACATTTCTCCTTCTTTACCCATACCCCGTTGTATAATTACATATATCTTCACTGTGTACAAATATTTCGCTGTGAACTCACTGCTGTGGAGTGCATTGGTTGCACAATCAACTTGTAAATAGTGCAGACCCTGATGAGACAGCAGGAGCTGTCTCATCTGGGTTTTCACTATTTACAGGTAGGTATGTTGACGCGAATAGCAAGAGAAGGGTTAAATTACAAATATATGTAACCTCTGCTAGATAGGTCTCTAAAACCAGTGCTAGTTAAACCCACCATTTTGTAAAAACGTACTTTGTTGGGGACAGTAATAAAGAAATGGTTGAGTTATGTGTCCTTATCACCCTCAAATTTTATCACCTTTTAACCCTTTCCATGATATAAACATCTTTTGACCAATTTGCAAAAATGGTAGACCCAGATCAGACGTAGCCGTCTGATCAGAATCTGCCCTGTTTGCTTTTGACATAATATAGATCTTATTCCACAGCTTTTGTCAAAGCAAACAAGTTCCGTGAAAAGTTTGCGTTATTAAATTCAGGTAATAAATATGCATGATGCCATTATTTTTACATGGATATTGAACAGGGAAAGGGTTATATTGTCCACAATTAATATTCTACACACCTAATTTCATGGCATGAGTAACTACGCGAAATCGCCGGTATATCTTTTGTTTGATAGAGGACACACCCTGTCCGATACCTCCCCGAAAGCACACCTTCATCGACTTCCGTGGATTTCCGAGATCTGGGAGAACTGTGCGTGGGAAGCTGATTGACAGTGTTCCCGTTGGATAATGCCATGAGATGACACCAGTTGAGCAAGTGTCGACAGCTGAAAGTGTTAGGTTCAATTCACCGGCAGACGCAAGCCTGATAATAGAAATACAAAAACGTTAATTAGAGCAAACAAGAACAACCAGCGGCACTCAAACGTTGATATTCTAGTTATGGTATGAATGTAGCATGTGTGTGATCACTTTGATGTCTTGATTTCATACTCAACTATATAACCGCGGATATAACGATTTACTTATTTTTCAAATACTCTGTCAATGACATGTTAATTCTTCTCTTGCTGAATTTGAAAGTACATTTATCCTCTTTCCCCATGTCCAGTTGTGTAATTGCACATATAATCACTGTCTACAGGTATTTCTCTATACAAGATACAAGATACAAGAAACTTTATTTTACGTCGGTTACAATAAACAAGGTAACATTAGCTGAAAGCTATTTTCCGACAAAAACAAAGCAATAATAAAGCATAGAACATGATGAAAACAAAAGCCCTGCAAGAGAAAAGTGTCATACCCACTTAACAACGACACAAATGCATTAATATCCTAAAAATGCATCTATGTCACTGACAAATAAAATCTGACGAATTCAGTAAATTATTATATCGTTATAAGTTTTAAAAATATCAATTCATATTAATAAGATGCTATCACATTATCTTTTTAATAAAATGATATCATACAAGTAAGTGTTAAAATGCATATGGCAACTGCTAACCGCACATTCTGTTAAAATTGAATTGGATCCTGTTATGAATAAAATGTATTAGAGGAAACAGTTTAAATTTTCTGACAATATTGAGTCAGATGCATGTTTGTTAATAAGATGCTAATATAATAAATTTCTATTAAAACAATTTGTTTTGAAATCTATATTTGTAAAAATATCAAATTAGCACAAGCCATGTACATCTTTTAAACATTTAATATCATTTCTGATTTTCCATATATCAGTTGATGAATTTTGTAGGTAAAAATGATGATGATGATGATGATGATGATGATGATGATGATAATGATGATAATGATGATGATGATGATGATGGTGGTGGTGATGATGATGATGATGATGATGAAAGTATACATTTCAAAATGAATCTGTGACAGGAAACTCATTTGCACACATTACACGTACAAGTTGGGCCGCACCAGGTCCGGATCAGCCTCACAAACTCTCTGTAGTTGTCGACTTGTCTTAGGTGGTTTGGGAGGCTGTTCCACACCTGAGTGGCCTGAAATCTGAAAGATTGTTTTCCGTATGTTGTTGATTGTACTTTTGGTACATGCAACGTGTGTGTATACCTAAACGAATACGTAGACGAATATCTTTTGAATTCTACTAAGTCATGAAGATACGACGGGGAAATCTTGTGGAGGCATTTAAAGGTCTCAGTGGCCATGGTTTTTATTCTACTTAGGTGGAGAGTAGGCATATTAGCTTTTTGTAGCAAAGTATCATAGTTAAAATCGAAATCATTGAAGACAATACGAAGTGCTCTGTGTTGAATTTTCTCTAACTTTTCCGTGTTTGCCTTCGAACAAAAATGCCAAATAAGGGGGCAAAAATTAAAATTTGATCTGACAAAGGATTTGTATATCAGGATTTTAGATTCATTTGAGAGAAACTTGCTAAGTCTGAATAGAGTGTTTAGTTGACCTGCAGCTTTTTTGCACATTTTCGTTATTTGATTGTTAAAATTAAGTAAATAGTCGATCTCTATTCCTAAAAGTTTCACACTGTCTTCACATTGTATAGTAACATCATTAAGTTCAAAATGTTTTAGATCTTTATTTGTTTTCTTACCGATACAGATTGCTTGAAATTTATCCGGATTGGCCTGCATTTGGTTGTCCTGGAACCATTTAATTAAAATAGCACTTTCGTGTGTTCTATGCAATCATTGCTGTGGAGTGCACTTGTTCCTCAATCAACTTAATAATGCAGACCTTTAAGAGACAGCTCCTGGAGGAATTGTTTCATCAGGGTCTTCACTATTTACATGTAGGTATATTGACGTGAACAGTGAGAGAATGGTTAAGCATATCAATGCATTCGCTTCTCTCCGCCACTGACAAAATTTATATCACAAATGTTAACCTTTTAGCCCTAAATAAATTTCGTCTGCTACAATGGTCGTCTGCTCCAGGTTTAAAAAATAAAATAGATGACAGACTGGAAATAAGCAAAACCAGAAGCACAAATGAAATGCGCGCGCACACGATCTTCATAGATTATTCTTTGCCTTGACACTGAAAAGGTCACGTAACATAGAGCCAAAAGATGTACATGTAGAACACGAAGGAACTCTACAAAATCCGACTCTGTGCACACGATTAGCACCCATACACACATGCTATCCCTATACCATAGACCTGGAACGCCATAGCTGCCTTAACATGGACAGAATTACTTTGCATTGTGAGTGTAACGTAAAATGGTGTACAAATTCAACTATAGCATGCTCATATTTATTATATGGTGACATAATTTTATTATACCTTGTGCATTTATCATTATATGATGTGCGTTTGTCAATATACGACGTGCGTTTGTTACTATATGTTGTGCATTTGTCAATATACACCGTACATTTGTCAATATACGCTGTGCACTTGTCAATATTCGATGTGCATTTGTCAATATACGATGTGCGTTTGTCAATAAACATTGTGCATTGTCAATATACATAACACTATTTCATTATACGTCGTGAATTTATCATTATATGATGTGAGTTTGTCAATATACGCCGTGCATTTGTCTATATACGATGTGCGTTTGTCACTGTGCACTGGTCATTTGTCAATATAAGATCAGTGTTTGTCGATACGCATTGTGTGTGTATATTGAGCATTTGTCAATATACGATGTGCATCTAGCAATATACATGTATAAAGAACATTTTCAATACAGGATGTGTATAATTGTAGTTTGAAATTGTAATGATAAATACATTTCCTGACAATGCTTTCTTAATGATTAAAAACATAAATGAAATTATTAATTATTTTAAGTTTAAATTATCCCTTTTATCAAATGATACTAATTCTACCGCATTTAACCTCTAATTTTAGAGCAGACCCAGATTAAGGAACTGTCTGATAAGGGTCTGCTCTGCATATGAAATTCCATAGATAAATATCTGCATTTTATAATTATAAGAAATATGAACATTTTGAGCAATTCATTATCAGAATATATGCATTTGTAATTGTCTTTGAGAAAATATACCTCTAAGTTGTGTGGATCTAACTTGAAACCTCAAGATTCTTAGTCAAATACTCTTCCTCATTGCCATAAAAGAAAGCTTGCGCAGCAATGCTATACAAATGTTGATACTGGTAACATAGGTACGGTGAAACATTTCTTATATTATGCAATATATGCATGTCAAAGTCCAGAAAGAAATTATGGTCCAAAGAATGATTATTAATAAAATCTTATATAACCATTCCCTGTTCTTTGTGTAAAATAAAATTTCATTAATCAAAGAATAACATGTAATTTCAAGCTATGAAACATTTGCATGTAATATATATGCCGTAAATTGGACTAAATTAATTTGTACTAAACTGAAAAAACCAAGGTGTTTTGTATTCTGTATAGCCTTGATTTAAACGGGCAATACCCATGTTTCTTCAAATACTCATTGTACCAAATTAAAATGCATAATGAAACTTTATAAGTTATGAGACAAAGCATGGTTATATTTCAAATGAATTGTGCAACGCCCAATAAAGTTTCAAGGGAAATATTTAACGCACAATAAAGTTTCAAATGAACTATGCAGCGCACAGTTAGTGTTCAAATAAACTATTCAACGCCCAATAAACTTTCAAATGAAATATGCAACCCAAAGTAAAGTTTCATATGAACTAAGCAACACACAGTACAGCTTCGACCGCATAATGCAACGCACAACAAAATTTCAAATGTACTATGTGACGCACAGCATAGTTTCAAATACACTATTATATATACACTATATATGCAACACACACTGAAACAGTGAAATTTGAAATAAACTTTGCAACGTACAGTACAGTTATAAATGAACAATCAAGATTCAAATGAATTATGCCGCGCACACAAAGTTTCAAATACACTGTACACGCACAACATCGTCTAAAATTCACTATACAGCGCATGGCAATGTTTTAAATACACTGTCCAACGCACAATACGCCTAAAGTTAAGTACGCAACAGACAGTAAAGTGTAAAATTATGCCACATGTAGTTAAGTGTCACATGATTTTGTGAAGCGCAGTGTTTTATCAAATAATTTCCTATTAAGAGCTCGTTGTACAATACCCTGAGCTGATTTCACACCCGAGTCCCCCGTCCTGGTATAAACTTCCTTCTACATACACCGAGACAATGGAGAAAATCACAAACACGTGGGAAGTCATTTTGAAATTGACCAGTGTCCAACACCAATATTGAAAACAAGACTGGACACTGTAGTTCAAACAACGAGACGGTATTACTCTCTGCTTTGTTGAGTAAAATATCGTCTGTGAAAATGCCGTTTAGCTCAATTTTCGCATTTGATTTATTATTGATTTCTTTTAAGATAAGATCAGAGTGTTAGTTTCGACACTGAAAAGATGCAGAGTAACTCGGCATACATATAAAAAGCGTTTCTTATTTGTTTTGCTTTTGTAATTGTCATCGCAAATTCTCAAATGGCAGTTTAAACGTTAATATCTTATCTTAACCACCCGATAAAGGATTTAGCGCTACCTGCTTGACCTTTATAGCATTAGGGGCAACTTTATAAGGGTCTTAAATGACCTTTAATTACGCCTCTCTGCGCCTTTGCAAACAGAACAGACCTAGATCAGATTGCTCCTATAGAAACCGTCTAATCAAACTCTGCTCTGTTTGCTTATGAAATATGAATCTACAGTTTCTGCAATGGTCATCATATCCTATTTTCACGTGCCATTATAATTCAATGAATCTAATTTATATCTATGGCGTCATTATTTTACATGATTAGACCTGGAGTAAAAGGTTAATCCTTATCCTTGAGCTTACTGAGTAAAGTATTAGTAGTAGAAATTGTCGCCATTTCAGTTTTCAGAATTGAATTCTTCAAAAGCATAACTAGAGCTTCAAATAGTTTGAATCCTGATCAGCAGCCGAATAACTCAGCATCTCATCTGGATCCAAACCGTCTGCAGACGTAATCAAAGATCCACCTACATCATGTTGAAGGTTAACATTTAAAGTAAAACCTCTCTCTAACGGCCACTAAATTCCATCAAGTATTTTGTGTTAAATGCAGGTGCCTGCTTGTAGCAATATGAAAGTAAACGTTTTACTTTCATATTGCTTTAAGCAGCCATCTGCTCTTAATATCAACTTATTAACACAATTAAGTGGCCGTTATAGAGAGGTTTTACATACACAAATAAATGGGATCCAGACGAGACACCGGGTAGCTCGGCGCATCATCAGTCGATAGTAATTTCACAAAAGTTTGTATGAATTAGATGTATAATCTCAAACATTCCATCTACAGTTAAAACTCGATACTACGAAATGTTAATAAAGGGGAGTTTAAGTCTTTGTAGGCAAGTGTCTGCTTAATTCAGGTTGAATGTGGTGCAGAAAGCTCACAGAGGAGCTTTCTGCATGGCTTTCATCCTGCATTTAGCTGGCATCTGTGTTAAAGGTCAATAATTGTACATATTTGAGTGTCCGTAGTATCGAGGATTAGTGCACCAATCAAATGCAGTCACGTATGCGGGCTTCTTAAATTCGACAACTTGGAAACCTATTTAGATTATTATCCATTCGTTCTTTGAACATCTCTTAGTTTGAGAAACTAGTGGGAATCTGTTTTTCCTTGTGAGCACATTTAAGTAGTACTATGTCAGTACTCCAGATAGTATGAGTTTATACCCGATCCACAACTCGATGACTATTCATGTGACATCACGGATATTATCCGTAAGGTTTGAACTGGCACTCATCATTTCCGCCGACTTTCGTCGATGAAAAATCGTGATAGAGACGCGTGTTTCACATGTGTGTTTGGAAGGATAAAAACAGCTTACGGAAAAAGGCGGAATATTCATGCAGTGCCAGGTCAAACCTTATCGACAATATCAGTTACATGCATTTATATAATCCCATATAAACACAGAGAGTTTTAGCCGAAGTAGAAAATGTAAACTCAGATCTATATTATTTCATAAGAAAACAGAGCAGACACTGATCAAATTGTTCTTGTAGGACTCATCTGTTCTTGGGTCTACTCTGTTAGCAAAGGCGCAAAAGGCGTGGTTGTTGAATACTTAAAGAGTTAATCTTTCTCTTGCTGAATTTTAAAATACATTTCTCCTTCTTTACCCACGTCCTGTTGTATAATTACATATATCTTCACTGCGTACAAGTATATCGCTGTGCAATCACTGCTGTGGAGTGCATTGGTTGCACAATGAACTTGTAAATAGTGCAGAACCTGATGAGACAGCTCCTTCAGGAGCTGTCTCATCTGGGCCTTCACTATTTACAGGTAGGTATATTGACGTGAATAGCAAGCGAAGGGTTAATATAGTAATAATATTTATCATTTGGAGCATGGAAATGACAGGCACGATTTGGGAAAGATATGGTTCTAGCTGTCAAAAACGGTACGTAATAAATCTGGGTCTGTACTTTTTGCATTTGTACTATTTCATCCTCCCCTCATATAAACGCATTTTCAAGCCTTTGTAAACAGAGTACACCCAATTCAGTCGGCTCCTATAGGAGCCTTCTGATCAGGGTCTGCTGTGTTTGCGTAATAACATATTGAATGCGTAGGTACATTTGAAACAATAATTCAGTGGAATTAGTCATAACAGCTGTGGATACACGTATTTCTGTCAAGTACGTATTTCAAGATATCACTACAGTAAAATCCTTCTAAACCATAATTATAGTAAAGTAGAATTTAGATATTTTAGACAGGTGGCTGCTTAATGCAGGGTGGAAGTCATGAAGAAAGCTCCTAGAGGAGGCTGTCATCTGTCTCCAAGACCGATATTTATACTAAATTGGACTCCGATTTAGAGTGCTTTTACTGTACTTATTTATAAAATGTAAAGCACATTTACGAATCAATGCATTCGCTGAACAGTTGCAACTAGTGTTGACCTCCACATAGTAATTCAAACATGGGAATATATTTCTGTCCTTATTTTGTATCTCATTTTAACCCTTTTTCTGATGAAGTTTACATAGGAAATAATGGCGTCATGAATATTAATTAGATTATTTTTTATAATGACTTATGAACGCATGGCATTTTGGGTCATGAAGAAGCTGTAGAATCAATCATATATTGAACCATAAGCAAAAAGGGCAGACCCTGATCAGACGGCTCCTATAGGACCCGTCTGAGCTGGGTCTACTCTGTTTGCAGATGCGTCAAAATGCGCTTAAATAAGGGAATGGTTAATGTTGTTTATCAAGCTAAACTATTATTTTTTGCCTGCCTGATTGTTCAGCACATATTATTTAGAACATACATCCATTTTACTTAGGGACGCATCCATTTTTCATATGGAGGGATCACAGCAAACACAATTTTTGATGGAACAAGCTATTGTCTTTGATGGACTCAGCCATCAGTGCTGACCCTGACCAGAGGGATCCTTCAGGAGCTATCTGATCTGCGTCTGCACGTTTTACCCTTGTCCTATTTAACCCTTCCCCTCATATGAACGATTTTCCACATATTTGCAAAAAGAGTAGACCCAGATCAGACGGTTCCTATAGGAGCCGTCTGATCAGGGTCTGTTCTGTTTCCGTGTGAAATTATACTAGATCTGATTCAACAGTTTCTACCAATATCAAATTATCCTATGTACATATTCAAATTATAATAATGAATATTCATGAGTTCATTAATTGTTACATGAATATGTAACAGTGAAAAGGTTCAGGGACACTGAGTACTATCGGGTTAACTGCGTGTTATATTTCCATTGAATTCTAAACCTTCATTTTCTTGGAGGTTGTCCGTTCCATGTTATGCTAGTCAGCTGTATGTTAACTTTTCACCTCAAGAGTATCTAGTGAGAAAGATTGCCATCATGATTATTAATTAACCCTTTCCCTCGTATAAACGCCCTTTCAAGTATTGGCAAACAGAGAAGACTCATAGCAGACGGCCCCGTCTGATCAGGAGCTGCTCTGTTTGCGTTTGACATTATATTGATCAGATTCTACAGTTTTTGTCAAAGCCAAACATGTCCTTGAACATTTTACATAACACAAATCAGCTAATAGATATCCACGATGTCATTTAAAGATTGAATTACATGTTCGTTATTTTCATAATTTGCTAGCAGTGGATTAGGTATTAGAAATTCGTCAATTTACTGCTGAATGTCTGATGTACTGCAGCAGTACATTCGCGTACTACTGAATGCCTAACACACTGCAGCAGTGGATTCGCTGAAAACCTATTTTTCCGAATGTACTACTAAATGTCTAATGTACTGCAGCAGTGCATTCGCCAAGGTACTGCTTAATGTCTAATGTACTGCAGCAGTGCATTCGCCAATGTACTGCGGAATGTCTAACACCCTGCAACACTTGATTCGCTAAAAAAATAATATTTTACCGTATGTACTGTTGAATGTCTAATGTACTGCTGAGAGTATAACACATTGAAGCAGTTGATTCTCTGAAAAACTAGTTTTACCCAATGTAATGCTGAATATCTAATGTATTGCTGCAGTTCATTCGTCATTGTACTGCTGAATGTTTAATGTATTGCTGCAGTATATTCGCCAATGTACTGCTGAATGTCTAACACACTGCAGCAGTGTATTCGCTGAAAACTATTTTTACCGAACGTACTTCTTAATGTCTATTGTACTGCAGCAGTACATTCGCCAATGTACTGCTGAATGTCTAACACACTGCAGCAGTGGATTCGCTAAAAAAACTATTTTTACCGAATGTACTGCTGAATGTTTAATGTACTGCAACTGTACATTCGCCAATGTACTGCTGAATGTCTAATGTTCTGCAGCAGTACATTCGCCAATGTACTGCTGAATGTCTAACACTACTGCAGTGGATTCGCTGAAAAACTATTTGTACTGAATGTACTGCTGAATGTCTAATGTACTACAGCAGTACATTCGCCAATGTAATGCCGAATGTCTATTACTTTATCCACTTCCAGCTTCACGCAAATATTTCCATCGACGTATAAATCCAGACCCGATCACACACAACTTGCAGTAATTCTAAAGACGAGGAAAGCCACCACATCATGAATACTCAAGGTGGATTATTATATTCTTACATGAATATTGAACAGGGGCAGGGTTAAGTAACAAACTACATTTGTATAAGTACGTATATCAATTGTGTAATCCGTTATTTAGTTACTATAGAAAGGTCACATTATATAATAAACTATTTGCACGCTAGCTTCGAATTTGTGTTTATAACATTTTGCATCCAGATGCGACGCCAAGTAACTCGGCATCTCATTAGGATCCAAAATATTTGAAGGTCTTATAGTATTTATGAAAACAAAATGAGAGAAGCCAACTTTGAAAATTGTAGCAGATTATATTTTGTTTGCAGATGGCGGTTATATAGTGTGCAAAGAGTTAATTCTCCAAACTGGTTTGATATATATGTTTTGACAGCAGTATCTGCTGAACATGTAATCGAAAAATTTGATAATACAGTAAAATCCTTCTAAACCGGAATTCTAGTAGAAAAATTGAGATACTTTTGGGCAGGTGGCTGCTTATTGCAGGGTGAAACTCATGCAGAAAGCACCTAGAGGAGTTTTCTGTATGGCCATCTGTCTTCAAGACCGAAATGTATACTAAATTATATACTACTAAGTTAATATATATATTACTAAGTTATATGTAACGTCCGGTTTAGAGGGTTTTACTGTATGTTTGTTTTGACAACAGTACCTGCTGAAGATGTAATCAAAATCTATCTCCGGAGGTTAGTTCTTTTTAAAACTTCCTTTAGATACGATAAAAGATCCGAAATATATCGTTTAAGATGGGAATATGTCATTTGCTATAAAGTTATATTGTATGATTATACTTTTCCTAAACGACATACCTTTTCAACCCTTTGCTCTATAAATACACCCTTTAACGGCTTTGCATACAGAATAGATCCAGATCAGAAAGCTCACGTAGGAATCGTCTGATCAGGGTCTGCTCTGTTTGCTTGTGGCATAATATAAGTTTTGTAAGTGCCAGGAATTCCCCCATGCGTATGTAACTGTACAAATTAAGTTAAATAATATTAAGTATGCCATTATCTCTTACATAAATATTCATGGAGTAAAGGTTTAACTCACCTGGCCCAAATTTGCCAGAATCGGTGAATATGACAGTGATCCGTAGATGTTATATAAGGTTACATTGTATACCTGACTACATTCCGCTTTAACCCATTACTTCATAGATATTCATGAAAGAAATAATGGCATCATGAAGATATATACATATGTGCAATGGTACATTGACACAATAAAGGTTTTGCCAAGGCAGAAACTCTAGAATTATATCTATATTATATCATAAGCAAACAGAGCAGACACTGATCAGACGGCTCCTATAGGACCCGTCTGATCTGAGTCTATTATGTTAGCAAATGTGTAGAAAGGCGTATTGGTGGAATAAAGGGTTGACACATCTAGCACAAAGGGCCAAACATTGCTTTAGGCATAGTGCTGTGACCGTCCAGCAACGTCGTGCTCCGTTCATCGTCAACGATATCTTTAAGCGAACTAAATTTTATTCAAACTTGAAACATCATCCTTATACTACTCTATACAGTATTTTTGAGGTGAGCAAATCAAACAAAGTCAAGCTAAACATTTAATTCAATAATTATATTTGCCTTATAGAAGCAACAGATATACTTTGCAAGTGAATCATACACTCTTTATTTAAATAAAATGTGCAGTAAAGCCCTTCTAAATCGAATGTTAGAATTAGTATCAGTGTCGGTTTTGAGACTAGTGACAGTACATGAAAGTCATATAGAAAGCCTCAAACGGAGTTGTTTTTACGACTTTCAACCTGCATTAACCCCTTCCGTGCCACAATGACGGGTTTATGATATCTCATGCAAACAGTTTGGATCCAGATGAGACGCAGAGTAACTCGGCGTCTCATCAGCATGCAAACTGTTTGACACTATGTTTACTGTTTTATAAAGAAAATGGAAAAAGTGCACACACTTACACTAAAAATAAACGAAACTATGCCCAGCAGACGACAATGCTGGCATCGAAAGGGTTAAGCAGCTATCCGTCTAAAATGACATACATTGTTCCTTATTCATATTTCGATTATAGGGATTTTCACTGTGTTCAAAGACTCGGTGCTATAATAGTGATATATAGTATAAAATAAGTTAAACCCTTAATATGGCAAGCCCGACCTGACCCGCAGTTGCAAACAGCTTGGATTCGATGATGAAACCCCGAGTATCTCGGCGTCTCTTCAGAATCCTAGCTGTTTGACACTTTAGCAGTACGAGAAACGTAACGAATCGAGATTTCGGCAGTTATGATTTCTGCAGCATGACAGGTAAACACAGGACTCTAGTTCACATCCAGAGCTGTACAGCTTCTTCCTCCGTCGACCGAAATGTGTTGACCTGTTATGAACGAGGCAGCATCAGAGACGAGGAAAGCGACTGCGTCGGCACAATCCTTCGGAGTACCAGTGCGCCTCAGTGGGGTATAGCCTGATTGTCGCTTACAATACTAGGGGAAAAATACAATACCTTATTACTAAGGAACTTGTATTATCTTCTCCATATATATATACATTTCAATGCGTTTGCAAACAGAGTAGATCCAGATCAAACGGCTTCGATCATCATTGACAGTTATTGCAGCAGTCTCTGTTCTTCACACGGTTGCTGTAATAATCGCATTTCACTTTGCAGAGAGCTGGACTCGCTCAGTAAACCTAAGTGTATTCTAATAGAAACTTCCCGGCAGCACAGAGTATGTGATAACCACGCATGACCTATTTTTTTGGCACTGGAGTAACATTTTTACCATCTGCCTGGAAGAGCGTATTTGTTATGAACGATTCGGTCCCAATCCGTTTCGGGCTTGGTCGTTTCGGTCCCTTTATAAAATATAGCCTTTACGCAAAAATTAGTCCAAGCAATTTGCATTCAAGTGTATATAAATGGTAAGTATGATCTGATTGAACGGAAGGTACCAATATACGCATAATTAAATCCAAGCGATATTATGTTTATGATTAGATGATAAATAAGCTTTCAACCACCAGTATTTGCCGTATAATGATAGTCAAGGATGGGGAATTATGTCAGTAAGTATCATGTTTAACTTGAGCCACAAAGTCGTGGAAAGAGTAAAGTCAAGGTATGGAATTTACAAAAACAAACCTTGGTTCATTTTGAAATTGGAATTTTATTCTGCTAAGAAACAAATAAAAAACACACGTCTATCAAACAATAAGTATACCGAACAAATATGAATTATCAAACATACTTATCAAGCAAGAAATTTACAGAGCAAATAGATAGGGTACACTAGCAATGATTAAGCTATATAGCGACAAGATAAAATATATATCTGATATTTTTTATTTCATTAGCAAACAGAGCAGACCCTGATCAGACTGATCCTACAGGAATGTCAAATCTGGGTATGTTCTATTTACCAAGGTGTTAAAATGCATATGTACAGATATAAGTACATTTTATAGCAAAATATAGCACGATATAGATCTATTGTCAGAAAAGGGTAACATATTTTGCATCAGTTAAAATCTGAAGCACGCAACTTGTAATTTCGTGTGCGTTTATATTGTACTATATACTCAAACGTCGCAATGAAGTATTTGGGTATTCAGTCACCGGTTCCTACAGCAAGGAAGGTCTGAACTTCATTAAAATATTATAAATTAACACGGTTTTTGTTTTTATGAACTGTGCCATACTATTTGGAAAGCAGTGCCAGAATAATATCCCAGAAACTATTCAACCACAACGATTTATGTGCAATTCATTTATAAATTATATGCAAACTACTGATGTTTGTTCCCGCGGTTTCAACGTTTATTACCCCTTCCAACTAGTTGAGGGGGTATACTACAATCACCCTGTCTGTTGATTAGCCTGTCTGTCCGTTCATCGATCTGTCCGGTTTTGTTCGGAGCATTGCCAGGTCATCTTTAAATGAATCTTTCTCAAGCATTGTATACTTCTTTGTCATTATAAGGCATTGTGCACCTGTGATTTTGGTCAAGGTTATTTTCAAGACCGATGTATCAGTTAAAGCATTTTTGACATGTGGCCTGAGTATTAGTAATACCGAATGGACAATACTTATTCGATATCATATGAACCTGTAAATCTGTTAATTAGAGCATTCTTTATGAGCCCTCTAATAAGAATATGCACTGTTAGCGAATTCGAACAATATCTGTAAAATATCGGTATTTCTTAGTAAATAATTCATATTTAGTTGTCAAAAATATTTACATTTGAAATAAAAGTTACTTGGTTTTGAGAAGATTAAATAATTCACTTATTTCTGTAGTCTCGTTAGAGGTTTTGTTTGTTTGTGTTGATTAACGTCCGTTTCTGCTCACTATGGGAGGTTTCGGATTTGTTTACTTATGGTACAAAGTCTTGTATATTATAGTTCTTTTGTTATCACTGCTTTATAAAACATGTTGCCTACTTTCGTTGTGTAGATTAGACTGTTTCAAATGTTTATTTTAACATTTTCTCACACACATACATTTAAACATCTTTGCGAAAAGATCCTGAAGAAACTGTTTCATTTTTGTCTGCTACATTTAAAGATAATTATAGAAAAATACTGTACATCTCAGTTAACACTCCTTATGTCAGTGAATAAATTATTCACCAAAAATAAAATTCCGTTTAGATAAACGGAGAAAAGGTTGATCAATCTTGGGTTTGCGCATGCTGTAATTAGGAACATTAGTTGTTCATTTCCCTTTGCTACTAAAAAAGATAGGTCCTTATTTCGTTTCACAAAAGTTCATCCATATAATTTATTCATAAAACCAATGTGATATTGAATTGGTCGACATGTGCATTAAGGATAAAACCAAAGGTTTTCAAATAAAAGGAGCTATATTTGTTTTAAAAAAGCTTCTACTTTTATCAAGGGCTAAAAGCTAACTAATGTCCGGCATTGGCATTTACTTAGTAGTTTCATTCATACTTAGTAGTTTCAGTTATCAACACCGCTTGTATAATATTTAGAAGCTTTGTTTTAAAAAAAAAGATAACTTTGTTATTCCTTTTACATACCCAACGTTTGATCTTCTTATTACTTCCTAGCATACTTCTTATTATATCAGCATCAGAATACTAGCCTTTCGTATACTAGTATGCTCGGAATAAAAATGGTATTTTACCAGTGTCAATACTGTTAAAACTACTTTGCTTCCAATGTTCAAATAATGAACACTTTACACTTAAGTCAAATTATCAGCTAATACATATTAAGCGAATAATTTTGTTTACAGCTTTGTTTTGCCGCAGCACTTATTCACCACTTTTCTGTTCATGTACAGCAACTTCTTAATTGTCACCTTTGGTGTCAATTTTACCATGTTGATGGTACGGTGTTTTCAACAAGAATGAATTATTGATCAATACAATTGATGATGCGAAAGCGTACATCAATATTATTGACAGTGTGTCAAATTACATTTGAGCTCTTTGATAGTCTCAAATCTATTGATCACGTCTTCAATACCACCCATTCACGATCATTAAGATTTCAAATATAGATTATTGACAACTATATTGACAATTATATTTATCGTGGATGGGCTGTTTTACGAATGTGGTCTAACAAAGCTTTATTTTTGAATTCCTGGATAGATTGCAAATCTATAATTTCTAACTGTTTAGCTCTTCGCTTAATACACGCAACCATGCCTCTTTAACACCTTGAAAATTACATATATAGTATATACAGTAATATAGTAAATTACTATATACATGTACTAACAATTTCAATAGTTCATATTGCCATGATTATAAAACTTGTGAAATGAATGTTCAAATGCACAGGTTTTCTTTGTAGATTTCAAGATTATACATACATTAACCGTTATCGTACTGAAAAAATATGTCTGTCAAAACTCTTATCTGGTGCAATGTTTACTAAGATTAGGTATGGCTGCTGGAATCTTCTGAGAAACTGTTAAACGGGCGTCAAACCGCTTGGAACATGATGAGACACAATTTTACGTGTCAGACCGCACATAGCATGCACATGGTTAAGAATTGTATTCGACATTTAACCTTTAGGCTGCTGAGCAAATTATTTTAACAGTGTTGTTCACCTACACTATGTATTAATTTCAAGCAATAATAAATTTATATACCAAAATGCAATCAGGGTTACTCGACGTCTCATCTGGATCCAAACTGTTTGCATAGGTATTCACTCATCCGCCAATAGCAAGCTAAAGATTGAAAAGTACATGTACTTACATCAGCAATTCCCTCGGGAGTGAGTCCTGAATTCTCTAATATAGGCGTCACATTCACTCCTGGACTGTAAATATCAAAATGATTTTAAATGAAGAAGCATTTATAAAAGTAATTATTATCTATCTCCAGTATCCTTAATCTTGTTAATTGCTAATTTGTCTATTTAAAATGAAATATAAATGCTGACTTTATATGAGCTTTAAGTACTAGTAGAATCATAAACATGTAATTACAAAACAAAGCTATGCCAAAATGCCGAACACCGTAAAATATACCCATACAAATGTGTAATTACTTATGTAAATCGATGTTCTTTATATTAGAGGACATTTTGCGATTTACCATTTATTCACTGAACACAATTCCAAAACTGCACGATTGAGCACAGATGAACTATTCCATTTTGATAGTCCAGGGCTGAAACGGTTAATTTCGACCTTCGAACGTTCCATGTGTTTTAACCTTACTATGACGAATATTTATGTAAGCATTAATGACTATTACTGACTTTGTGAATATTAGTTTGCTGATCCTTTTATAACATATCGCAAAAGGGAAGATATTGAGAAACATTCAATTATCAAATTTTATGATAATATACAACAAACACTGCTGTAGGTTCTGGATCTGCACTGTTTACAAAGGCACCTAGGAAATTGGTTAATTGATCCCCGTGCAAAAGTGTTTTCCATTCACCACTTAATTACCAAACTCCCATTGCATGTTTCGCTGGGGCAGATATTTCCGAATGCTTATTGGCAATGCTAAGCAGAAACGTCTATGATAATAACATCGTCGATCAAAACAACGAAACCGTTCTATATGTATCTACAAGGAAATAATTCGTAATTATTTCAAATGAGCCTGCATGCATTTGTAAACAATGTAAACTCAGACCAGACAGCTTCTAGAAGAGCCCTCATGTCGGCGTATGTACTGTTTGTCATTTAAAATAGTTTAGCAAACTGAATGGCCTCTATAGTTAATTCCACTTTGAATCTATAGCATTCTGTGGTTTAAATTAGTTACAAAGACGGCCAAAGGACTGTATACTTGATTTCTTTAAGATTTAAATGATTAAAATTGAATATTAGTTAACCCTTTACTAATGAATATTTATGCAAGGACAATTTACATCATGAATATTGATTAGATTATTGTTCATACAATGTACATAAAAAAGGGAATTTGGATCATGACAGAAACTTAAAAATACATAAGCAAACAAACCAGTCTCTGATTAGATTGTTCCTAGAGGAGCCGTCCAATATGGATAAAAGGTGTAGAAAAGCGTACAATTATCACTGAAATAAAATGATATTCATGACAAAGAGTGAAGACCCTGATAAAAGGGCTCTCCATTGGCCATTTGATCTGGGTCTACACTGTTTGCAAAGGTCTTATATACTCGATATTTAAGATTAATGTTGACAGTAGAGGAAATAGAACTAACATGATCATATATACATTTCAGTATTTTGCTTGAGGCTTACCAGATTGTATTGACTCTCACGCCGCAAGGACCTAAATCTGAAAAAAGAAAACAACAGCCGGTGAGCTCGTGTGCTGTCATTTTCAGCTCAATTTATCTCATAGCGTTACTTATTGGTTATACTCTTTAACTCTTAAGCTGCCAATGTCGCATCTGGGATTACATATGCAAACAGTTTGGATCCAGATGGACGACGATGTCCTATCAGGATCCAAACTATTTGTTACTGTTGTTATTTTTTTTAAGCAAAGGAGAAAAGATGAAATAAAGTATAAAATTGTTTCAGAATTGTTAATGATTAAATTTAATTGAAAATAAAGTCGTATGTACATGTTAATGATACTTCTATTGTCTTAGTTGATTCATGTTTTAATTAATGAGTTTGAATTAATGGCTTAGTACTTTCCGCATGTAAATTGACTTTAAAGTGGTTAACATGTAAAGTAGCATACTGTATTATTACCTCCAGCAAGGACCTCGGTAAACATATTAAGGGCCGCCTTGCTCATACAATATACACCGACAGAGTTTAACTACAGAGAGACAAAAACGTTAATGTACTTTTCGTATATAAGGTAGGTCTCTATTTCTCTTAGAATTGCAACAATAATAAAATCATTACACTGCATGTCCATCTGGTAATAACTACACTTTCATTTAATGGCATTTTTGAAGAAGGGAATGTTTGAGCGTAGATACTGTAAACTAAGATATATCATCATTTTTATAGTCAAACAGAGCAGACCTTGATCAGACGGCTCCTACAGGAGCCGTCTTAGTTGGATCTACTCTGCTTTCAAAGGCGATAAAAAGGTATATGAAGTAAAAGTGAAAGAACTCAATATGCGTACACTATTATTGCTGTCACGTGATTTATTTATCTATGTTAAATAGGGTCGTTATGGTAATAATTGTTATCCAACGTTTTTGTTTTTTACCATAAAGAGTCACTTTTAGCGATTTTTGAAAACCGAGAGGACCCAGATCAGACGACTCCTGTAGGATCCGTGGGATAAAGGTCTGCACTATTTTCTTATAACATTATTAGATCTGATTCTACAGTTACTGGCATGACAATTACTCTCGTGACAACAGGAAAATCAGCTGCTAACACATATTCATCATGTCATTGTTTTGTGCATGAATATTCACCAGATAAAATGTGTGCGGGTAATCGGTATTTATATGCTAAATCCAACAGAAGATTACATCAGATCATTAAAATATATGAAGCAGTCTATGAATATCATATGTTCACAATGTTTAGAGAATTTTATAAGATAACATTTGCAATAAATGACATAATACATGGTTACATTATATAACAATAGTGCAGTTTAAATCACAAACGAATAGACGAAACATGTCTTAGCAACTATTAGTACATTTAGCCTTTAATATGCGGGAACCGAGTATGTAAGGCCAAATCAATGGACTTCTGAAGGGAGTTTCCATCAGGGTCTGCACTGTTCACCATTTTCGTCGAAACAATTAGAACATAATTTCTACACAAATTACAGTCAATGGTCACGTGATTCATACACGCTAAATTTAGAATGTTTTTACTTTTCCGCGATAGTAACTCCTGTCCATTTGAACAAACAACGCGTAAACTGCGTAATATTACAGGGTCTATGTTTTTAAAACTTTTAGTTGAGTCTGAGTTCGTTCTCGTGTTTTTGGCTCAAATCTGCCCTATCAAAAGCCTGAGAACAAACTCAGACTCAACTAAAAAGCTTTATAAGCATGGACCCTGTTATTTTCCATACAAAATCCGAAAAGACAGTCAAACAGGGAGCATCACACGCAAAAAGGACACGACACTAAACATCATCAAACACGAAACAGCACAAAAACAAGACAAAACGCGACGAAATGCACAAAAAGAGACAGAACAATTACCGTATAAAAAGTAATAAGGTACGCCATTGGATGAAAACAGGAACGATCAGTAGCCAAGCAAGGCTACTGGGGGCTTAATCGGTTTTGTGCGTACCTAAACTCAAGCGTATTCCACCTTCATTCATATCAAAAATGAAAAACAATCCCTTGATCAGTAACATCATAAAACATTGCATGTGATATGTTCAATCATTCTTATGAAGATTGTCAATTTTATGTTACATCGGAAGATGATCATGTGCTTTCTAAAGAAGTCTTTTTTCTTCCACATTTCGTCTTTGTCGAACAGTTAAGAAACTAAAACACGACCCGAATAAATACTAATGCATAGACGAATAACAATATCAAAGAGCATGAATGTTTTGCCTTCTTATTTGACTGTTTTTGTGATATACTTCTTTTCAGTACATTAAGAAATCATTCATGTACTTTTCATGCATTTTTAAAACGCGTTGCAAGTAGGGATTATCACTTTTAAATTGATATGGAAAATGAGAGGTACATATTTATATTAACTGCATATTTTTATCTCGCCTTTTTGAAGAATAGGGGCTTATGGAATCACCCGGCGTTGGCGTCGGCGGCGTCGGCGTCGGCGTCGGCGTTAGCGTTTAGTTAAAGTTTTGGGGGAATTGTTGAAATGCACTAATACTACATGAAATACTACATGCTACTTGAAATGGAGGTTCTTGGTGTGTTGAACATTGATGTAGTATAGTTAAAATTTAAAATAAAATTGAATTTTAGTCAAATTTTCACCTGTTTTGAACTTAGCTTTTGGGGCTGAAATAAGAAGGTTAAAGTTTTGGGGGTAAGTGTTAAAATGCACTAATACTACATGACATGATTGCCCTAGAAAGCTGATACTTAAAATGGAGGTTCCCTGTGTGTTGAACATTGATGTAGTGAAGTTTAAAATTAAAATACAATTGAATTTTAGAAAACAAGCACCTGTTTTGGGATTAGCTTCTTGGGCTGAAATAGGAAGGTTAAAGTTTTGGGGTAAGTGTTGAAATGCACTAATACTACATGAAATATTTGCCCTAGAAAGCTGATATTTGGAATGTGTATTGAACAGTGATGTAGTGTAGTTAAAATTTAAAATTTAGTCAGTAATTCACCTGTTTTGGACTTAACTTTTTGGGCTCTCAAGGGTAAAGTTTTGGGGTAAGTGTTTAGATGCACTAATGCAACATGAAATACTTACCATAGGTAGCTGGTATTTGGAAAAAAAAATCCCAGTAGGTTTAACATTGATGTAGTCCAGTTAAAATAGAAAGATAGTTTGTACTTCATCTTTGTAGACAAGGTCTACAATAGGCGAGCTTTGCTGTCCTGGGACAGTCTAGTTTAATTATCTTCTTGCAGCTTTAAACTTAATAATTAAAACAGGCTCGTCGGAGCCTCATCTCGTTTTCTGAATATTAATTTAACGAAACATTACCACTAAATAAAATGATTTTATGGCAAATAATGCAGACCCTGATTGTCGGGCTCTATCATGAGCCTTTTGGTTCGGGTATACACTGTTTGCAAATATCTTATATACTCGGTGTTCCCGCATATTAAGGTTTAAATATATTTAATACTTATAAGACTAGCTCGGATAAATCTTTCCGAAACTATTTAGTGCAACACAATTTTTATTGCAATAAAACTTACCGGCTTTTTTCCTCCCAGGCTAGAGACGTTGACGATACTACCTGAAAAAAAAAATCAAGTTCTACAGACTCATAATACGACACCAAACAAGGTATGTGTATTTATTGATAGGTTTTACTTTCATTAAACCTTCACATACTAAACGCGTCATGACTAACGTTTTGAAAAAGCTTGGACCATAATGAGACGCCGTGACTCGACGTCAGGATCCATGTTTATAAAGCTTTTTAGTTGAGTCTGAGTTCGTTCTCAAGCCTGATTGGTCAGATTTGAGTTCTCAAGCTTTTGATTGGTAAGATTTGAGCCAAAGACTCAAACCTGACCGATCCAAAACTTGAGAAAGAACTCAAGACTCAGACTTCTCAGTGTTGTTATATTTTCTGGTCCTTCGGGATCATCAGTTTTCATGTTATTAGTTTTTAAAAATTGAATACTGCTTAAACCGGTGCTAGGGGGCGTGAGTTGTATTGCACTTTTAATTACTACTCATGAACAGACTCAATAAAACCGAGTCTGCAATATTCTCTTATTGCATTACTACTTTTGGTTTCGAAGGATCACCCGTTTTCAGAATATTAACTAAACTTTTTATAAGCATGGGCCCAGGTTAGGATCCAAAGTAGCTGGGACTCTGTCAATAGTTTCTCAAAATTTGATCCAATCAGAAGTCAGTTAAAAGTCACTCTGATATGGCAATAACGAACATGTAAACAATTCGACATCATAAGCATAACTGATGCAAATTGTTACTTCCGATTCGTTCAAGCTTGCTTGGATACTTCTGATCGAGATTCGTTCAAGCTTGCTTAAATACTACTGATCTAGATTCAAACAAATTGAATCCTTACGAGGTGTCTTATCTCAATTCAATCTCTAAGTGCCATTAGCCCAAACCTAATAGAGACGCCTTTTGATACATCTGCAAACAGTCTATACACAGACCAGAAGGCTCTCGTAGAAACCGTTTGAACAACGACTCCTGTATTTGCTTAGGGACTAAAATTTATACTGCAATAACCAAAATATGTGATTATGTGTCATTATAAAAACTCAGCTGACAAATACATTCATGGTATCATTATTTCTGCCATTAATATTAGACAATGGTTTAGTTATCCTTTGGTGCTTATCAATGAAACAATCGTAACTGCTCCATTCCCTTCTACTGAAGCCTTTTGAAGCCTCTGTAAAAGCCATTTTTGAAAATATTGTGGTTGATAAAGCAATTGCTTCATAGGAGCAAATGCCCTGTTTATCACAATGGTTTCGAAACTACACAATTTCAACATTTCTTTTTCGGCAGATTTTTATTTTCAAAGAGGTTAATAATCTTCACAACAGCAGGTGTTAAGTGCTTGTGTGGCGGCCGTAAAACGTCGTCCTGTACTTCATTCTCAGTGTTGTTATACCTTCTGATCCTTCGAGATCATGAATTTCAGTACTTCTTGTTCTGAAAATTGAATACCGCTTAAGCCAGTCCTAGGGGACGTGAGCAGTGTTGCACTTTTAATTACTGTTCATGAACAGTACTCAATAAAACCGAGTCTGCAATTTTCTCTTTTTGTACTGCAATTTTTGCTCTCGAGGATCACCTCCCTTTAAAAAGTTTAGTCTAAAATAGTCTAGGTGTGGGTTTACTAATCGGATGAAGACTAAGTCCAGTGTCCCTGAATATAAAATATATTCAAATTGTCAATGCATAGCTATATTTACCTTTTGTCTTTTTCAAGTGTGGAATAGCCAGTTGGTTAGGAAAATACATGACTTTACATTGGTATCAAATATTTCAGCATATTCTCGTTCGGAAGTCTCGGCAATAGGCTTTGCAAATGCTATTCCTGCATTGTTGACCTATGAATAGATGAGATTGCACAACATTAATCAATTAGCTCATAGAGATGACTTCCGACACTTTTGCAAACAAAGCAGACCCAGATCAGGGTCCATGCTTATAAAACTTTTAGTTGAGTCTGAGTTCGTTCTCAAGTTTTCTAGCCAAAGGCTCAAATCTGACCATTCAAAAGCTTGAGAAGTCAAATTCTGACCAATCAAAAGCTTGAGAACAAACTCAGACTCAACTACAAAGCTTTATAAGCATTGGCCCAGACGATTTCTACATCATGGCCTGTTTGCATATGAAACAAGTTTTTTTACAAGTTCCATCATTGCCAACTATCATCTGTGCATTTGCTTTTATTAGATAAACAGCAAATTCACGGTCATGATGTTATAATTTATTCAAAGAGTAGACGGTTACAATATGCACATTTACACGCCGAAATCCAGCTCAATTTACATGTCGACACAAATTGCATCATCCAAAATTACTTGTCAAAGAGTTATTTAACTCTTCACTCCATGGATAAATAATATGTAAGAAATAACGACACCATCAACGAAGTATTTCCCTTTACATATTCAGATTAATGTTATGCCATATGTTTAGAACAGCCTCGAGCCTTATGAGACGGCTCCTACAGGGTCTACTCTGTTTGCAATTACGTTAAAGTTCCATTTGTTTTCTTGTCAATAAATATCCATGCCTTTCAAATGGCTTCATGTAGTTATGAACTGAGTCTAGTGTTCATTTACATATTCAGGAGCACGAATGTGCATAATTTAAAAGAAACAAACAACTTCACAAATGGGTATTTGCCCACTCTAAGTTTGTTTGACAAGTAGCTAGTTTGGCGCTATGAATTATATGCTCTATGTTCAGAATTAAGAACAATTTAGCTTGTTCTGCATTACCTGAAGTCAATTTTTCTAGATTCAGATAGACTTTGATATCAATATGAACAGTCATTGTCAAGATATCATTGTATAAGAGCCATAACACACAGTTTCTGCATACGATACGAGGAATATTCACGATTCCTGTATACAATATCAGGGGTCCAGGCTATATTCGAATTAGACTTTATAAACCGAGGTTCAATGAATGAATGCTTTTAAATGGGCATCTAAACGAACCAGAGAAAGTCTATCAATGATAAGAGTTGCTATTGCCATGACAGTAACTAATAGAATCAGATCTTTCCAGAAACGAACATTAATCAGCACAACCAGCAAATCCTATATAGATATTTCAGCCTAGCATTGGCCTTCTCGTAAAACAACTAGCTATTGACTTTCCAGAAAATACTGATCTAAACAGCACAAAGGTTCTTGACAAAGGATGCTGGTTGAATGTCAGTACGGTTACATGAAACATTTAAAGTGGAATTGGACCTTAGCTTGTGTTTTGACTAAAAAAGAGTAGAATGTTTCCCTAAGAGTAAATATAGTCTATTATCAACAAGCAAGTATTTTAAGATATCCACCATCCCCCGCCGAAGACTGCTCTTAGTAGTTTTCTACTGCAAAAAATATTCATTAGAAAATTATATTATAAAACGATCAATGTCAGTGTCACACAGGGACCATAGTAGTAAGCAACACTCCTCCTCCACAAGATGCACTCGAGCAATACATTTGGAAATATTTAGGATACATGTTTATCATCCGAACACGTTTCCAGACACATTGTTACAAAAACTTAAAACATAAAGGTTTATGCCATAGTCAAGATCACAGAGACCCTAAAGTAGATGTAGTATTTAATAATCCGCCCTCCCCATGATGCACCCACACAAGAACTTTTGACACCCTAGTCCAAGTGCTTGAGGAGATATCGTCCAGACAAAATTCCGGACGATCAGAAGGACAGACGGACGGACGAAAGGACAGTCGGGAGGACGGACGGACGGACGGACGGACGGAAGTACGGACGGAGTGCAAATTTATGGCCATCACCGGTTGCCCGTGGGATGGGGGTTGGGCTAAATAATTGCTTAGCTGATAACTACTTCTTAATAGATTACTTATTTTCCCAGCAATGAAGATGACTAAAACAACTGCATACAGAAGGAGTTTGCTTTTTTTACTGACAGAAATGGCTAAAAATAACTGCTTTTGAACTTGATAATTAGTATTACCAGTGCGTCTATCTTTCCAAACCTCGTAAGTGTTCTTGCGATCAAATCTTTTCTGTTTTTCTCGTCCCTTATGTCACCACAAAACGTGGTTACCTGAAAGAAAGAAATAGTCAGACCCTAAACTATTTATGATAAACCAAGGTCACCAAATGCGTAGAACTAGTCCACTAGTCCTCATACAAACGTCTGCGGTACAGAAGGTCGTGGGTTCGATCCCCGGCCGCAACAGACCAAAAGTCGTTAAAAGTTGGTACTAGTAAGTCCTTGTCTACGCTCGACATTAAAGGGTTAGTTCTAGGACTGGTCGGCCATGTGTCAGGATAATGTGACCGGACGGGGTGCCCTTGCCATGTGCCTGCGGCAGGGACATTCCAGTGAGGCAGCACTATAACTCATGCGGGTGCCTTCTGAAAATAACTGAAATATTGTTGGTCGTACGTAAAACCCAACTCAATCACTCATACAAACGCATTTTCACGCCTTTGCAAACAGAGTAGCCCCAGGTCAGACGGTTTCATTTTATTGCCAATTTTAGTTACAAACATCTCTCGTTACACTTTACACTGTACATTATAATTATGATGATAACGCAGAACAATTTGTTAAAAATCATTTATCAAAGCTTAGCGTACTTTTCACTATTGACAGGATGATTAGAGATAGTGCCAAAACATGTACGAAAATTCTTAATAGAAGATCTTGTGTAAATAATGTATAGTAAAACTTCTCTTAACCTGAATTCTAGTAGAGAAGAGATAACGTATCTTTTGGCATGTGACTGCTTAATGCAGGGTGTAAATCATGCAGTGAGCTCCTAGAGGAAATTTCGTAATGTCTTCAGTTAAACGGGCACTTGTTCCATATTTAGTCCAAGTTTTAATACCTTCTGAATATTCATTGACAAATACTTATAATGAAATATGAAAGGTGATACATTGTAGCCATGTTAGAAAATAAAGAAATAGATGTCAAATCCCATTAGCAAACAGAGCAGATATTTATCAGACGGCTCCTCTAGTAGTCGTCTGATCCTGGTCTCCTCTGTTTTCAAATGCGTGAAATGCATTTATATGAACGAACTTGCTAATAAGAAAAAAATCTAAAAATTATTTCATAATTTTCAGCCGCTTTCTCCGATCCATCGGTTGATGAACGCCAAGAAAATCTGAACATTTCGTGATGTGAGTCATAGGCACATTTACACAATATTGTGTAAAATGGACACGCCGCATGTTTGAAAACAAATGTTAAAGTGAGCTTTACCTCGGTTGTTGAAGTGCCGTTTTCGAGGCATTTCCTAGCTACTCGTTCCAAGTTGTCGGTGTTTCTGCCTGCTATACACACTTTGGAGCCCAATGATGCAAACTTTCCAGCGATGCCCTCGCCAATGCCAGAACTGCCACCTGTATATTAAGCATTTGTTTTACCCTTTCTGTGCCACGTAATGTCTTTTGTACTATTTGTCGTCTGCTTCAGTTTGGTTTAAAAAACAATCACAACATCAAACAGTTTAGATCCTGATAAAACATTTAGAAACCGGCGTCTCATCTGGATCCAGACATCATTGATTCCCGTTTGACAGCGATCGTGTTAACTATGAAACGTACATTCCCAAAACGAAAGACAAGAACAAAACAACAACAACAAACAAACAAACAGAAGATAAATACAGAATAGCTTTATCACGCTTAAGAATATTCTCTTACAACTTAACACTTTACCCCATGGTTGTGCTTGTAAGAAATAACGTTGCCATCAGTATTAACCCATTACCTCATAGGCTATTTTAGATCCAACCTCTTTGAATAAATCTACCGAAAAGAAGCATTAACTAGAGAAAAGGAACATTTTTTGAAATTTGTAGTTTGAAACAATTGTGATAAATAGAGCATTTGCTCTGATAGGAGCAAATGCTGTATTTATCACAATTGTTTCAACAGGTGACTTTTGCAGAGGCACCAAAAGGCGTCAATATGAGGGAGTGGGTTAGTTAGACTTATTCTGTAATGGTACAAAAATGTAAATGTTCAAAAATTATGACTCAAACTGAAGAATCAGTTCTATATTATTTCATAAGCAGACGGAATGTATCCTGACCAGACGGCTCCTTCAGGATTTAGATCTTTAATATTTTCATAAACAAGCAGAGTAGAACCTAACCAGACAGCTCATTCAGGAACCGTTTGATCTGGGTCTATTCTGTTTGCAAAGGCCTGAAAAAGCGTTTATTTGAAGGAAATGGTTAAGAAAATATCTAAATCACTGTTATTCATGGTCAAGCATTTTTATATTCAAACAAATGAATAATATAGCTAGGTTTGTTTACATGTACCGCGCAATTATGATCAGAAAGCGAACGAAAGTACGGTATCTATTACGGTTGTTACTTATCTGCATTCTGTAACTATTTTGGCGCCTTATACTTATGTTCTGCACATACTGTCGTATTAGAGATGTATTTCTTTCCAATTCTTTCCAAAACACAAATGGAGTGCCGAACAGTTTGGTTCCTGCTGAGATGCAAAGTGGAGTGCCGAACAGTTTGGTTCCTGCTGAGATGCAGAGTCACTCGGTGCCTCATCTGATCAAAACTATTTGCAAAGGGTATTACGTATACAGTAAAACCTCTCTACAATGGCCACTAAATTACATCAAGTATTTTGTGTTAAAGGCAGGTGGCTGCTTAAAGCAAAGTGAAGGTAAAACGGAACGCCCCCAAAGGAGCGTTCTTTTTTCACATTGCTTTAAGCAGCCACCTGCCCTGAATACCATCTAATTAACGCAATTTAGAGGCCGTTATAGATAGGATTTACTGTAGTGTAGCACTTTTCGGCGACTGATAACATCACCGTGTTTCCTCTGTAACAGTGTTTCTTTGTCATAATATATTGCTCTTAGCAAGTATGTATCGAAATATACTATCTTCAAGGATTAAGCTAAATATGTTTCATAGACTACTGGTAAATAAGAGAGAGAGAGAGAGACAGACAGAGAGAGAGACAGAGAGAGAGAGAGAGAGAGAGAGAGAGAGAGAGACAGAGACAGAGACAGAGACAGACAGAGACAGACAGAGACAGACAGAGAGAGAGAGAGAGAGAGAGAGAGAGAGAGAGACAGACAGACAGACAGACAGACAGACAGACAGACAGACAGACAGACAGACAGGCAGGCAGGCAGGCAGGCAGACAGGCAGGCAGGCAGACAGACAGACAGGCACACATACAGACACACAGACACAGACACGGACAGAGAGAGAGAGACAGACAGAGAGACAGAGAGACACACAGAGAGACACACTGAGAGGCACAAAGAGAGACGGGCAGAGAGAGAGACAGACAGACAGAGAGACAGACAGACAGACAGACAGAGACAGACAGACAGACAGACAGAGAGAGAGACAGACAGCGAAACAGACAGACAGACAGAGACAGACAGACAGACAGAGACAGAGAGACAGACAGAGACAGAGAGACAGAGATAGAGAGAGAGGGGAGAGAGAGAGGAGGGAGAGAGACAGAGATTAACCCTTTCCTTCATAGATACACCTGTTTACGCATTTGCAAACAAAGTATGGCTAGATCAGGGTTTTGCTAATGGAATTTGGTGGTTTTAAAATTGCTACAATGTTCCACCATTCCAATTTCATTATAACCATTTTGTCCATGGATATTGAGTAGGTACTGAAATTAAGAATGAACATAAAATAGGGGAAGGGTTAGTTTAAAACATAGTAAAACATGACACACCTGTTACGATAATAACCTTCTCGGCTACAGAATCCATAATACTATTGTATATGTCTTAGTTCCTCTGTCTTCAGTAAATCTCCAGAACACAAACTTAAGTCATTTCACACGTTAGTGCTCGTTTGAAATGTCAACTCACTAGGTGAATGTCCAGATTTGGCATACATTGTGCTAACCTTAGTTGGATTAATCTAAGGGTACGTTGATAACAACGTATCTGTTACAGTCGCTCTCACACCCATTGGAAAACAGAGACACCCTAGATCAGACAGCTTCTATATTCTGGACATGCTCTGTTTACTTTTTAGGCCAAGATAAAAATCCTTGTTCATAATGCAATTATAAATACAGTAAAACCTCTATAAACCGGACTCTAGCTGAGAAAAATAGAAGGTACATTTAGGCAGGTGGCTGCTTAATGCATGGTGAAAGTCATACAAAACGTTCCTAGAGGAGCTTTCTGCATGAATTTCACCCTGCATTAAGTTGACACCTGTCTCCAAGACCGATACGAATACTAAATTGGTCGTCCGGTTTAGAGAGGTTTTATTGTATTTAGATTATTGATATTTGTACAGGTCTGATATTGTTACTTACATACACATTTATCACAATGGCTTATTAGAATTGCTACTTAATGCAGGGTGAAAGTCATGCAGTAGGCTCCTAGAGGAGCTTTATGTGTAAATTTCACCATGCATTCAGCTGTCGCATGTCTCCAAGACCGACATGTGTACTAAGTATTGCATCCGGTTTAGAGAGGTTGTTGTTCGATATCTGAGTCACTCGCTATAAAATACGTTTTACCTAATAAATACACATGTAAGAAATATTGTAGAACCTGTCTTAAGCGATCTTCAAAACGATAGATTTGGCCTATAAGTCAGGTGGTAGCTTATTGCATGTCATAAGTAATGGAAAAAGCTCTTATAGGAGCTTTTTTACATCACTTTAGCCCTGATTTAAGAAACCACTTGCTTTTTAAAGCTCCTTTATTCTATAAATGAATGGCCGCTTCAGACATGTTCTAGTGTGATCACTGTAAAATATTAATTAAATTGTAAAGCATGTAGCAAATTATTAACAGCATTACTTTAAAATATATTTTTACCGTGGCAGAAACAATAAAAGCAATTCTGTGTTTTAAGCAGAAACAGCAGACACTGATCAGACGGCTCTTACAGAAGGGTGACAATGCGTTTATATGAGAGAAATGGTTAAACAAAACTCTGGTGAAACAGACGACACTAGCAGGTACACCGAATTTAAATCCTTTATCAGGAGCTATTGCCTTGTTTAAACAAAAATTTCTAGAGTGACTCATGTTAACTTGAAATTCGATTAACCCAGCGTGAAGGAAGTTAAAACAGCACCACTCGAGTCAAAACCGTTATATCGTATGGCATTCCAGTACTTAATCGGCTATTAAGCGACTACGACGAGTTCAAAATGGCGTCCAATCAATGCATTGTTATCTTGATTGCCTCAGTGTTAGCAGCTGGAGGATATCCCTCGTGTGAAATATTCGGGTAATATATATATACACATATCATTGGAATTGTTTGTTTTTTATGGTTTGTTTTTAGTGGTGTTTTACATTACTTTAACAGTTATTCCTCTAAATGCAGGTGGGTGAAAGACCCCAGATGTTTACCTTGCATTGAACAAATTGTATTGTTTCATACTCAGAAGAACTCGGACATATCTCATGCCTGTCGGAAAGACGCTTTGCTAGTTGAAATGGAAGTGCAGATCTATTGCAATTATATTAGTTAATCTTTATAGAGGTCCAGATAAGATGCATACATTTAAATATTTTATAGAATAGCTCCTTTATTTCTCAACCAAAGCATATACTATGACTACTCTTTAGAATCGTCTCGAAGAGGGTTTGGTGGAGAAATTACGGTTTTAGTATTTGGGTAAGCACTTTCATCTGTTGCTCTGACTTATTTAGCCTAAAAGGCAAGTTGATTTTGCACTATATTTTGCAGTATGTTTTACTCACTACATGTTTTTAAAGTCAAGATATAATCAGAGTGTCTACCGAAATGCAATTCACAAAAGATGACTGACATACAACTGGGACTACTATCTACAAAGTCAAGGTCAACACAGAAGTTTAAATGAATATTGATTTATTTCGTTATCACTCCAGAACTCTATCTATGCTTTTCCGAAATAAGTACACGCGAATATTAGCCATAACTTGAATATGCGTCTCGGATATGATCTCGGCGAATATCTCAAAGGTCAAGGCCGCGCCTCTGGTTGATGCAAATATTAACCATAGGAGCCGTCTGATAAGGGTATGCTCAGTTTGATTGTGCTATAGTGTAGATACGACTTTACCGTTTCTGCCATTGCCAAATATTCCCATGTCGGTGTGGTAAATCTAATTATCATTTTCATGAATATTCATTGGGTAAAGGGTGTAACGCTTATTTCGATGTCAAGAACATGACAGAAGTTGTTATCAGTGCAATCCGTTTTCGTTATACAGTTAAAACCTCTCTATGATGACCACTAAATTGTATTAATTAGTTGGTATTTTGGGCAGGTGGTTGCTTAAAACAATGTGAAAGTAAAACAGAACGCTCCTATAGGAGCGTTCTGTTTTACTTTCACATTGCTTTAAGCATCCACCTGCCTTGAACATAAAATACTTGATGTAATTTAGTGGTCGTTATAGAGAGGTTTTACTGTACAACTGCATCGTGCTTTCACATAATCCATGTTAGCTATAGCCTGAAGGTGTACCGTGCCAAAACCTAAGTTGACATCATAAAAGTCAACGTCAAAGTCAACGTCAAAGCAGTCGTGGATTTAAATTCAATTGTGTTCTGTTCTATTACTATACCACGCAGTGTTCATTTTTTCTGACGAGTCCGCATAAATGTTAACAATAACAAGAGGGCGTGCTGCACACATGCATTAGGTCGATATCTGCAAGAACAATGTCACCTCAGAGGTGGATAACAACATAAACTCAGTTTAGTTCTCAACCCATACTTTTACCATTACTTAATATATCATTGAAACAATAACCTTGGGATGGATTATGCAAATGTCATAGGTAGATATATTCCAGTTTAATGTCATGACACGTGTAAACCTTTCAGCCTTGGAATCTTTCAAGTGCCAACGTGATTGCCTATTAAATTGTGTTCGTCTACAATGCACTATTTGTCATGCTACACTTTTATTTAGAAATCCCTAAATACACTGTTATCTTGACCTGTTTGATTTTTCGAATAGCCCATTTGAACATTCAACGTTGTAAGGGTTAAACATTCCTAAATGTTCGCCATAAGCTTGACTTGTTTGAATTTTGGAATAGTCCTTTTGAACATTCAGCGTTGTAAGGGTTAACGTTAGCGGACTTATTGCGTTCTCAGAGCTACAGATAAAGGTCCGTACCCAAATACTAAAAGTGTTATTTCCGAAAAAAAACCATGTTGTGATTAATCTTTAGAATCGTCTTCAAGAGGGGATTCTAAAGAGTGGTCACAGTATAGGGTTTGGTGGAGAAATAGAGTAGCTACATGTATAACTGATTGTGTTTTAGATTAACGCATCTTATCTGGACTTCTAGTTCTACATGCGTTCCATCATCATTCTTTGATAAAAATCTCCACAGCCGTTTCAGGGCGGTATCTGATGAGGGACTTTGCTGTTTGTCCCAACCTGCAGTCCTCTGCCTACGATTTGTTCCTTTGAATTTTGCATTTATTTACATGTTCATGCATTTCATTTCAAAAGAGTAAAATCGAGTTTTAATCAATTTACTGGAGATTATTTAAAATAAAGCTGAAATCTTAATTTTTAATGATAGATTTGTATTCCGTTGCTTTGTGATATTCCAATTAATATATCCATAAATAAAATGTGGATATAAATAAAATGTCCATGACGCCATTATATCTTTCAAAAACATTTATCAGGTGAAGAATAAACTGATTTGTTTGAAACGGTCAGTTAATTGTTAATCACCATTCAAACCATTATCTTACTTATTTCTTCTATTTCTGTTTCATATATTTCTTACATCCCCATTATCCTACGATTTCAATTCCTCTTTTTCTTTTTAATTCTTCTCTTCTATTTGTTCTTTTTGTAGCATTATGTTTCTTCTTTTGAACTGTAGTTTAATGCTTGGTCCAAGGTTATAAAACGTCTGAATCTAAGTCTGAGATCATTCTCAAGTATCTTAAGTAACCTCGGGGCCTTGATTTTTTTCTTTTACTAGTGATAGATCCAGTGCCAGTACACATGTCTCGGTCGCTGATAACTGTTCAACTGGTGTCATCTGGACTCTTGGGGGTAACGCACTAACTGTTACGTTCCCAAGAACAGTTCTTCCCGATCTCACGAATTCAGAAACTGCGATGAAAATTTGCTTCGAGGGAGGATACGGGTACTGCCAGCTCCCTGATGTACAAAAACCAACGAGACGGAATCGCAAACGTGTTCCGATTGTCAACGTGAAAATAGGTAGTTTTGGAGAAGAACAATGTTTATTCTTGTCAAATTAGAAATTAGTTATTCAACCACTATGCATGTATCTATCTTTAATTACAGTAAACCCCATCTATGCCGGACGTTTAATTCAGTATTAATATTGATCTTGGATTGGAGACAGGATGCAGCGTAATGCATGGTGAAATTCATGCAGAAATCTGCCAAAGGAGCATTCTGCGTGACCTTCACCCTGTACCACCTGCCCTGAAGATCCATAATTAGACCTCCTTTTTGTGGTAACATTGGACCCCCGTACTGTTATGTTAGCAATTGCAAAATCGACGTGTCTTTCACGATTTACTTTCAAATGACTTAAATGAAACATATGTTTGTGTTGTAGTTAGCAGCGCGTGGGATTGCAGTCGTCCTTCCTGGGATCCAGAAGGCATTATTGCCCACTTTGAGTCATCCGACGAATCAGTAGTAAGCATAAACTTTTCCTTATATCAGTGGTGTAGCTAGCGACACTACGTAGTTACGCGCATGCGTAACTTCAGTCTGAAAGGTGAACACACTACAGTAAAACCCCGCTATTGCGACCACTTAATGAATAAACATGTTTGCCTTTATTAGCAGGTAGCAGGCTCCTCTAGGAGCTTTCTGCATTACTTTTGTCCTGCATTAAGCTACCACCTGCATCTAGCACCCAGAATTATACCTCTTTTAGGTGGTCGCATTAGCGGAACTTTACTGTATTATTGCCATAGTGGAACAAAACTCGAAAGCTAAGGCGGTATACCTTGATAAACGTTCTGTCTTGTCATGTAAGCTTTAGTCCATTCCCTCATATTGATGCCATTCTATGCCTCTCTAAAGGTCGCCTTTTGAAACCATTGTGATAAATAGTGCATTTGCTTCTATTGGAGCAAATGCACTATTTATCGCAATGAATCAAGATTACACCATTTTCTATATTTTCCCTGGTGAGCATGTTCCGGATCCCTATAGCCATGGTACGTACAGTGCTACGCTCTTGCATATAGACGCCTTTTCACGTCTTTGCAAACAGATCAGATCCTGATCAGTTCTGTTTACGGCAATATATAGATCTGATTCTATAATTTCGTTCATAGCATACCGTTGTGAAAAAGCAGCTAATAAATATACATATATATATATATATATGACGTCATTATTTCCTACATGAATATGCACGAGGGAAAGGGATATTTATGTATGGTCAGCAAACATGTCAGCTATTTCAATTTCAGGCGCGTAACTAGCGGGGTTGAGTTTGATAAATGATATGTCTTGCCATGTAAGCTTTGAACCATTCCCTCTTATTGGCCCCTTTTGACACTCCTGTAAAAGTCATCTTTTGAAACCATTGTGATAAATAGAGCATTTGCTCCTATAGGAGCAAATGCTCTTTTTATCACAATGGTATCAAAACTACACAATTCTAAATGGTCCCGGAGGAGCATGCCTTCGGATCCATACAGCCACAGTGCGAACATCACATTTCAATTCAATCAGCCACTCTGCTTCAACTTACCCTGTTGATGTTTCCCCGTTTTACATAATACATACAACAATAATAGCAAACAATTCGGATATCGAGTAGGTCAGTGTCTCATCCGGATGCGAACTGATTTCTATGTTTAGCTCAGTACTTATAGTGACCCCCTTCCCCCCCCCCCCCTCCCCACACACACCTTTTAATTGTACAATAGATTACCTGCTGTAAAGTTTGCACTATGTTTCTATTGATGACATGCCACATGAAAACAAAAGCAATACCTACAAGTACAATAACAAACAGTTCGGATCTCGAGTAAGTCGGCTTCTCATCTGGATGCGAACTGATTTCTATATAAAGCTCTAAATCAGTATGATTATTGTTATTGACCCAACCTTTTAATTGAACAACACCTTGCCCGCTGTTAAACTTGTAATATGTTTCTATTGATGACATACCACTTAACGATATCACCCACGTAGTGTGACACTTTCATGTGTTTGACGTCGAAGAGTCGCCGATGTATTTATGTTTATTCGGGCCGTTTTTAGTTTCATAAATGCTCGACATAGGTGGATAATATTAACAAAAGGTATAGCAGTTGAACAACAAAACATTATATGTATCAACAAAAAACGGCTCATTTTAGTATCACAGGAATATCTTTCTATATAAATACAAATTGACAAACTTCATAAGAATGGCTGTTCAAACATAACTTATACCATTTTTATGAGGTATGAAAGTATCCGTTTAATGTAGGGTTCTGTCACTTTAAAAGATATTTTTCTTAGTAATGTTAGATTTAATAAGAAATATTATATGTTGTAAAAAGAGTATCACCCGGCCTAACCTATCCCATTCTGTTTTCTTTTTCTCATTGGTTTTAACTGAGGAAAATATGGCGATGTATCGAAACATAAAAGTATAATCACTCATTCAAAAGTGTCTACATATATGTCAATTTCAATGTCTACAATATTAATGGAAAATGCATACAAATCAGTTTTATATGTATATGTCAGATAATGACATCTTTCATGTAGTTTATTTCCAATTAACCCTTTAGTCTATGCATATTCATGTGATATTAATGAACTGATTGTGTTAACCCTTCTCTTGCTGAATTTTAAAATACATGTCTCCTTCTTTACCCATGCCCTGTTGTATAATTACATATATCGTCATTGTGTACAAGTATTTCGCTGTGCAATCACTGCTGTGGAGTGCACTGGTTGCACAATCAACTTGTAAATAGTGCAGACCCTGATGAGACAGCTCCTGCAGGAGCTGTCTCATCTGGGTCTTCACTATTTACAGGTAGGTATATTGACGTGAATAGCAAGCGAAGGGTTAAAATCACGTTGAACAAATCAAGTTTTATCATGACAGAAGTTGTCTTATAGGAGCCGTCTGATCTGGGTCTGCTTTGTTTGCAAATGCGTAGAAAATGGATTAACTCGAACTTCGGGATAAAATGTATCACTGCGCATATCTAGATACACATGTGACATTCTCAAGTAATGCTGAAAGCTCCTGAGAAATTGTTTAGAATAGAAATCGGATGACACGAACCTCAGTTGTCTCGAAGTAATTTGTATATCGAAATTCAACTGTATTTACATGTATGTGTTTAGCTTGCCTTTACAGTTTGGGCCTTATGGAAGTTTACTTTACTGTAGATTGTCGTAGTTCCAGACATTTTGCGAAGCTGATGCGCCATTGTGATTGTACATAGTCGTTAAACCAGTTAAACCAGTCAAACACAATTTGTTCATTTTCAGAGGCTTGCCTACAGGGTTGAGGTTGTTGAGCGAAAGAAAGGCAGATGTAAGATTGGTGACCGGAATTACATGCGTGAAAAGGATCGATACAGGGGTCGTAATGATCGTCGTAACAGCAAGGGAAAAGACATAAAGATGCGATTTGGGTGACAGCGAGAAAAACCGTTACGGCTATACATGTATATAGCCTAAGTGCAGATCAAATTATAATATAACATTAGTGAACGTGTATACCAAGATTTATCTGATACATAGCATCTGATAAGTAGTGATATTGTTTGATATATGCCGCATATGAAATACTGTAGATACTGGTGCGTGTCAAACAGTGTATACCCAGATAAAACGCCTCATCGTTGACGATGCGACTGATATGGGACTACACTGTTTGAATGTGACCCAGGATGGTTTTGACGTGATACGGCTCATATGGAACATGCTACAGGTGAGTTTGTAAATAAGATGCCGATTAACCTGATGTATTTTAAGGATCCAACCTATTATTCCATACTCTTGTCGTTGTTTTAATCATTTCCCTGTCATTATTATGTGAAATAATGACATGACCATATGAACATCGATGAGCCCTATTTTCATACAGCATTGTTAACAAGGAAAACTTTTTACCGTGGCGGAACTTGTAGAGTCCTATACAGTAAAACCTCTCTATAACGGCCACTAAATTACAGTAAAACCTCTCTATAACGGCCACTAAATTACAGTAAAACCTCTCTATA
This sequence comes from Azorinus chamasolen, assembly GCA_963576725.1. Lineage (NCBI taxonomy): Eukaryota > Metazoa > Mollusca > Bivalvia > Cardiida > Solecurtidae > Azorinus > Azorinus chamasolen. The sequence goes on along the minus strand of OY755236.1, from coordinate 41,591,330 downwards.
ACGGCCACTAAATTACAGTAAAACCTCTCTATAACGGCCACTAAATTACAGTAAAACCTCTCTATAACGGCCACTAAATTACAGTAAAACCTCTCTATAACGGCCACTAAATTACAGTAAAACCTCTCTATAACGGCCACTAAATTACAGTAAAACCTCTCTAAAACCTCTCTATAACGGCCACTAAATTACATCAAGTATTTTGTGTTAAAAGGCAGGTGGTTGCTTAAAGCAAGTTGAAAGTAAAACAGAACGCTCCTATAGGAGCGTTCTGTTTTACTTTCACCTTGCTTTAAGCAGCCACCTGTCCTAAATAACAACTAATAGGAGCGTTCTGTTTTACTTTCACCTTGCTTTAAGCAGCCGCCTGTCCTAAATAACAACTAATTAACAGAAATTAGTGACCATTATAGAGAGGTTTTACTGTATACAGAGGTCCAGATATGATGCGTAAATAAAAAACATTTTCAATGCTAACTTCTTTATTTCTTCACCAAACCCTATGTTTTGACCACATTTTAGAATCGCCTCGAAGACGAAGAGTGGTGGAGAAATGACGGTTGTTGTATTTGAGTACGTACCTTTATCTGTAGCTCTGCTTATAGGTGCTGTCTGCTCTGGGTAGTCTTTGTTTGCAAAGGCTTGAAAGGTGTTTATATGAAGGAAAGGGTTAAAATCAAATCGAAACCATTGATTCTAACTTTGATGTCAATGACATTTCTTTCCGATGAGAAATAGTGTACCGTGCATTAGTGTTTGATTTTGAATAACAACTTCGCCGTTAGCGTGAAAAGACTTAACCCTTTCGGCGCTATATTTCTAATTGTCGTCTGCAATTCAAGTTTGTTAAATCATTCAGAAAATAAGGAAACGATATCAATAAATGCAAATTTCAAAGGAATAAAGCACATATATAGAAATAGACATTTAGACAAATAGTGAAGTCCCTGATAAGACGCCGCCTTGAAAAGGCGGCGTCTGATCTGGGACTGCACTATTTGTCGTGGTGCATTTATGCGACTGTGGCGGTGAAAGGGTTAACTATTTCGCTGCCAATGTCGCATCTGTGATTACTTACATATGCCAACGGGTTGGTTCCCGATGAAACGCCGAGTAATTCGATGTCGCATCAGGATCCAACTGTGTGTTACTGTGACTGTTGATTTTACACAAAAACGTAGGAGAATAAAATATGAAAATTGTAGCAGACGACAAAGTTTGCAGACGACAAAAGTTGGCAGCGAAAAAGTTAATTGCGCATTGTGTACCATTTATATGTACTTTATACAAGCGTTATTTGATGCACTTGAAAGCAGTGTATACCAAGATGGAAACAAAACTTTGAAGCGTTTGGTTTATCTGTGGCATTCCGTTTTATAAACCATACTGTTTACACTTTAAACCATTCCCTCATATTAACGACTTTTGACGGCGCTGTAAAAGTCACTTTGTGAAACCATTGTGATAAATAGAGCATTTGCTCCTATAGGAGCAAATGCTCTATTTATCACTATGGTTTCAAACTACAAAATTCTAAAGTGTTCCTTTTCTCTAGTGAATGCTTCTTTTCGGTAGATTTATTCAAAGAGGTTGTATCTAAAAATAGCCTATGAGGTTATGGGTTAAACCATGGATTAGTAATCTTAGATACCTATATTATCAAACTAATAGTTGATCAGACAGTTCGTTAAGTGTACATGTAGAACAAACTTTGTCGTCTGCTACAACGTTCAGTCTTTTGGGGTTTTCTTCATTTTTCTTCTGAACACAGTAACAGTAAGAGCCAGTTTAGATCCTGATGACACGTCCATTTATTCTGTATCTCATCTGGATCCAAACTGTTTGTACTGACAATCGAAGACATGATATTGAGAGCGACAGAGTTACTATGCATTATGTTAAATTTCCACCTTAACCCTTTCCTTATTCCATGTTTATTCCATATTTCAATACCTACTGAATATTCATTTACAAAATAGTTATAATGAAATATGAAAGGCGGAAGATACATACCCTTTTTTAGACACTAAAGAAACAGATATTTCAAATTCCATTAGCAAACAGATCAGACGGCGCCTATAGGAACTGTCTTATCTGGGTCTACCCTGTTTGCAAATGTATATGAGGGACAGGGTTAACCCTCACAATGCTGGAAACGAGTCACTTATGTCCTTTGTAAACAGTGTAGACTTAGATGAGAGGGCTCCTAGAGGAGCCCTTATATCAAGGTCTGCATTATTTGTTATGTTACACGTTTCTTTAGAAATTTTGCAAACGTCCATTTGAAAATCCAGCATTGTAAGGGTTAAACCACACTCATAAGAAACAAGTACCGGTATATTAACGTCTTTTCATGCATTTTCAAACAGAGGAGACCCAGATCAGGCGGCTCCTATTTGAGCCGTCTGATCAGGGTCTGCTCTGTTTGCCTATGGTATAGTGTAGAACTGAATCCAAAACATCCTGTGTGCATATACCATCCTCAATTTTAAGCCGATAGATATTCATGACGCCATTATTTCTTAAATTGAATATTGAACATGGAAAGGGTTAATTATATAGTAAAATGTCTTGACTATATAGTTAACAGTTACAGTGATAATCTCTACAATAAACGCATATGTTCAATAAAATCATAAAACATGGCTGTGGTTATGTTCAATAAAATCATAAAACATGGCGGTGGTTATGTTCAATAAATCATAAAACATGGCGGAATGTATCAAAAGTTATATTATTTGAAAAGTACATGTACAATGTCCAAGCTTCCCGTTAGTGCCAAACATTAGTGGTTATTCCATCTTGGCTGTCCAAAACCGGGCGTTATTTCGAATCGGTCGTGTAATTGGCGAATCGGTAGTTGACCCCTTGTATATAATATAACACTAAATCTACCTTATCAATGTTTTTGACTTTTTAGACCATCTAGACCCACGAAATGGCCCCCTGTGATCTCCGCGGTCCATCTGTTAGCCCTTTCTCTATTAGTATTTTTGTAGGAAATAGTGACACCATGAATATTTATTAGCTGATTTTTCATAATGACAGGACTGTTTTGATATTGGTAGAAACTATAGAGTCAGGCCTATTACACTTTCATAAGCACATTGAGCAGACCAAGATCAGACGGCTTCTATAGGAGCCGACTGATCTGGATCTAATATGTTTGCAAATGCGTAAAAACACGTTTATTAGAGGGAACTGGTTAACCTTGTGTGTTAATCCTTCTCTTGCTGAATTTTAAAATACATGTCTCCTTCTTTACCCATGCCCTGTTGTATAATTACATGTACATATATCGTCACTGTGTATAAGTATTTCGCTGTGCAATCACTGCTGTGGAGTGCACTGGTTGCACAATCAACTTGTAAATAGTGCAGACCCTGATGAGACAGCTCCTGCAGCAGCTGTTTCATCTGGGTCTTCACTATTTACAGGTAGGTATATTGACGTGAACAGCAAGCGAAGGGTTAATATTTACCTAGCTGAAAAGTACTTTTGGGGCTCGAACTCTGATCTAGATTAAAGTTTTATGTCGTTTCGCTCAAGCTTTTCGGACACTACATGTACTAATCGGATATCAAACAGCTTGAATCCTGATAAGATGCTGAACTTTACACGCACTGAGCTGGATAAATATTAAGCAAACAAACAAGTCTTGAAGATAACCACCATATTAATACAGTAAGCCATTTGTAAACCGGACGTTTAGTTAAATAAATAATTCATTTTTTTTACAATGAAGAAAATTTTCCAAACTAGGGAATTAATATAATACATAAATACTTGAACTGCTCTGATCTAATATTTCGACCACTAAGGGCCTTTTTCAAAGATTATCATGTCAAAATACACGTCACATTTTTGTTACATGCATTCAGCCTTAAAATCACTTTGATTTTATGGCTGAATGCATGTAACAAAAATGTGACGTGTATTTTGACATGATAATCTTTGAAAAAGGCCCTAAGTGGTCGAAATATTAGATCAGAGCAGTTCAAGTATTTATGTATTATACAATTTTTTTAGGCAGGTGGTTGCTCAGAGTAGGGTAAAATCATGCAGACAGCTCACAAAGGAGCGTTTCTATGCGATTGCATAACTCCTAAACGGAGAGCTTTATCAAAAATCTGTGACACGGTTCCTTAGACATGCACATGATTTACATATTGGCCAATTTCAAAACGTTTAGTCCAAAAGATAACTTTGTAATCGCTGTTTGAAAAATTTCAAAATGGCACATTTAAATGGATTTCAAATGTCGGTTTTCATAGGATTATCGATTTTTCTGATAAATAATCAAATAAATTAATATAACTAACCAACCAGGCTTAGGAAAAATGGCTTTTGGTAGTTTTAAATATGATTTTGCGAGATTTGTGGCTGAACTATCTCGCCACCTTAAACTGCGTGCACTTGTTAGAAATAATTATTTGAAATTCCCATTTAGATATTTTTATTGTACATAAATCACACAAATTGGTGTTTATTGTCAGCTAAACAAATTCAAATTAACGTTACACACTGACTATATTTGTTTCAATCCTTTTCTCTCATATAAATGTGTTTTCGCGCACTTGCAAACAGAGAAGACCCAGATCAGACGGCCCCTATAGGAGCCGTCTGATCAGGATCTGTTCTGTTTGCTAATTGAATTCGAAAGATCTATTTCTTTACTTTCCATATTTCATTTTTAACTATATGGTCCATGAATATTCAGTATGTATTGAAATGTGGAATAAGCATAGACCAGGACAAGGGTTACTGAGTTAATCAATCAATCAATCAATCAATCAATCAATCATTTATTGCATTCAGCATCATAAAATGCTCATAGCAAACATAATGTATACACAGTAGTAAATACATAACTCATACACCTATCGTTTTACTGAGGAACTAACGTGCTGTCAGGTCCATAATCAGCACACATAAAACTGTCTAAACTTATGATGACATACATTGTATATAAACGATATAAATCGTTATTCTACTAATCTATTTTTCATGGCAAAATATACGTACTGAGTTAATCGTCTAAACAGACACTGGCAGTCGTATTAGTTTGATTGTGTCATGTAGACACAGTAAAACCCCGTCCAAACCAGAAGAATTTAGGGTACTTTGGGCAGGTGACGGTTTAACTCTGCCAATGTCGCTCCTATGATTACCTATGCAAACAGTTTTGATCCAGATGAGATGCCTAGTAACTATGTGTCTCATCAGGGTCGAAATGTGTGTTACTGTGGTGTTGTTGAAACCAATTTGAAAAAAAAGAAAATTGTATAAGACGACAAAGTTTGCAGACGACACCATTTCATAGCGAAAGATGAAAGTCATGCGGAAAGTTCCTTCTTAAATCCGGTGTTGATACTAATTCTAGCGCCCTGTTAACCCTTTCCCTCATATAAACGTGTTTTCACGCATTTGCAAACAGAGTAGACCCAGATCAGACGGCTCCTAGAGGAGCCGTCTGATCAGGGTCTACTCTGTTTGCTAGCAGAATTTGAAATTTCTGTGTCTTTAGTTTCTAACATGGCTACAGTGCCCAACCTTCCATATTTCATTATAACTATTTTGTTCATGAATATTCAGTAGGTATTGAAATTTGGACTAAACATAGAACATGGAAAGGTTTAAGAGAGGTTTTACTGTACATTGATAATAGGAGGTACAGTAGAAACTTCCTAAGTTACTGTTCATTTAGTGAAGATAGGAGTCTTAAAAACAGTAGGTTGCTAAATGCAGAGCGAAAGTAATGCAAAAAGCTCCTATAGGGGCTTTCTGTATTACCTTTAACCTGCATTAAGTTACCACTTGTCCTGGAGACTCACAATTAGACCTCTTTTGATGGCCGCTTAAGACATGTCCTACAGTAGTTGGGAAATCAGACAACTCTGGATTTAAATCCTTTATCAGGGCGACCTGATAAGACAGAAAGCTCGTCTTATTTACACCATATTGTTCTACCTACGTTTACATACCTGTAGTTTAAGGCTCTATGACCAGTGCACCGTAATGGCGTCCCTTCCATTCGTATCCTTTCTTATTGCTGCGGTATTTGTAGCAGGGAGTTTTCAGCAAGATGGCGATGGAGCATGTGACATCAGCTACGGGTAATGTCTATATCTATTACTACAGAATATACATTAATGTAGTGAATACAGTAACCCCCTCTAAACCGGACGTTAAATTTAGTATTAATATCGGTCTAGGAGACAGCTGGCAACTTAATGCAGGGTAATAGTCTTACAGAAAGCTCCACTATAGGAACCTTCTGTACGACGTTTACCCTGCATAAAGAAGCCACCTGCCTTTTAAAGTATCTAAATTATGTTCTTCTAGACTTCCGGTTTAGAGGGGTTCTGCTGTACCCTAATCACACTAGAGTATTCAATCTCCCTACTTCACCGGTTTGAAAAATTGAACACTTTTAATAAGATGGACAAAATATCAAATCAAAAGTCTATACCCCTTTCAAACGGCTCTATCGGGAGTGGTTTTATCGGGGTTGGGTGGGGGTGAACACTATTTGTCTAAGTACGTGCTGTTAATTAGGATACTACATTTCCTTTGTTCGAATACTTCTGATTCTGAGTTTATTCTCAAGTATCTGATTGGTCAGACATTGATCGAGCTCAAAATCTGACCAATCATATGCTTGAGAATGACCACAGACACAAACAAACAGTTTTATAGCACCGATGCCTGTAATAGAGTAATAGAGTAAAATATTTCGGTAAATACCGCTTAATGAGTAACCATAGGGTGTATTCTGAATCTTTTGCAGAACAACAGTAATGAAGAAAGTTCCTAAGGCAGATGGATACATACATTTCGCTTGCCCTAAGCAACCGCCAATCTGAAAAACTCAAAATAGGGCAACCTTTGATTGATCACTGTAATGAGGTTTCACTGTATACAAATACGTATAAGAGACGCAATTTCATTACTTTGCATGGAGAGTAGTCTAACACCAAACGGCTCCTCTAGTAGGCAGGGCGATCAGAGTCTGCACTGTTTGTTTATTTAATAATGTTACTTTATTGCACGTATATGTATATATTTATAGTATCTTACAACACATTATTGATTTATAATTTTATATACATTGTTTTTTATTTGAGAATGTTAGTTTGTTTTGTTATTGTTAATTATTTTTTTAATTGTGGTAATTGTGCATGTTTATGCGTGTATAAGCGTGCGTATGTGTGCGTGCATACATATGTGCGCGCATGTGGTATTGTAGATTACGATAATAACTCGATTCTCCGGTTGACAGCTTTATTTCTCAGACCTAGAAATATGAGAACTGGTAGCATTCTCCCCGACTTCTAAACCCAGACTCAAGTCAGACCTGAAGCCAGACTCAAGCCAGTCTTTTGCCAGTCATTTAACTCTATATTTATACGGTTAGTGAACCAGGAAAACCCAACCATTTGCATAACTGACCTCTAAATTGCTGTTAGTTAGATAGCTTATGGCTGGTCACTTCCTCTTCAAAGACTTGTGCCGTTAGCCTGCTAATAATTCCCATATTTACAAGACAATATTACACGCGTGCGTGCTTGTTTGTGTTGTTTGTGTGTGTATGCGCGTGCATGCGTTCGTATATACGTGCGTATATGTGTACGTGCCTGTGTGCTTGCGTGCATGTGCACATGTGCGGCTGTGTGCGTGTTTTTGTGTGGGGGTGCGTACGTGCCTACCTGCGTGTCTATGTGGGTGCGTACGCGCATATGTGTGTATCGTGTGGTGTGGTGTATATGTGTATGTGGTGTTGCGTTGTGGTGTGGTGTGTGTGTCTGTGTGCGCGCGTGTATGTGCAAGTGCGTGTGCTATGTGTGTTATGACCATTTTGCCACGTCACTCTCTGTGCATATATGCCGTGTCCATTTTGGATCACAAATCATAATCAAGTAGTGTCATGTCACAGTAGTATTACAAATCGTATCCTTTTTTATTTCTTTCATTGTCTTTTCTGTGACATGTGTGAGATGGTTGGGTGTGGTTTGGATTTAGAGTTTCACGTGTATATTATGCATTTACTACTATAGGCTTACTATGTGCAAATTGATTTGATCATTTAAAAAAAATCAATATCCAGAACATAAGCGCATGTTTCCTCTATTCCACTGGTATTGTTCTTTTTATCTTCTTCGTCGTCGTCTTATTGTTAATTTTCTTTGTTTACTACTTCTTCAGTTTTCTTTTCCATTTCCTCGTTATCCCCCTCGAGCTCTTCGCAATCCTTCCTTCTTTGTTTTTCTACGTTTTCTTCTTTTGATATCATGTTTTATACACTTTATTCTTTTATAGATTAAGTCATGGCATTGGAAATGATACTGAACGTATCTCGGTCCCCGACAATTGCTCGACTGGTGACATCTCATGGCATTATCCGAGAGGACGTTTGATTATAACCATCCCAAGAACAGTTATTCCTAATATAAAACGCCCGCGGAAGAAGATCAGGGTTTGCTTCCAAGGACAAATCGGAGAAGGCGTGGCCAGCATCGAACAAAACGTGACACTGAGAAAAGAATATACTTTCTGGTCTAAATTCAGTATGTTTAAAAAGAAAATTATTTTCCATGTTCCAGTATTTGAAGATATCTGAGAGAGTAGCCGATATCTAAGAGAGTAGTCGCCCTTTATTTCATGAATATTCGCGTTAACGTTTATCACTTCATAAATACAGAGCAACCTCGATAATTCGAACTCGGATAACTCGAACTAAAAGTTCGGTCCTTCCAAAATTTACAATACAGAATTGTTCTGATATATCAGGACACATAATTATCTAGAAACACATTTCACAGCTTAGTACAGGTATTAAGAAATACTGAAAGCTCCTACAGGAGCTTTCAGCATTTCTTTAGACCTGCACTAAGCATTAATCAGGACACATATCTAAAACCACATTCACAGCTTAATGCAAGTCTTAAGAAATGCTGAAAGCTCCCACAGGAGCTTTCAGTATTTCTTAAGACCTGCATTATGCTGTGAACTCGAGAAAGTGTCCAGATCAGAAATCGGATGACTCGAACTTATGTTATTTTCATGTATATTTTCAATTCCTAAAACGTCTCTCTCTCTCTCTCTCTCTCTCTCTCTCTCTCTCTCTCTCTCTCTCTCTCTCCTCTCTCTCTCTGTGTATCTGTTTATCTTTGTCTGTCTGTCTGTTCGTCTCTCTCTGTATCCTTTTTTTCCTCTCTATGATTTTATCTATGTATCTTTCTGTCTCTCTGTCTCTGTCTCTATCCCTGACTATGTCTATCTCTCTCTGACCCTATATCTCTCTGTTTCTCTGTGTGTGTCTGTCTCTGTCAGTATGTCACTCTATTTTTCGTCTTGCTGTCTGCCTGTCTATCTAACTATCTATTTAATCTCATTTTTTCTCATTTGTACTGCATTTTGCTGTTGTAGCTGACGCCAAGTGGTTTTGTATGCGCCCATCACGGGACCCACGGGGCGTTCTTGTTACCTTGGCTGCAACAGACAAGACTCACTACCTCAAAGTAAAGCATTGATTCTTTCTTTACAACGAATTGTAGTCGCCAAAAGGAGGAAATGCTCTATTTATCACAATTATTTAAAAACTGCGCAATTCTTAAATTCTCATTTTCTGTAGTTAATGCTCCTTTTCGGTAGATTAATTTAAAAGGGTTGTGTCTTAAAATAATCTAGGAGGGAATGAGTATATACATGTACTCATTATCTCGCTACTAAATTTTCCGTCTGTAAACTAAGTCGTCTGCTATAATTTTCGTTTCTAATTTTCTTCATTTTTTAAAAATAATTGTCGCATTAACAAACAGTCTGGATAATGATGAGACGCCGAGTTACTCGGCGTCTGATCTAGGTCCAAACTGCATTCATAAATAACCACAGATGCGACACTGGCAGCGAGAGTTAAAAACAAACATCGGATATTTGTGTTGTAAAATAACTCCATAAATTATATTCACGAACGCATAAGAATACTGGAACATTAAAATTGATTATAATATGACTTAATAACTTTCTTCGTGTCAGTAGTTGACTCTTCAATTCTTGTCTCGGCCAAAAATTCATGGGTGGGAAAATCTTGTGTGAAACTAGCTCATTTCATAATAGTCATCTGTGAGCGTTTCCTTTGCTTGAATTTATGGCCGAGACAAATCATTGATAAGTACATTTGTATATACTTAAATTTTTATCATAAATGGTTGTTTCTTGTAGCAATAGTAATGATTTAGCACGGTTAGGTACTTCGTGATTGTAACCTACAGTATAACCTCTCTTAACCGGCCTTTAAATTTAGTATGAATATCGGTCTTGGAGACAGGTGGCAGCTTAATGCAGGGTGAAAGTCATGCAGAAAGCTCCTCTAGGAGCTTTCTGCATGACTTTCACTCTGCATTAAGCAGCCACCTGCCTAAAAGTATCTAAATTCTTATCTACTAGAATTCCGGTTAAGAGAGGTTATACTATATTATGTTTGCTGAATGCATGTATGGCAGGTGGTCGTTTAATTCGTTACATTATGAAGTAAAATCATACTGGGACTTTCTGCATTACATGTACATCAGTTCAAATGCATTAACCCATTCCCTCATATTGACGGCTTTTGACGACTCATTAAAAGTCACGGTGTGAAACCATTGTGATAAATAGAGCATTTGCTCCTATAGGATCACAATGCTTTCACACTACAGAATTCTAAAATGTTCCTTTTCTCTAGTTAAAGCTCCTTTTCGGTAGATTTGTTGAAGGAGGTTGTATCTATAAATAGCCTATGAGGTAATGGGTAATTAAGCGTTGACAGATTGCAATATATTTATTAAATTGGACCTTTACTCCATACATAATTTACTCTTTAACTCCTTTGCAAACATAGATGACCCAGACCAAAACTGCTCCTATAGAGGCCGTCTGGTCAGGGTTTGGTCTGGTTGCTTATGAGATTACCTAGATCTGATTCTAACCCTTCTCTTGCTGAATTTTAAAATACATTTCTTCTTCTTTACCCATGCCCTGTTGTATAATTACATATCTCTTCACTGTCTACAATTATTTCTCTGTGCAATCACTGCTGTGTAGTGCACTGGTTGTAACAATCAATTTGTAAATAGTGCAGATCCTGATGAGACAGCTCCTGCAGGAGCTGTCTCATCTGGGTCTTCACTTTTTACAGGTAGATGTATTGACGTGAATAGCAAGCGAAGAGCTACATGTACAACATATCTGTCATGGCTAATATGCCATTACAGAAATCCAGCTAATTATTCTTCATGATATAATTACTAGTAACATGAATATTCATGAAGTAAATGGTTATGTGGCCGTCATGGAAAGTATCTATTGTAGAATCTTACTCCATGTCCCACAGTTTGACTGTTTAACCATTTACTCCATTTGCAAACAGTGTAGACTCAGATCAGACGACTGCTCTAGGGGCCGTCTGATCAAGATCTGCTCTGTTTTCTTATTAAATAACATTTATATATAATTCTACAGTTTCTATCTTGGTCAAATATTCATGTGTCCATGTACCAATACAGTAAAACCTCTCTAAACAGGAATTCTAGTAGAGAAGAATTTAGATACTTTTCGGCAGGTGGCTGTTTAACGCAAAGGTAAAGTCATGCAGTAAGCTCCCAACGGAGCTTTCTACATGACTTTCACCCTGCACCCGCCATCTGTCTCCAAGACCGATATTTATACCAAAGTTAACGTCTGGTTTAGAGAAGTTTCACTGTACATGTATAGTCATGTGTCAAAGGAACCATATAGAACCACATTGTCTATGATACGCTTTTGTAATCATACTCGTAGTTACAGTGACAAGGATTTTAATTTTCTTTCCAGGTCATTCGCTACAAAGTTGAGTTAGCTCATCGAAAGGGCGGTAAGGGTAAGGGCGGTGGCCGGGGCAACAGGCGTGGAAAGGGTCGAGGCAAAAATCGCGGTAAGGGCCGTGGTAACAGACCAGGAAAGGGCACTGGAAGAAGGAAAGGTGATGATCGCGATAATAGCGAGAGAACTCGCCATGGCAGTACACAGTAAAGATTCACCTGTAGCCGACGAAGGGTACTGATCCAGATGAGACACCACGTAACTGGACGTCTAAACAGGACCCAAAACCGCTTGACTCTGTACTTCAGGAAATTGTATTTCATCACAGAGACTCTATAATGAGATTTATTTTATTGCAGACCCTGATTAGACGGCTACTATATTAGCCATTTGATCTCTACTATACTTGGAAAGGCATCAAAAACAGATACAATTGAACTTCGATATCTCGAACTCGGTTAACTCGAACTTCGGGATAACTCGAACATAAAGTTCAGTCCCTCCAAAACTTACAATACAGAAATGCTCTAAAATGTATCGCTAGTATACAGATATCTAGAAACACATGTTACAGCTTAATTCAGGTCTAAAGTATTGCTAAAGCTCCCACAGGAGCTTTCAGCATTATTTTAGACCTGTATTAAGATGTGGCCTTGAGAAATGGTTCAGGTTATGTATATCGGATAACTCGAACTTCTGCTATCTCGAACTAATTTGTATGGTCCTTTGAAGTTCGAGTTATCGAAGTTCAACTGTAAATGTTTGCTGGAATAAGCTATTGACATTAACTGGTTCAGCAAACTAGGCAGACCCTGCTCATGAAGCTCCTTCAAGAACCCTCTGAGTTGGGTTTATTATTTGCCGATATCCTTTATAAGGACCACTGGGCACAAATGTACTCGTATTAAATGAGAATCATGATGATCAAATGCGAATTGTTTAACCCATTCCCCCATATTGACGCCTTTTGACACCTCTGCAAAAGTCACTTTATGAAACCATTGTTATAAATAGAGCATTTGCTCCTATAGAGCATATGCTCTATTTATCACAATGGTTTCAAAACTACACAATTCTATTTTTTCCTTTTCTCTAGTAAATGCTCCTTTTTGGTAGATTTATTCAAAGAGGTTCGGTCTAAAAATAGCCTATGAGGGAATGGGTTAAGTGTAGAAGTCTCTAGACGACATTATATAATAAACCTGCAATGATAATACTCATGTGTTGTTTTTGTCTAAATACAAATACAGAATAATCTGATGTTACCCGTTCCCGGTAAATATTCATATAAAAAATAATGATGTCACGGATATCAATTGCATGACATTTTATGGAGGCATTATGGGCAGTAGAATATTGACCACTTCAGAAACTACAGAAATTTATCTATATACATGTATCATTTATATTTATATCAGTATCCTACATGAACCGTCTTTTTTGGTCTACCGTGTTTACAAAGATGCAAAAATGTATCTCTATCGAGTAAAGGTTTATTGTCAGTTTTGTACAGCAATAAAGCCTTAGCTATAGTTTATATCCGTTTATTCATCACTTTATTTTAATACAATAACTAATTAAAATGATTAATATTTATAATGAACTGGGTCTAGTCCGACGTAAATCCGCGCGAGTCTAATGCAATTATGAATATTAATTAATTTTACATGTATTAGAAAATTAATACACAATTATTTCCATGACAATAGAGAAATCAGTTCTGTAACACATTATCCAACCGTTCGGTATCCAAGTTGGAATACTCCGTTTAACCCTTTCCTTCATATATACCTGTTTTCACGCATTTGCAAACAGAGTAGACCCAGATCAGACGGCTCCAAGAGGAGCCGTCTTATCAGGGTCTGCACTGCTTGTAGTGGAATTTGAAAAATATATATTTCTTGAGTTTCTAAAATGACTACAATATTTCACCTTCCATAATTGCAGTATAACTATTTTGTCCATGAGTATTCAGTAGGTATTGAAAATTTGAATTAATATAGAACAGGAAAGGGGTGTATAGGGCGTTTAAAGTCGTATACAGTAACACCCTAATAAACCGAACAAACAAATTAGTATTAGTATTGATCTTAGACAGCTGACAGCTGAATGCAGGCTGGAAGTTATATATAAAGCTCCTATATCGAGGGCTTGGTGCAAAACTATTCTAACTCCGTCACTTTGTGAAGGGGGTTAGCATAGTTTTGCACCAAGCCCTCGATTTGAGCTTTCTGTATGAATTTCACCCTGCATAAAAAGCCAGCTGTCTAAAAACATTTCCTCGTTATAAAAATTACGGTTTAGAGGGGTTTTACTATATACGATTACTTCTGTGATGTCAGAAAAAATAATTAACAATAGGTGGCGTGTCGTGGGGGAGACCGGGGGAAAGTGAAACACGGGGTTAATTGAAACATATGCTGAACACATTTTGATGACGTCGCTTATGGCGTATTTTTTTTTTACTTTAGTTCGAATTTTCTTGCGAGCCATCTTGTGAAAAAGAATAGTTGTTTCCTTTCAAGTTTAGGAAAAGTAACTACAGCTTTTGGATGTTGTTGCCACGTGAGTAAATTTTCACATATTTTAAAAATGTGTTGTTGTACGAACACTGATAATAAAATTCATTTTTAGAAATCGATTAAAAAGTTTATACATAAGCGAGTTAGCCGAATAACATAAACAGCTGAATAAACACATTACGTTAACTGATCTTTCATCGGCCACACGTTCACGTGACCAAACGTTCTTGGGCCAAAGTGAAACAGCACGACCGGGGGAAACTGAACAGTGTTTCACTTTGCACCGTTTATAATTTATAATTAAAACCAATGACGTTCAAGTAAAATATAATTATTTAGCCTTATTTCTTTAACCCATTCCCTCATAGGCTATTTTTTTATCCAACCTTTTTTGAATAAATCTACCGAAAAGTAGCATTTACTAGAAATAAGGAAATTTGTAGAATTTTGTAGTTCTGAAATTATTGTGATAAATAGAGCATTTGCTCCTAATGAGGAAATGCTCTATTTATCACAATGGCTTAAAAAGTGACTTTTATGGAGGCGTAGAAAGGCGTAGTTATGAAGGAAATTGTTAAAAGAGTCCGTTCTACAACATTCTACTGTCACTCAATTCTTTTTAAAAATTAATTTGCTTAAATTTATTACATGGTGGTTCGTAAGAATGTCAGAAAGACCAGTCAAGGGCTGTTCCGGGCGACATAATAAGAAGAGCCATATCTAAATGATATCTTGCGTTATGGCTTTTGACAGATCGGCCAGTGCAGTTGCAGAACAATATAGTAAGGTACTCGAATCTAAATGTAAAGAGCAAGATCAAATAAAAGCGCACTATGTTATGTACAGCTCATAGATGCGAGAGGATGATTGCGTTTTATTTATGCGCATGTACATGTAAAAACCAATTAATTACACACGAACATCAATTATATGTTACCATAGAATAAACAATAGTATGAATCCGAATAATTTATTATAGCTAATATAAACAACAAAAATGTAAATATATGTTTTATTGCAAGGTTGGACCATGTGTCCCTAAGTAGATATGTCAAGAGAGCGGATATCAGTAGTGGACCAGAAAAGCTATCATTCGAGATCGTTCAAGTATTAAGCCAAGAACAGGAAAAGATCCTTGTACGCTATTTGACTTAAGCGGCAAATATATACTTAGGCCTGTCCCCAAAGGAAGTTCGGGCGTTGGATTATGATTGTGCAACTGTTCATAAATTTTCTGTTTCGGATTAATGACACATTAACCAGACAGCTGGAGAAGATTGATTTGCTAATTTTATGAAAAGGAACCTTGAACTTTCAATAAGAACTCCAGCGACCATGAACTTTTCGAGAGCAACGAGTTTTACCCGTTCAAAACTTCAAATGTTCAGATTCACTTTGAAAAGCTAGGACACGTGCTTGACCGGGATAACTTTCGACAAATCTGATATATGGAACTATGATGAGACGGTGGTCACAACAAATCAAAACCCCAGAAGTATCGTTGCTCCTAGAGGTGTGAAGCAGAAAGGTCAGCTTACATCTGCTGAACGAGAAGTTCAGTAACTACAATGTATGTGCGTCGCCGCCAATGCCATCGGTAATAATATGCATCCAATGTTCGTGTTCCCCAGAGTAATGTGTACACATATTTTATCAGAGATGGGCCGGCTGGAAGTATTGGTGTTTCACACCCTTCAGGTTGGATGACAGTACCAAACTTTGTTATGTTTTTGGTGCGTTTGATTCAATACGCTAAACCGTCTTCTGAGAGGAAGGTTTTGTTGCTTCTGGATAACCACATAAGCCATATTAGTGTTGAGGCATTTAATCTTGCTTGCAAAAGAAAATGGCATCATTATGGTGTTATTCCCGCCGCATTGCAGTTACAAATTGCCACCGTTTGATCGAACGGTATTTGGTCCGTTGAAAAAACTTGTTCATTCGGCACAAGACTCACGGATGCGGACCATCAAGGCCAAAGTATCAGTAATATCACTATTTATGGCATTTCAAGTCAAATACGAGATTCTTGGCCGTTAGCTGCTACCCCGAAAAATATAGCAAGTGGCTTATGTGTTGCAGGCATATCTCCGTCCAATAGTATTGTGTTCGGTATTAATGAGTTCACACCTTACAGTGAAACAGACAGACCCGTCTCGGCCAGACATTTCATCTCAAACCAGTGAAACTATAGGTGTTCAAGGCACAATAGGGGATGTAATGGCGAATGCAGGGAGAGAAATTGTGTCCGTTCCTGGAGACGGACACTGCATGCCTTCTTCATGCATTCAGGATCACCTTACATCACGATGGTATTGCAAATATGTCTCATGATGAAGTCTGCGAAAGTCTTTTGAAAGAAATACGGGAAAATTTAGACTACTACGGTGACTTTGCAACAGAAACTCAGTCTGTAATGCAAGACATTAAAAGTTATATGCATGACAAACGATACAAGACGAATACTGATGCAAGGCATTGGATCGCCGGGAAATTTGTGTACAAGGAAGGTTTTTAATAAGGAACTGTTTTGTTAAGACAATTGAAATACAACATTTCATTAAAAACTTAACGAAATATGTAGCCTCTAGAGTATAATGACGTAGTGACCTAGTTTCGAACCCGACATGATCCATATTTGAACTTGACCAAGATTGCATGTGGACAAACATTCTGATAAAATTTCAGTAAGATCTGATAACATTTGTAGCCACTTGATGTGGTATCTCAACGGACAACAGACGAGGGACATCCAACGATCCTAAAAGCTCAGCATGAGTACGTCGTGCTCTGGTGAGCTAAAAAAATGAGGATAAATCAAAGACCTATATATACTATGGCATGCTGATAAAGAACTCTGTTGCAAACTGTAACAAGTAAATACCTGGTAAAACTATTATGACATATGCATTGTTGGAAGTATCACATGAAACTTGACACAAATATCTAGGGCGGTCATTGATTGGTTCAGAGGCATATTGACGATACCAAAACGTAAGAGGATAATTTTTTTATCCCGTCTCTACAGCCGCTAGTGACGTAATAAAGGGGTAGCATTTTAAAACTAAGTTTATATGTACAGTAGAGGTTTATTTGTATAGTAGGTGTAGGAATTTCTTCTTACAACAGGAACTATTTTTAATTTTTCTACAAATTTGTTTTACCAAAAATAACGTATAAGTTGAAAGAAAAAACACTTAATATGGATAATTATCATTAACTATCCCAGTAAAAACCCAAACCGTCATTAAAAAAAAATAGAAAGGAAAAAGAGAGAAAAAAAAGTTTCGTCAGCGGTGAGAATCGAACCAGGGCTGACTGCACGATAGGCGACCGTGGTAACCACTACGCTATCAGGGCAGACATACTTCAAGGGAAATTGAAGATGTATATAAAGTTATCATGCTACTATATTGACGACTTTTTTAAATAAAAATAAATAAAACAATAAAACTTCATTAAAACATTTATCACTCTCATGATAATTTAATCAATAAATTTGATAAATTTCTTTTTAAACATCGTATGAAGGTTTTTACATCACATATTTCACTACATCAATAATGCAGATAGAAACTATTCTCTGCCACGCTCTCATGAGCCAATTCATTTGGTTCTCCTCACCGATATACGCTGAATAGACCTTGTAAAACTTGTCGCTACCCCTCCTACATGGGTAAATACTTTTGAACATTCCATTAGTGATCGCCGCTCATGCGGCGATCAATAACAGACAAACTGACCAGATTTTAATGTCATTTGCAATGTTTATGGGGTTTCGGCGATCGTTTATCGTCATATTGGTTTTTATGACAATAACGTTTAAATCAATAGGATAGTATGGAGGACGATCAACGCCAAAAATTCTTCATGTTTTGTGGCATTTCAGTTTGCTTCATGTGAAATGCGTCATTCTAAACGATTACTGCATGCCACATGCACAACCTTTTCTAAACTTATTTATTGATTATTATAAACGCCAAATGTTTTGTTTCATTACTTTTGTTTCATTTATTAAACTTCTTTCAAGTATATTCTTTGTTCGGTTTGCTTGGTGCTTGAGGCTTGATGCTTGATGCGTGGTGCGTTGTACGTTGTTCCAACTTCGCTCCGTTCGACCCCGGCCTTTGTCGTACTCTAGCAGCCAATTAAGATAAACACGCTATATTAAAGCTATTCAGTCGTCATTACACGTTTAAATAATTTGACAGGGAAAATATAAATATTATTGAATTTTTAACATGAAATCGTTAAATTGTGTAAACATCGATCGATGATTTGTATCATAGTATTTAGTATTAAGGCGGGGGCAGCAGAGTTATCCACCTTTCATTGGTTCATCCGTCTGAACTGGGTCTACTGTGTTTGCAAATGCGTAGAAAGCCATCTTTATAAAGTTATAGGGGATATTGGACCAAATACACATTATATTATATTAACCCTTTCTCTGTTGAATATTCACGCAAAAAGATATGACATTGTGAATATCAAATAAGCTATTTGTGGCATTTGTTTCTGAACACAGAATAGTTTGCCATGGCAGAAAATGTAGAATCAGATCCCTATCTTATTCAAAGCAAACCCTGATCAAACTGGTCCTACATGATTTGTCTGATCTTAGTATACTCTGTTTGCAAAAATGTGAAAGGGCATTTATATAAGCGAAAGGGTTAACCTGGATATACTGGACAACAATTATTCAGAGAATACATGTAGTTAGGTTATTAAAAGTCTGTACAATTAAACTCTTGTCTACATCCAGAAGTTGTTTGTTTATTCATCAGTACTTAGTGCGTGCCCCCCCCCCCCCCCCGGATTTTATTAACTTATTCCAGAATGCAACGTCTATACAAGGGCTTTCTGGACAGTTTGTTTTCTTTCAAAATATTCTGAAAATGAAAAAGAAGTTATGACATTTGATTTATGGTTAAAATGTCTGTCATTAAACTATCTGGTTTTTAAATATCATGACCCTGATGAAGTGAAATGGAATAACTTTTGTTTATTTAACGTATATTCATGAAATTTGTAATCAATGCTACAAAATTAAATAATTAAATTATTTCCTTTAATTTTGCTAGTATGGGAACCAATAAAAAAATAAAACAGCTTAGCTTTTTTTTCAAAACTA
Source organism: Azorinus chamasolen (assembly GCA_963576725.1). NCBI lineage: Eukaryota > Metazoa > Mollusca > Bivalvia > Cardiida > Solecurtidae > Azorinus > Azorinus chamasolen. Next base: position 41,571,836 of record OY755236.1, on the reverse strand, counting down.
AATGTCGCATTTAGGTACATGTAGTTTAATATACCACCTGTATCAGTCATAGTCACATAAGGTTTCAAGCTATTCTTGAAATTAATATTAGCAATCCCCCTGTTGAATATTCATGTATGAAATAATGACATGAATATTTATTAGCTGATTTAGTTATAATGGCATATATACACAGCGTTGTTTGATATTAGAAAACCGGTAGTCTAATCCATTGTAATTCATATGCAAACAAAGCAGACCCTGATCAGATATTTTGGTTAAGGTCACAGTTATGTGTCAAAAATAATTTTCTCCAAAATTTATTTTTAGCTATTATTTTTGACTTTGGAATAAATAAAGACTTCACAATTAGCATACATATGCATCTCATAACGCTGCATTTTAAGTGGTACCTGGTCAAGGTCGCAGGTCAAATTTTCCTTTAAATTCCACTGCATTCGTAACATTTGGCTATTCATTTTGAACCATTAGAGACCAATTACTTTAATATTTTGCGTGCTCATGAGTCTCATAAAGCTGAATGGTTTAAGTGATGTATAGGTCAATGTCAAAGGTATTTTCTCCGAAAATCTAATATTGGCTATAAAGCTTGAACTAGTGGAGATGAAGACTTCGTCGTGGTTGGTGTGCTAATGCATACCATAAAATTGCATCTTTAAGGTGTATATTTGTCCAGTCGCTCAATGCTACATTTAAAACCCAAACCTAACATTTGATTCCATCTACGTTGAATCCACCCTCGGTACTTCGATATATATCTGGTTTACTATAAAGCGCCACCTATTTGGCATGTTTGGTTGGAGTACATTATGCCTTCGGCATTCGTCTTTATACTTGTTGCTAGGGAATTACCGCATTCTGTCATTGTAGAATGAACCAAAAGACCGCAAACAAGCCAAAGGGAGGTTAACAACAGCCATGATGACAAAAGATGGATGAAGAAAGAAGTTTAATTGTTAGATAAAGCACAACCCTGCATGCAATTTCGAATACGCTCTTGTAATAAGGCACAATGCACGATGCATTTTCGTTGAATGTAGGATCTAGGAAGAAACTTCAAATGAAAGAATGAAGCACATCTTGAAAAGCAAGAATCGTGTAGTAAACTGTATTTATCATGAAACAAACTGAAATGCCACAAAGCATGATGCATTGTTGGCGTTATTCGTCCTCCATAGGATAGCACCAGGCAGACCGGGTATCGTTTTTAGAGGAGACATTCATGTTGTCTTAAGTGTCGATGGTACTAATGCGCACTATAACGGTACAAAGAAACGACCTGAACAATCTGCTGAACAAAGTGCCCAGACCCCACAATTCAATTGTCATATCAGCCGTTCTCTGTGAAAAGAGCCTTTGAAATGCAAACAGAGTATACCGAGACCAGGGTGAGGGTACCATATGGTACCAACAGAGTACCACTTTCCATATTTCATTATAATAACTATTTTTGTCAATGAATATTCAGTAGGTATTGAAATTCGGAATAAGCGTAAAACATGGAAAGGATTAACCAGATGACCATTTAAAATCTGATGTTATTATATTAGGCAAACTCTACCCAATCCCAAGGAAGAACGACGTAATGAATATCAATAAGATTCGTTTTTAAAATAGCATATGAACACAGGTAACCTTGGCTTAGGCAGAAATTGTATAGTAATTTCTGTATTATTTCATAAGCAAATAGAACAGACTCTGGTCAGACGGCCCCTGAATCTGGGTCTTCTGTGTTTGCAAAGGCATTAAAAGGCGGTGTTAAGCAGGCATTTTAGCATGATGGGTTAACAGCTGTCACTTGGATAAACTTAACAACATCTAGCAAAACACTTCCCTGGATCTACTCTGAGTGCAAAGGTTTATAGAAAGGCTTATTTACGGAGTAAAATGTTACATTTGGTAAACTCGCCCAAGAATCAAATTTAAACCTTACTACGCTGAATATTCTAATGGACTATTCCAAAATTCAAAAAATGTCAAGCTTGTGGTGAATATTTAGAGTTTTTCAAAAGAAAAGTGTAACATGACAAACAGTGCAGACTCCTCTAGGAGCCTCTCATCTTGGTCTACACTGTTTGCAAAGGACATTAATGTGTCGTTTCCCGCACAGTAAGGGTTTAAACCCATCCATTTCCCCATGGCCGAGGGACCCTGCAAAAGAAATATATATGCTGACAACCTTTGACATTGATTGTATATAGCTAAACGTGTAGACCCTGATCGGGGGGCTCCTGAAGGAGCCCTATGATATGGGTATGTACTTCTTGCCTATGCCGCATGAATTAAATCACGGGTGCGTATGGGTTAATTCATTTAGACTATTCGTTGTTATTATTAACATAGTACGGCTACGTGCATTGCAACATGCACGTTTGTTTGAAATATCAAAGTATCTAGATTTCTAGGTTACATAAAGTATTCATTTACATACTTTGTTCATACATTTATATATTGCTCACACTTCAGGATAAAATAGAAATTCATCCTCAGTGTCACGGTTTTCGCCTACGTTACACGGTAGTTCGTTTCTTTGTTTTCTAGCTCCATTATATCTGCCTGTTTGTTTGTGCAGTCTATTGACAAATACACAGGTGCGTTACTTTTCTGCAGCTACTAGTTCTACAGTAGACTACATACGAATGGCTCAAAGTCTTTCTTTATTATCAATTCATATAAGGCCAACTTCTCAGGACCACATTATCAATCACATACACAAACACATATAACATTTCAACATGGTCACCGGGAACACACAATCATACAGTATTATCAAACAGACGATATACTCTATCTACAATTAACATTGATGTTTTAGAGGAAGAATGAATACATTAGATAGAGAAACAAAATTGTAGAGTATTAACTAGCGTTGGGGGACATCTTGAATATAAATATGTTTTGTATGTTTAAGATGTAACACTAATAACAAGCAACGGTTAATTTCCTAAAAATGCAATTGAAATTATCCCAGCTGTGCTGGTACCCATTCATTTAGAGATGGCTTATAGGTACATGTATACAACGTTCAAATCGTAACAGGATGCAAGTAGTAAACATTTTACATCACGGTGAGACGCTAAATCATTTAACCCATTACCTCATAGGCTATTTTTAGATACAACCTCTTTGAAGAAATCTACCGAAAATGAGCATTACTTAGAGAAAGGAAACTTCTTTTTTTTTTTTTAGTTTGAAACCATTGTAACAAATAAAGCATTTGCTCCTATAGGAGCAAATGCTCTATTTATCACAATGGTTTCACAAAGTGACTTTTACAGAGTCGTCAAAAGTCGTCAACATCAGGGAATGGGTATAGCCTACGTCTCATCCAAATTAAGACTGTGTAGAACCAGAACCCATTGATCAGGAGCTGTACTGTTAACCATATTATAGAGAATTTTCGGAGATAAATCTAAATACAACTTTTGTTAAAACAGTATTCGTGAAACGAGAAGCCAGATTTAGTTTTTCGTCAGATCAAAAGCTTATACCTTCCATGTTATGGTTGAATGTATGACAAATTCGTGGAAAAGTTAGATTTCAAATTAGTCGAATAGCAGCGCGACCTCTTTTATTTATATTTTTAGATCAAATCGGTGTCATAATATGGCGTATCATTTAACCTTTACTCAATAGATACGTCTTCAAACACTATCTTGATTTCTTTCTCTGATGTTAAATATTTCTTCTGACCATCCTTGTATCAAAACGGTTTACGGACATTTGCCCCCCCCCCCCCCCCTCGACACTTCCCCCCCCCCCCCCCCCCCCACACTCGGGACATATGCCCCCATATTTGGGCATGGGCGGACATTTGCCCCCCCCCCTATTTGGGCATAGGCGGACATTTGCCAAACTGACACTTAAACCCCCCCCCCCCCCCCCCCCCCTGTTGGCTTGGGTATATGCAGAAATAGGTGTGTTCCAAATCAAATGATTCTGCGACATCGAATGTGACCTTTCATTTTCTGAAAACGGTGACCTTTCATTTTCTGAAAGCCATATTTATTGTTTTAACACACAAAGGTGTATGCAGCAGAACGTGACCTTTCACTTATTGTCATTATGTTGTTATGTATTAAAAACACAACAAATGTTAATTGGATTAGGGGTTTGACTAGCCTAAAGGCAGTGGAAAATTCTACACTTACGCAATTCATTTACTGTCAAGTGTCGGCTTAGCTTTTATGATAAATATTTGTTTGATTCACACGACGCAATTTTTAACAATAATTAAAACAAGATCTGGAGGTGATAAGTAAACATCTTTTGTTATTTGAATACAAAATTACTGATTTAACAACAAAAAAGTAATTTACTTAACTTAGATCCAAGCAATTATTTAAAATAGCTACATTTCTGTATTAGAGCAATTTCTAATGAACCTGAATGGAAGTCTCTGGGTTTTCGGAGATCGAGTAACACAATACATGTGGTGGCAAAACTCGGGGGGGGGGGGGGGCAAATGTCCGCCCAAGTCAAACCACTGGGATGGGGGGAGCAAATGTCCGTCCATACCCAAATAGGGGGGGGAGGTCCGGGGGCAAATGTCCTAGAATCTATAAAAACATCAATCAGTCTCTGTTTAAAGACTCTCCTAACCTGTCTGCTGTCAACCCCATGGGAATCTTCCCACACATCTTAAAACCCGTACGTACTCGGTTTTTTTTACGTTTGTTGCCCAATAAACTCAAATGTACAAAATAAGAACAAGTACGATATGTGTGTATATATGTAGGTTCCTATCGCGACAGTTTTACTTCTGCCGCATTTATCATCGTCATCATAAGCATCATCATCATCACTACCACCAGCACTACCAATAATCATCACCATCATCATCATTTTCACGTCGGTTGAAACATTTACCATTAATATAAGGTTTAAACAGATACATGTACTGTAAATTCTGGAGTTAATTTGTGATGACATTTGCAAACGGTTCGGATCCAGTTACTGGGTAACTGCGACCACTTAATGAATAAAGCAAGTTGTTGCTTAATGCAGGACAAAAGTAATGCAGAAAGCTCCTCGAGGAGCTTTCTGCATTACTTTTGTCCTGCATTAAGCTACCACATGCATCTAGCACCAAGAATTGTACCTCTTTTAGGTGTTCGCATGAGCGGAGTTTTACTGTATTATGTTAACCCTTTCCCTCATATAAACACCAGGTCCTGTTTATGCTTTTGCAAATAGAGTTGGTCTTGTAGGAGCCGTCTCATCAGGGTCTGCTCTGTTTGCTTATAGCATCATAATTATAGATCTGATTCTTCAGTTTCTGTTATAGCATTAAAGTGTTTTGTGTCCATGTGACAAAATAATCCAATTACTATTCCTGACGTCATTACTTCTTACAAAACTATTCATGGTGCAATGGGTTAAATGCGTATAAACGATCAATTATGTAGGTCTTAACCCTTTCACCGCCAATGTCGCCAAAATGCACCACGACAAATAGTGCAGTCCCAGATCAGACGCCGCCTTTTCAAGGCGGCGTCTGACCAGGGACTTCACTTTTTATCTCAAGTTCTATTTCTACAAAATTGCTTTATTCCTGTGTAGTTTGCATTTATTTATCTCATTTCCACATTCTGCAGAATAAATTAGCAAACTTGGTTTGCAAAAATACAAAATACATTTTGAATTTTTATTTGATTTAACAAACTTGGTTTGCAGACGACAATTAGAAATTCGGCGCCGAAAGAGTTAATCCTTGTTATACTTGAGTCGTAATCATCATCCAATTAGCACGTCTTGGGGAACTCGGCGTTGTGTTTGTCACAGCGTTTTAATTTGACAGGTGCGATCAGCATTAACTGTCAAACTAACTAGCTATCAATAAACTCATAAGGACACACCGATATAAAAGGCTTCATGATTTCGCACCTGCGCATATGATAATCTACATAGTAGTAAACACGAACCAAGAATTATACTTGAAGCAAGAATTCTACGGCCAGCAACATCATTAGCATGGAGAACTTCTACACTCAACTGCTTGACGTCCATCGCCGATTCACACATGCCTGCAACCAGATCAACCAGCTCAACGTTAAACTCGAAGACCTGCATAGCAGATACTCTAGAGCCCGTGCCGCAAGGTCACAGGTGTTTCGATATGCTCTTCGAATGCGCATCTCTGTCATCGAAGGACTCGCCCGAACATACAAGCATTACGCGGTTCTGAAGAAGACGGAAATACTACAACTACGGCGCTTGCTCTTCGATGAAGACCGGGACATACAGACCAGCGATGATGATGATGATGATGATACCGACACGGAGAACGGTACCGACACCGAGAATGATGACTCGTACTCTTCGGAAGAGGATTCAGACTACATGTAACAGGGATAGCAAACAGGATAGACAGCATCCGACATTGAGATCCTGGCTCTGCACATGCTTTTCCAAAAGTCTGCAAACTTGGTAGATGGAGAAAGTTTGGAACAACACCCGAAATGAGTGGCAGCAAACACAAAGCTTTAGAAAGATTTTGCTCAAGAGTTTACTTTTCATTTTACCTCCCACCTAAACCACAAGTAGCGACATCGAAACGTCTTTTTGTTAAAAGTAGAGCTTTACATTGATTCGATACAGGAATCTTAAAAAAAGCAGATGGTTGCTTAATACAGGCCAAAAGTAATGCTGAAAGCTCCTACAGACAGATGGCAGCTTAATGCAGGATGAAAGTCATAATTTTCACTCTGCATTAAACAGCCACCTGCCTAACAAGGCATCACACCTTCATTTCGAAGTATCAGGGTTTTACTGTAGTATCTGTAATATAATTCGTTGGCTCGGTGCAAAACTATTCTAACTCCTTCACAAAATGAAGGAGTTAGAATAGTTTTGCACCAAGCCCTCGATATGTATTCGCTATGTTGTTCTTCTTCTTAGTAGTAGTAATAGTAGTAGTACATGTAGTACTATTTATGTATATCCGTTCTCAGGTCGTTTTGAAAAAACGTAACCCTGTCCCTCATATAAACGTGTTTTCACGCATTTGCAAACAGAGTAGACCCAGATCAGACGGCTCCTAGAGGAGCCGTCTGATCAGGGTCTGCCCTGTTTGCTTATGATATTTGATAGACATGTCTTTACTTTCTAAAATAGCTACAATGTACCACTTTCCACATTTGATTATAACTGTTTTGTATATGAATATTCAATGGGTATTAAAATTTGGACTAATTATAGAACAGGGAAAGGGTTAAAGCAGTGATAGACCGTCGTCGAACGCATCTTTAGGGCGTAGTATAAGGGCTTTTTTCCGAGGCCAGCTCTGAATGTAACTTTCTGGGCAGATGTAAATCACATCAAACTAACTCTTACGAAGATCAATCATGCTTTCCAAACCTAGTACAAACATTTGACTTCATAAAGTTGCAAAAGTTCGGTATCAGCCCTTAAAGTTTAAAATATAACGACATTTGACGGCAGTGTAGACCCAGATCAGATGAATCCTAGGAGAGGCCTCTGATCAGAGTCTCCACGGCTGGTCGTTCAAAATCCTCTCTCAAATTATAAACTTTAAGACAATGATGGATCATTCCACTGTTCAATTGCAGCATTGAAAGACAAGTACATGTATTAATATACATGTACATGTAGTTGCTTTTCACATAGTCTTAGTGTACACAACACTATCAGCTATTTCCTAGAATACAGTAGAACGTATCTTAAGCGGCCATCAAAAAGTGACCTAATTATGGGTCTATCAGGCACGTGGTTGCTTAATTCAGGTTAAAAATAACACAGAAAGCTATATGTAGGAGATCTTTGCATTAACTTTGCCATACATTAACAACAACTTGTTTTTAACACCTCAGTAAAGGAGTGACTGTTTAAGAAGGGTTCTATCGTATATACTCTTATAGCGCCGTGAGGACGACATGCGATAATCTTTGCAAACAGGATCCAGAGAGACGTCGAGAAAACCAAGTTTTCTAAGTTTATTTGTAAAAATGCACACGTCTCACACAATGTGGGAAACATCTGCATAACTTTTATACACTTTACAAAATCTCTGCAGAACTCTACCGACTACATGTATTAATCTTAACCCTTCGCTTGCTATTCACGTCAATATACCTATCTGTAAATAGTGCAGACCCAGATGAGACAGCTCCTGTAGGGGCTGTCTCATCAGGGTCTGCACTATTTACAAGTTGATTGTGCAACCAGTGCACTCCACAGCAGTGATTGCACAGTGAAATACTTGTACACAGTGAATATATATGTAATTATACAACAGGGTATGGGTAAAGAAGGAGACATGTATTTCAAAATTCAGCAAGAGAAGGGTTAAATGATTTGATAAATGTATAAACATATAAAATTAGGAAATTTATTGACATGGCAACCAGAAGTGAATCAAATCTTTAACATATAATAAGCACACAGAGCAGACCCTGATCAGTTAGCACCCACACAAGATATATGATCTGGCTCTACTCTGTTTGCTAAGGAGAAATATTCACAGCGTTCTAAAGGCTTTGGCATCCAGCAAACTATATATAGATATCGTGCGATGACGGGTAATTCCCATAACACTAAATTCCGCAGATTCTATTAATAGATCATACTCTTGATTATCGTAAAATGCACTTTTAATCCTTTAAGGCTTTATCATCAAATGGACTATTCCAAATTTGAAATAGCTCAAGCTTACCGTGAATATTGGTGTTTTTTTCTTCAAAGAAAAGTGTAACATGAAAAACTATGTTTGACCATGATGGAGATGACTCTGTCATCGGGGTCAACACTGTTAACAAAGGGCATTCGCAACTCGTATAACGTAATGTAAATGTTAAATACTCGTTGATAATCAATTTAATCTTAACCCATTACCTCATAGGCTATTTTTAGATACAACCTCTTTGAAGAAATCTACCGAAAATGAGCATTAACCAGAGAAAAGTAAAATTTTAGAATTTTGTAGTTTGAAACCATTGTGATAAATAGAACATTTGCTCCTATAGGAGCAAATGCTCTATTTATCACAATGGTTTCACAAAGTGACTTTTACAGTCATAACGGAATGGGTTAATGCTTCAAATATATTATTTGGATGAGAAGTCTGTTGATGTATTTTGGTATTAAAAAACAAATCATTATTTAATATGTACATACAGTTACAAAACAATTTTCTTTGTTCACGCGCTTCTTTTTTTAATTGTATGAGACTACATATATATTTAAACAATGGACAGATTAGAAAGGCCACATCTTGAAGGATATTTACATGTATATAGGACAACTACATGTATTACGTTTAATTGTAACCAGAACATTTGAAATAAAACAATTTGATTTTGATACGTACACCAATAACTAATAATTTTGCACTGATGGGAATCAAACAGTGCAGAGCCTGACTGACGTGTTACAAGCTAATGTTGACTTAGTCATAATTATGCAAACAGTCTAGATCTAGACGAAACGCAATGTAAACTCGGAGTCTTAACCCTTTCCCTGTTCAGTATCCATATAAGAAATGATGAAATGATGAATATTTATTAGCTGAAGTTTTATAATATAAGTGTGTTCAAAGGAGTTTTATTGCTCTGACAAAACCTTGAGAATCAGATGTATATCATGTAATAAAGCAAACAGAGCAGACCCTGATCAGACGGCTCCTATAGGAGCCGTCTGATCTGAGTCTACTCTGTTTGCAAGTGCGTTAAAACATTTATATGAGGAAAGGGTTAACAGAATTAATCTAAGCTGTTTGACAATCCGACTGTATAATTTGTTTTCTAAAGACTGACTTTTTAATCAGTAGCAGACAACCATAAGTAATCTGTGACTTGCAGTGGCAAATAAATGTGCAAGAGGAATGTACTTAGTTTCATCTGAGAAATTCCCGAAATCTTAAGTGATAATTTCGTGGGCGAACATGTAATGAAAAAAAGTACACGTTGAAAAGAATAAGGTATATCTGCCTGTCTGTCTGTCTGATGGAAATTCTTGTTGTGCATTTTGAAAGAATATTATTTGTTGCGAGATGAGAGGTCGCGTCACTCATGCATGTAACCCCTTGCACTGCCAGTTTACCTCTTAACTCTTACAGTGCGGGACACGAGTCACTAATGTTTTCGCCAAGGAAACCAATTTCAACATTTCCTGTATACTTTTGTAAAACTTTGCCTCATGAATATTCAAAAAGGGTAGGGTGATAAAACATTGAGGCGGGCTAAGGGTTAAATAAAATGGAAGGATCGTAAGCTAGAAGAACTGAAGCAGGTGACATGGGGTTTGTTTTCAAGCTAAAGTTTCTTGAAATATATCAGATTAAAACATTTCACACCGGCACATGATCTGCCGTTATAAAACCACTGTATATCTGACTGAGAAGAAGTTAGATCTTTAATAATAACTAGGCAGTAAGCAGATGGTTGTTTAACGCAGGGCGAACTTCATGCAGACAGTTCCTTTCGGAGCTTTCTTAATATCTTTCACATTACACTAAAGTAATAATCAAATATGATTTCAATGCCATCATAAAACAAGGCGCTGGTCACAGTAAAACCTCTCTATAACGGCCACTAAATGGTGTTAATTATTTGGTATTTAGGGCAGGTAGCTGCTTATAGCAAGGTGAAGTAAAACAGAACGCTCCTATAGGAGCGTTCAGTTTTACTTTCACCTTGCTTTAAGCAGCCACCAGTCTTTAGCACAAAATACTTGATGTGATATAAATTACATCAAGTATTTTGTGTTAAAGGCTGTTGGATGCCTAAAGCAATGTTAACGTAAAACAGAAAGCTCCTTTCACCTTGCTTTAAGCAACACCTGCCTAAAATACCAACTAACCAACACAATTAAGTGGTTGTTATAGAGAGGTTTTATTGTACATGCAAGTTGTCTTCTTCGGCATTAATTCGATTTTATTTCTTGCGATATTCTTCTTTTCAGCGTAACAAAGATTAATGTAATTTTAAGCATAGCGAAATATTTATATAATGTTTAGATATTTTTTATAGACGTGGCAAACAAAGACGGCCAGTTTCTAAAAGCTCCTGCTTATCTTATTAATTCGTCTTTTCAGGCATTTGCAAACAGAGTAGACCCATATCAGATGCCTCCTGTAGGACCCGTCTAATCAATGTCTGCTCTGTGTGCTTATTAAATGACATTGTTCCTGCCTCTACGAAAAGGATAAAGATCGACAATAACCCTTTCGCTGCCAAATTTTGTCGTCTGCAAACTTTGTCGTCTGCTACAATTTTCATTTTTTAATTGTTCTTCTTTTTTGTTTAAAAAAAATCATATTGACAAAAAAGTTGGATTCTGATGAGACGCCGAGTTACTCGGCGTCTCATCTGGATCCAAACTGTTTGTATTGGTAATACGGCTGAGAGGGGAATTCGTCAATCAAAGCTACAGAAAGCACTTACCTTCATCCTGCCGAAAAAATAATTTCTCAAGAACCGATGCTCAAACCTTTGAGAAACTGTTGACCGAATATCAAGCAGATCTTGGTGAGATGCCGAGTTACCCGGTCTCTCAACTGGACCCAAACTGTTTGCAAATGGCGGCTGGGTCGTGATCGGTGTGCAAATGGCGGCTGGGTCGTGTCGGTTTGCAAATGGCGGCTGGGTCGTGGTAAGTGTTATCACTGTACTCCATGGATAGTCATGTAAATAACATTGTAATAAGGGAAGTAATTTAACTGGGGTTTTATAGTGTCTTATGAATAAGGGAACATTCGTCAATATACATTACTTCATAAGCAAACAGGACAGATCTTGATCAAACAGCTTCTATATAATTATGTTTGTCTGATCTGGGTCTACTCTGTTTGCAAAGGTCTTAGATGCAAGTGTTTGGAGTAACTGGTCAAATATCCAAGTTCAATGTCGAGGATATTTTGATGACGTATGTAGCGTTTGAAAAGGATGGGTTTCACGTGAATATCCGATGTTTATGGACTAATTGGCTTTTCGAAGTATATCGGGTTTCCCAGGAAATAAAACTATTAATACTCTGGGTGGGAGATATTTTTAGTAATTATTTACCAATATTAATAGCCAGAAGCATTCTTTCCAGAATACTTTTTTTTTTTATTCATGTCAATATGCAACTTCAGACTATACATATGTACATTTTGTACAAACTGATATTAACCATTCCCTTCATATAAACACCTTTTTACCGATTTGAAAACAGAGTAGACCCAGATCAGACGGCTCCTATAGAAGCCGTCTGATCAGAGTCTGTTCTGTTTTGCTAACATACTTTGATAGATCTGGTTCTTTAATTTCTAACATGGCTACAATGCCCCCTTCCATATTTCATTATAACTATTTTGTCCATGAATAATTCAGTAGGTATTGAATTTTTGAAACAAAATTAATATAGAACATGGAAAGAGTTAAACGAAGTTTGGATTCTCCCTGGCTCGCTTAAAAACATTTCCCAAGACTCGGTTAATATCAGTAATTAAAAATACCGTTTCCGTTTTTTGACAGGTCATACAATGTCATGTATATTTCTATATGACGTAACAGCTTATTATAGAACAGAACAGAACAGAACAGAACAGATTTTTATTGAAGACTTATACAAACGTACATCGTCTTGTTAACATATAATGCATACATTTATCGTAATCACATGAATATGTACAGCGCATAGTATCTAAATATAGCAGATATAAACAAAAACATATAAATGCATAATCAGCAAATATACTGAGGATGAATAATGCAGTAAATTTACTGGGAATTTAAAACTGTGTTTCTTAAAGTCATAGCTTCTTTAATATATTTCGAACACTTTATCAATACCTTTCTGTTTTGAGATTTCAGTAATTCAATAAACTTGTACATAGATGGTCTTACATAATAATATTTCTTCAAGTATATTTTTCGTAGCTCAATGTATTTGGGGCATATACATACAAAATGATATTCATCTTCTAAATCTAAAAGGCTACAACATTGACAATATCGCTGCTCACGTGGTATGTTATGCCTTGCGTATCGACCAGTCTGTATACGAAAAGGATGCACCGAAAGTCTCAACCGACAAAAATAAAACCTATAATTGCGTGGTAGTATATCAAGATAGTTCTCATAACAAACAACAGATTTACAATGCTTATAGTTACTAAGTACTGAACTTCTATCCAGCGTACAAGCCCATTCTTGTTTAAATGTGTCTATCACTCTACCTTTAAACACCTCTGGGAATATTTTAGGGTCTACACAATTCACTTCGTTGAAAACATGCGAAAATCCATAATCACTTAACATCTTCTTAACATTTGTCACCCAGTTTTTACAACCCTTATTGCAGTCCTCCAAACTAATCCTGTACATTGTTTTTAATATAATATTTTTAGAATATTTAAGCTTACACCAGTACTTAATTAATCTTACATAACGAGATATATATAATGGGTATCTACCAAGTTCTCCGTAAACAGCAGCTGAGCAAGTATTCGTTTTTACATGTAATAATCGTTTACAAAATTTTAAATGTATTCTTTCTATTTCTTTGGACTTGGTAAATCCCCAAATTTCGGATGCATATCCTAAAATAGAACCAATAAAAGCATCAAATAATTGACACAGTATCTTAGGTTTCAAGTCAAATTTCTTACAATTATACAATAAGGTATTCAGTGCTTTTAGCGCTTTACCAATCAAATGCTCTTGGTTTAATGTAAAATTACCTGTATAATTAAAAACAGTACCAAGATAATTAAAATCATTCACAACATCGAGTTCATGGCCATCATAGGTCCAGTGTTCCGTGGGTAGAAGTCGTCCACGTCTTCGAAAAACCATTACCTTTGTTTTAGTAGTGTTTACCTTTAACCCCCCAGTATCACAGTATGTATGTAGAAGATCTAAATGACTTTGTAGCTCAGTAGGGGACTCACCTATAATGGCCATATCATCAGCAAACAATAACAAAATTAGAACTATATCATCGAACAATAAACCAGAGTCAGTACTGTTTTGCAGATAAAGCTCTAAGTCCTCCACGAAGAGAGAAAATAAAATCGGTGAGATTACCTCCCCTTGCCTCAATCCAACAGCATAACTGAAGTACTCAGAATAACCAGAGCACGATTTGATACAAGATCTAACTTTCTGATACATATCACGTATAACTCTAAGGAGATTACCTTGTATACCAATTCTATACATTTTTAACCATAATGCGTTTCTATAAATACTATCAAAACATTTCATCATGTCGACAAACACTACATATAACCTTTTATTTTCATTAATATATTTCTGTATGAGCGACATGAGAACAAATATAGCATCAACAGTAGACCTCCCTTTCCGAAAACCAAATTGAGCATCAGAGATTAAATTGTTATTTTCACAAATTGATTCAAGTCTTTTATTAAGTACTGTCGTAAATAATTTTGACAGACAACTGACTAGCGTTATTCCTCTATAATTATTCACATCATTTTTACTACCTTTTTTATGAAGAGGTATAATTACACCTTCTGTCCATTTTTCTGGATAAAACCCTGAGGTCAAAATTACATTGAATAAATCACATACATGAGATCCTATTATATCAATACTCTCTATAAAATATTCATTCATCAAGCAATCACTTCCAATAGCCTTACCGCTCTTCAATAGCTTAACAGCGTTTAAAACTTCGTTAACCGTAATTGGTTCATCAAGCTCTTCAAATCGTGTATTGGGATCATGAAAATCATGTTCGCTACAAAATGTTTCAGCTTCATCATTAGTACAACTAAACATGTCACTAATATTATTCGCAAAATATTCCCTGAATGACTCTATCGGTATATCATTATTCCCGACAGGGTTTTTATTCTTAAAATATTTCCAAAATTGCTTGGGTTTGCAATGCTTCAAGTTTTCTATTTCTGACATTTTTCTTACATAATGCAATCTTTTCTTTTTACGGATAATGACTTTGTACTCTTTCTTACATTTACAGAATTGTTCTCTACTAACGTCACTTTTACACATATTGAAAACTCGCAAAGACTCTAAGTATATATTTCGTGCGTGAACACATTCTCTGTCAAACCAGTCAGATTGATTAACACATGACTTATCTTTAAAATGTGCACCGCTGTTAATTTTACAACTCTTTGAGAATAATGGGTCTGCTACCCGCCTAATAATTGATGTAAACTCGTTTAAAGCATCATTTACCGAACCTCTATCCAGAACATTGATTTCTGTAAATATCTGATTCAATTCAGGCAAGCTTGCTATAAGTCCCGATCGAAACTGATCAGTATGTGTACTATTCCACCTAAACTTTATCTCCCTATAATTATCTGGCTCGCTACAACAATTATTACAGCCAATTGAAAACCGTAACGGTGTATGGTCACTCCACTCATTTATAGTTTCGATGGCAAAATCTTTTATCAGTACAAAATTTCGCTCACGTGTCAATAAATAGTCAATAACGGAGGCTCCCCGAGACGACACAAAGGTATACTTGCACGTGTCGCCCACTCTACCGTTAACAACACGTAAACATGTAGATTTGCACATATCAAGCATTTTTACACCATGACCATTACTAACCTTATCAATAGAGGCCCGATACAAGGTACCGTCAGGAACATAATTAAACGTGTGCAATATAGAGAAATATGCGATGGCTATATTAACCCGCAATACAAAGGAGGTTATGTGATATATAGATTATATTGTATTCATTCAAACGAAAGATAATGCACAAATTGAGGACATCGTTCAAAACTTTTATAATTCATGGGTCGGAACAGTGATGCACTTTTCAAACACTTTGGATCCCGATGAGAAACCGAGTCACTCGGCGTCTTATCAGTATCCAAACCATTCAACAATCGATCGATAGTTTCCTAAAGGCTTTATCGAATTAAAAGTACAATATAGTCCAAATTGCGTCATTTATAATATTTGTCATTGAGGGGAAATGGATAAGTCCTGTTTCAGTGATCAGATTTACGTTTTCTACTGAAATCAGATTTGAAAGTACATGTATCATGTGCAAGAAAATCACTGAAATACATGTATTAACCCTTTCCCTGTTCTATGTTTATTTCAGATTTAAATACCTACTGAATATTCATGTACAAATTTGTTATAATGGAATGGAACATGGAGGGTGAACATTGTAGCCATTTTAGCAAGTATAGAAACAGATCTATCAAATTTCATAAGCAAACAGAGCAGGCCCTGATCTGGGTCTACTCTGTTTGCAAATGCGTGAAAACACGTTTGTATGAGGAAAATGATTAAACAGATCATAACTGAATATTTATTAACTTGCACACTATCTGTCTGTGCATTACTATCGCTCTGCATTAAGCGACTACCTTTATTTTTAAAGTAAGTAAGTAGATTACATGAAACACATGAACATACCGCATAAATGAATCAATCAATCAATAATTCAGAGCCGACTGATCTGGGTTTCCTGTTTGCAAAGGCATGAAAAGGCTTCCCTACCAGCAAAAGTGCTAATCGTAATCTTTGTATATTGAATTCATAGTTTGATTTATTTGACAAAAGAGGTAAACACAAATTTGCATTTCGAAAACTACGTAGGCGAGCGTTAATAGATAAATCAGTTGATGTTGATTGTCCTTTGGCTACTATAGAAGATCTGCCTAATACGTGTCTATGTTCTCATTGCTAGACTCATATATCCTTTATTTCAATAAATAAATTAGAAAAGAGAATCGCTGCAATATCTTCACCAAGAATATGTTTACAGGAAACTGGTGTCCTTTATTGAGTGGAAGGTCACTTAGATAATCTTAGGCAAAATCTTCGTCATATGAGATCATGTTTGCTCATTAAAGACTTATCATGTGACAAACCCACTTCACATGACACGAACTGTTTACTGTTTTGTTGAGTATTTCGTCAGGTCATGCTGAGGCAGCAGTAGATACGTCATTAGTAACAGACTAATTACAGAGCAATTGATAAACATGCATATTCAAATACTAAAATCGTCATTTCTCAACCAAACCCTATGTTGTGACCACTCTTTAGAATCGTCTCTTCGAGACGATTCTAAAGAGTGGTCACAACATAGAGTTTAGTGGAGTTATAAAGAAGTTATTCTTAAAAAAATGTTCTGCGTACGTATCTTATATAGACCTCTACTGGCACGAAAAGCTTTTTTCAACACCTAACCCTAAGACAGGTTGCTTAGATTTGAACTCAAGCTCTCTGCAAATGCAAGTCAGGCCGCGTTTCGCAGATTTACTACCAAACTATTTTCGTCTAAAAACGTATCTACTACTTTAATTCTAAAGAGTTTTCTCCATCATTTTTGAAAATAATGATTTTGAGTTTCATTCTGATCCAATGGCTATCATGGACTCGCCCACAGAAATCACTTGGCGATATATATGCCTGGCATTACTATCACAATCAACTTATTTCAGATCATTGTCCTTACAACTTTAGCAGACAGAGATGCCTTTGCAAACAGAGTAGACCCAGGTCAGACGATCCCTACTGGAGGTTTCCGGTAATAGGTGTCCGGTAAGAGGCCGCTCATAAGGATAAATTATGCAATGTTTGCTTTATATTATTTTGAATATTTTCTATTCAGTGATATACTGAATTTACACTACCAATGAAAATTAGACTCGCCCAAAACACTCACTGGGACAAGTCCACTTACATAAACATGTTATATCAGCGTAGTCCCATCTACATTAACTCTATAATTCATGAATATTTAATATTTATTAAGTAATAATTGAATATATATGAATATTCATTAATTAATTGTACTTTTATAATGACATTAAGAACATTTTGACCAAGACATGAACTGTAGAGTCATATCTTTATTATTTCATAAGCAAACAGAGCAGACCCTGATTAGATAGCTTCTACAGGAGCCGTCAGATATGGATCCACTGTTTGTAAAGGCGTAAAAAGGCGTATCTATGCATTGAAATTTACGAATGTATATACGTAATTATATTCCTCATGAGTATGCGCCATAAATAATATAATCGGGGTTTCCACTACTCGTATCATATTGAAGTGTTTGACAAAAAATGTGCAAACAAAACAAATATTTCACCTCACCGCAAGCATGCAGAAAACATTGTCGTCTGCTCGTTTAAAAAGGTCGTTATCCATCTGTAACTGTCAAAGTGATACATTATACATAAGATATCATTTTTATCATAATGGGATTAGGATATATAACAAACAGTGGAACAAATCAAATTAATACAGGAGTCAATCAATGTCGATGACTTATTACCACTTACATGAGTCACTAATGTCATTTGCAAACAATGTAGACCTATATGAGAGGCCCTGTCATCAGGGTCTGCACTATTTGTCATGTTACACTTTTCTAATCCCTAAATATTCATTATAAGCTTGACCTGTTTGACCTTTGGACTAGTCCATTTGAAAAAATTGCATGGTAAGGGTTAATACAGAAAAAATGAATGCAGAAAGTTATTTAATTTATATATACTTTTTTAACGTATTTGTAAACAAGATAGACCCAGATTACAATGTCCCTGCCCTGTTTGATTATGGAACAGTATCAGATCTGATTCTACAATTTCTGCCATGAGCAAAACTTTCCATGCTGATATATGCCGTCGAAATACAGTAAAACCCCGCTAATGCGACCACTTAAAAGAGGTATAATTATGGGTGCTAGATGCAGGTGATAGTTTAATGCAGGACAGAAGTAATGCAGAAAGCTCCCATAGGAGCTTTCTGCATTACTTTTGTCCTGCATTAAGCAACCACCTGCTTATAAAGACATCCATGTTTATTCATTAAGTGGTCGCATTAGAAGACCTCTGCTGATATAGGCTGCATATAACTACTGTATATAACTACTGTATATATTAGAAATCCGAACAGACAGCAATTAAGTGGAGGTTTTTTTTTCACCGTGACTTAATCGAACGTTGCATTCCTTACACGTGTACATGTGTTTTCTTTGTCTATAGACCATGTAGCCACGATAAATTAAATATGTCAGGAACCCAGACAAACCGAAAGTACATGTCAACCTTTCTATAAATAGTACGACACTAACCAATGGCGCTACGCGTCGACCAATCCTTCAAAATTTACCAACGGTCAACCTTTTTGACTTGTGTTGTGGATGTTATGGGTGGGAAATAGATGGAATTAAAAGGTATGTGGCTTTTTTCTTTTCTGCAAATCAGTATAACCGCAATCTAAAACTAAAGCTTCACTTTTTATCGCTCCGCATGTCTGCATAATCATGAAAACTATTTATTTCGATAAGCCATGTATATTAATCACTGTACTGAGATTAGGACCAAGTTAAATTAACCGATTGTCCTTTTATCTCATCAATATTCATGTACGAATAACAACATTCTGAATATTTACTACAATGTAGCTGAATTTTTAAAATGGTATATGCACACGAGATTAGTTTGAGCCACGACAGACACTGTAGAATGAACATCAGATTTATATTCTTCCACAAGCAAACAGAGCAGACCCTGAACAATCTACTCTGCTTGCAAAAGCATCAAGAGGTGCCCTATTAACTTATTAACCCTTTACCCCATAAGTACGCATTTACACACCTTTGCAAATGAAGTAGAACCAGATCGGGGCCGTCTGACCAGGGTCTGCTCTGTTTGCTTATGATATAATACAAATATGATTCTACAGTTTAATCCCCTTGTCCATGTACTATCTTTTTTAAAAAGAATATTAAATTATTATTTATGATGTCATTATTTCTTACATACATA
The DNA here is from genome assembly GCA_963576725.1 of Azorinus chamasolen. NCBI lineage: Eukaryota > Metazoa > Mollusca > Bivalvia > Cardiida > Solecurtidae > Azorinus > Azorinus chamasolen. The sequence goes on along the minus strand of OY755236.1, from coordinate 41,552,083 downwards.
TTCATGGATTAAAATGTTTAAACAGATTTGCGTTGTAATAAAGATAAACTGTAGTTGCTGCGCTACATACTCCGAACACTTTTCCCAGATTTCACATATAAAGGCTATTTCACGTCTTTGCGAACACTGTTGACCCAGTTAAGACGGCGCCTGTAGGGTCCGTGTGATCAGGGTCTGCTCTGTTTGCTCATGGAATTAAAATACAGTAGAACCCCTCAATTGCGACCACTTAATGAATAAACATTGGCGCCTTTATAAGCAGGTGATAGCTTAATGCAGGGCAAAAGTAATGCAGAAAGCTCCTCTAGCTTTCTGCATTACTTTTGTCCTGCATTAAGCTATCATCTGCATCTAGCACCCAGAACTATACCTCTTTTAGCTGGTCGCATTATCGGGTGTTTACTGTATACATTACTCGCTCAGATGAGATACGTTCTATCCGTGAAACTTTGACTGGAACGACTGCTGCTATATCACAGTTTGCTTCTGATATGAGTTATCAATGTAGTCTCCTAAGGGGTCATATGCAGCCTATTGGTGATAGAATAAGTGAGGCTAACGCGAACTTGTATAGTGTTTCCGCTACGTTGATAAGGCTACAGGTTCTTGTCTGCAACTTGTGTGAGTTTGTCAAGTTTGACGCCTCTGGTATTGCGAGTCAACCGCCGTCTCCTGTAACTGCTCCAGCAGCAGGTTCTTCGGAAAGTGATGGTATTACTATAGCGCAAACGGAGGTACGTCACCCGTCCGAAACGGTGGCATGCCACGCGGAGCCGGTCGTGCCTGCCTCTCGGGTAGGGCAGGTGCCCATTCAGTCTAGTCCCGTGATATGCCCCCCGCAAAGTGTCGGGGACAACGTAATGCGGTCTGGAGCGGGGCGAGTCTCCCCACAGGAGAACAGTGCACCGGAATCGCATGGTCCGGTGAATAGTCAGTGTGGGAACGTAGTTAGTGTTGCCGCCGAAGATGGTGGTCTTAGCGTAGACAGTATGGTTGAGTTTCCAAGGTTACGGTCTTCGAGTTCGGACGCTGAGAGGGTAACGGACAATAGTATCTTAGATAGACAGAATTTTATACCAGTCCGTGTAACAGACCCGCTCGAAAGGTCAAATAGACATGATAAGGCCAATATCTCGAAGAGTCGCTCGAAATCGCAATCTGGTGACGCTTTTTCTTATAGGGACACGCTTCTTATTAGAAACGATCCGCGGGGTCGAAATCACCAGCTTTCGAATGCGGGCGACGATAGAGAGATAGAGTGTGACGGCGTTTGTAATAGTGGTGAATCTCGATCATATCGGGATGGCAATTTTGACTCTAGACATGTCCGTGAACATAACCCCACAGAACGTGACGGTGGTGGGTATGATATTTTTTCGCATGTGAAGCGGCGCAAGACTAAGCGTTATTATGTTGGAGGGTTTTTACCTTCGATTTCTGAGTATGATATTAAGTCGTTCGTTGCAGAAAAAGGTCCGACTGTATCTAAAGTAACTGTTTTCCGTAACTGGAAGTTCAACTCTGCCACGATACGGTTAAACGTTTTCGATGATGCAAACACTTGGTTGTTAGAAAGCACTGGTTTCTGGCCCCGGTACGTTACATGTAGACCATGGGTTACTCATAACCAGTACAAGAGGTCAAAAGATAGCTACGGCAATAATTATAGTCGGGACAACCATCACGATCACGTGGAGGAAGGCATCGACTATAATAATAGCCCTCGCCACTGTCATGATCTGAATGAACGTTACGAGTCGAATAACAGGTACTCGGCTCTGTCTTCGGATGTAGACTAACTGTTTTGTGATGCAAATGTCTGAAATCGCTCTGTGGTATACATATAACGTCTGCCTTTGTTATAATTTGACTGTGTCGTTGCTAAATGCATATTACGACTTATTCGTAGTTATAGGAAACTGGTATGGATCCAGATCACTTTGTTTAATACTCTCCACTCAATCGGAAGTCGAGCCATTTTCGCAAAGGAAAAGGCGACGAGTTCATGTGGATAGACATCTATCTTTTTGTAATCTCTTACCCAGTATATTCTCGTATACATTGTTCCGATCTGTTGGGTTTGAGCTATGGATTGAAATTGAATGGTTTATATTTCATTGTCAGGGCGGAATCCGAATGACGTGTCATTGTAGATTGAGTAATGAATGTACTCTTATAAATACTCGGTGCCAACATGTTCCTTCCCTAGACATTTATATTGTATTGTTCTTTTGGCTGAGGAAGCACCGTGGATCCAGAGTGCGTATCGCTCGTTTACACGGGCAGTTTAATAGTGACGCAGCTAAAAGATATATCTCGTTGAAATTACTTCGTCGGGGTATTGTTGGCTGGTATGTGTCGCTTATGTTTTTTGCTCTCTGGCTTGGTATAGAACGTGGGTCCAGATCGGGCAGCTCTCTGAGTACTGCTCGGTCAGGATCCAAACTGTTTCACTGCAGTGTTTGTATATCTCGGGTGTTAGTGCCTGTAATAGTTATCAGCAATATGCAGTGTATTGTGATACTGGTACTTCAACTAGACTGTCGGTGTAGATCAAGATCGAGTGACTTGCCGCACATTGTTTTTAGGCCAGGATCTACACTTTGTGCTGACGACATAGTGTATAAGTGTATATTCTATTTGGTAGCCCGATTTAGTATCGTTTGCTGCCTCATGTATTTTGCTTTACCGAAAGGTAGTTGGATTAATCGGTGTATATCGAGATCGAGGTACCTGTCTGGCTTGTCTCGAACAGGGTCTACACTGGTTACACTGACTGCTACAGTGTTTGAATGTACATTTCAGGTGATGGTGTACTTGGAAGTTATGTATTGTCTCCTGCATTGTGTGATACTGTTCGGTAATCGTCTGGACGACAAATGTGTATCCAGATCACGTGACCCGTGTGATGTTGCTCGATCAGGATGCACACTGTGTGTCCACGGCGTATATGTTGAATTCAAACGTCCAGGTGACATATACTCATATGTATTTTATCGCTTAGTGTACTTTGCTACGCTGAATAAAGGTTGCTGTGATAGCCGGTCTGGATCAAGATCACGTGACCTGTGTGATACTGCTCGATCAGGATCTGCACTGTGTACCCACTTCATAGTTTTTTATTGCACAGATCAGAGTGTTATGTACTTAGATATAAGTTATTGTTCGGTATGTTTTGCGTTACTGCACGCAAGCTGCTGTGATAGTCTGTGTGGATCCAGATCACGTGGGCCGAACGGCACTGCTCGATCTGTATCTGCACTGTGTACCCATATCATTGTGTTAGATTACACTGATTATTTTGCTGTACCGAAAAATAGGTGGATTAATCGGTGTATATCGAGATCGAGGTACCTGTCTGGCTTGTCCCGAACAGGGTCTACACTGGTTACACTGACTGCTATAGTGTTTGAATGTACATTCCAGGTGATGGTGTACTTAGAAGTTATGTATTGTCTCCTGCATTGTGTGATACTGTTCGGTAATCGTCTGGACGACAAATGTGTATCCAGATCACGTGACCCGTGTGATGTTGCTCGATCAGGATGCACACTGTGTGTCCACGGCGTATATGTTGAATTCAAACGTCCAGGTGACATATACTTATATGTATTTTATCGCTTAGTGTACTTTGCTACGCTGAATAAAGGTTGCTGTGATAGCCGGTCTGGATCAAGATCACGTGACATGTGTGATACTGCTCGATCAGGATCTGCACTGTGTACCCACTTCATAGTTTTTTATTGCACAGATCAGAGTGTTATGTACTTAGATATAAGTTATAGTTTGGTATGTTTTGCATTACTGCACGCCAGCTGCTTTGTTAGTCTGTGTGGATCCAGATCACGTGGGCCGAGCGGCACTGCTCGATCTGTATCTGCACTGTGTACCCATATCATTGTGTTAGATTACACTGATTATTTTGCTGTACCGAAAAATAGGTGGATTAACCGGTGTATCTCGAGATCGAGGTACCTGTCTGGCTTGTCCCGAACAGGGTCTACACTGGTTACACTGACTGCTATAGTGTTTGAATGTACATTCCAGGTGATGGTGTACTTAGAAGTTATGTATTGTCTCCTGCATTGTGTGATACTGTTCGGTAATCGTCTGGACGACAAATGTGTATCCAGATCACGTGACCCGTGTGATGTTGCTCGATCAGGATGCACACTGTGTGTCCACGGCGTATATGTTGAATTCAAACGTCCAGGTGACATATACTCATATGTATTTTATCGCTTAGTGTACTTTGCTACGCTGAATAAAGGTTGCTGTGATAGCCGGTCTGGATCAAGATCACGTGACATGTGTGATACTGCTCGATCAGGATCTGCACTGTGTACCCACTTCATAGTTTTTTATTGCACAGATCAGAGTGTTATGTACTTAGATATAAGTTATAGTTTGGTATGTTTTGCATTACTGCACGCCAGCTGCTTTGTTAGTCTGTGTGGATCCAGATCACGTGGGCCGAGCGGCACTGCTCGATCTGTATCTGCACTGTGTACCCGTATCATTGTGTTAGGTTACACAGATAAAATTGTTGTGTACCTAAGTGTAATTTATTGTTCAATGGGTTTTGCGACGCTGCATGCAGGTCAGTGTGGGTGCGGGTTAAGCGACCCGCTGTTTATTGTTCGTTCTGTTCTCATATTGATTGGGAACAGTACAAGTAGCACGTGCAGCATGGTTATTATTGTCAGTTGTCTAAGTTATTTCGGCAACCCTGTATATGCTGTTGTTTTCTGTTGTCTGTTGTTAGACAATCGGTGTAGATCCAGATCAAGTGACTCGTTGGACATTGCTCGATCGGAATCTAAACTGTGCTGTAACGACATATGTGTGCTACTTGCCTTCCACTGGATAGTGCATTTGGACAATGCACTGTTACAGTCTTGTTGTGGTTTATGCCACTTGTCATGTATGTACTACTCCATTCAGAACAAAATAGTTGCAATGTATATATGTGTAGGCGGAAATTTCTCCAGTATAAACCGTACTTTATATTTGTATGAATATTAATCTTATGACATGGAATGCTACTGGCATTATGTCCAGCTCATCGTATTTGTGTGATGTTCTAAATAGTAATAGCGTTGATGTCTGTGGTATCTCAGAACACTGGTTGAGCGAACATAATCTACATTTTTTAGACTCGATAGATAATATGTATCGCTGTCATGCAGTTTCGGATAGTAGTTTGTCGTTACCTAGTAGGAGAAAGGTCGGTAAAGGTGGGGTGTGCATACTATGGAAACGCGCGTTAGATAGTATGATCACCCCGCTCGAACTTGATGACGATCGGATAATTGGCATTCAGTTTCAAATTAACCCTGGGAATATGTTCTATTTATTTCAGGTGTATATGCCATGCACAAATCATGGGACAGATTTATTCAGGAGATATGTAGATACGATAGAAAACTTGGTCTTTAAATACAGCCAGAAAGGCTTTGTTCTTGTTATGGGAGACATGAATGCAAATGTCAGCAGTAATACTAAACGGAATTCATACTTTTCTGAAATGTTGGGAAGGAATAATATTGTGTCTCTGAATGTCACTGTTTTAGGTAATGTAAGCACTAACTTTAGTTACAATGGCAACGTGGGGTCTACCATTGATCACATACTGGTACCCAGCGAGAAAATCGATATGTTTCTTAATTGCAAGATACCACATGATGATGCTTTGAATGTGTCCAGTCATCGCCCGATAACATGCACCGTTAGTGTACCCATACTTAATTTTGAGCCTCCGGTAAATAGTGATTGTCCGCGAATAAATTGGTCAAAGGTAACTCGACAGCACATTGATAACTATCAGTCGTACCTGCTTTCAAATTCACAGTGCGCTGCTGAGTTGGATAGAGACATACAGTGTAAACCCCAAATTGATAGTTTGTACCGTTTCGTTGTTTCCATTGTTAATGATGCCAATGAAGCATGCTTCCCGAAATCAAGATTCAGACATTTTTTAAAGCCATACTGGGATGATGAGCTAAAGGCTGCTTCTAAAGTGTCAAAGGTCAAGCGACGACTGTGGATTCTCAGTGGCAAACCACGTGGTAATGATCATGTAACTTATCTAGAGTACAAAGATGCCAAACGCGCACTGAGAAAAATTCACCGCAGAAAGGTATTGCAGTATATTTCTAATTTCCATGAAGAAATAGACAGGTGCGCCGAAGTAGACTCGAAAGTTTTTTGGAAATATATAAAGCGTCGACGCACTAGATCACGGTCTGCTGTAGGGAATGAGTTAATTTTTAATGACGTCACGTACAGGGAACCGTATTTGATAAATGGTAACTGGGCACAGTATTTTAAGGAACTGTACACGCCTTCTGAAAATGATGCTTATAACGACTCTTACAAGATGCAAATTAGCAGAGAACTAGATAGTGTCAAGGAATATATTTCTAATATTAATTATATTGACAGTGATGTATTTATTTCCATTGACGAAGTTAAGAAGGTATGCGACAAGGCTAAGAGGAACAAAGCAAGTGGGCCGGACGGATGCTTTTACGAAAATTTTAAGTTTGGGGGAAATGTTATGTACCGTCTATGCGCTAAACTCTTTACTGCTATGTTACAATTTTCTTACTGCCCGACAAATATGAAGAAAGGTGATATTATCGTGTTACATAAAGGCGGAAATAAATCTCACAATGATCCCAGTAATTACAGGGCCATCACACTCTCATCTGTTGTTTTGAAGTTATATGAATCTGTTTTGCTGTCTCGCATGAAGGAATGTAGTTATGTAGTAAACGATCTTCAAGGTGGATTTAGAGAGGGAATGGGTTGTCTAATGACATCTTATATATTTCGGGAGTGCAATAACTTTGTAAAAGAGAATGGAAGTAGACTGTATGCATGCTTTCTAGATGTTCGGCAAGCATTTGACACAGTTTGGCATGACGCTCTAATGGTAAAGTTGTATAACACAGGTATTAAGTTACCGCTATTTATGGCAATATATGACCTATACCAGAATATGCAGAGTAGGGTAAGAAGTAATGGATATACTTCCAATTGGTTCCCAGTTCTGCAGGGTACCAGGCAGGGTGGGGTAATCAGTCCACGGTTATATCTCATATTTATAAATGATTTGATGAATAAATTGGTAAGCAGCTCTAACGGCTTAACTGTATATGACCTTAACTGCAGTTGCCCCACTTCAGCGGACGACATGGTTTTATTATCTTTATCGAGAGCTGGGTTACAGAAACTAATGGATACATGTTATGAATATGGATGTACATACCGGTATAAATATAATGCTTTGAAATCAGCGGTAGTAGTTACAAAAGAGAAAACTTCCGGCAAATCTATTAACGACCGGCCTTGGTTATTAGGAAATGACAATGTTTGTGAACGTGGCTCATACACTCACCTGGGTGTTTTATTTAATAATGATGGGGACCTTTCACAGTTAGTAAGAGAATGCGCGAGTAAAATTAGAAAAACGTTTTTGAGTATTGTTAACTGTGGTATATATGAAAATGGTATCCATCCCTTCTCAGCCAGACATCTGTATCAGACCATCGTCCTTCCAAAAGCCTTGTATGGCTGTGAACTGTGGTCAGACTTAAGCAAAGATGATATTTTGACACTTGAAATTGCTCACCGCGTCTGTGTGAAGTGGATCCAATGCTTGCCAAAATCTAGTAGGACAGATATTGTTTTAAGTTCTCTAGGCATGCTGCCGATTGAGGCCGAAATTGATAAAAGAAAATTGATATTTTTCGGGCAGTTATGCAGAATGGACAGCGATTGTATTGTAAAGAAACTGTTCAATCACAGACTCTGCTATTACTTTAATTTCTGCAGTAAAACTATAGGTTTCATACCAGACATACACAGAATATGTGGCAAATATGGACTGCTTAAAGTTCTAGATAAGTACTGTAGAACTGGAATATTCCCGGCAAAGTCCATATGGAAGACAATAGTCAACAATAACATTAACATAATGCAACTGTCCTTAGCACAGTCTCGTATTTTATCTGATAACATACTCAAGGAGTATATACTTATTCAGTCTTGTAAGGAGATTAGACCTACTCAATTTTGGCTATTAAGTAAATCGGATCGAAATTTTCTAGAATTTTCACAGGCTGCTGTGAGATTTACCCATTTACTTTTCGCTAGGACATACGTTTCTCGTTGTAAACGATGTGGTAAATTAACAGATGAAATCGCACTTCACATGGCGCTGTTTTGTGAGCATACTATTTGTACAAGGTCTAGATTGTGGAATAATATCCATCGTGTCTTTGGCAACGATATATTTCACAAACTTATATCATGTACCCCACGTATGCAACTGATCCATCTTTTGTCTGGACTACGACATTTTTTATATTTTGGTCTAGACACAACCTGTCTACGGATTGTTGGATCATTTTGTTTTAATGTCCTAAACTTTGGCTGCAAGGAATAGGGGGCATTTTGTTTCTAGATAAGCTGAATTTCTTTCAATTTGAAGTAATCAGTATATTAACCTGCCAGTCGACGTTGTATATCTCAGTTTAAACTTCATCATCGGAAGCATAGTGTCTATTTAATTCACAGTAATTATGTTATGTTAGTTCCCACCGATGGAAAATATTGTATACATTTACTTTAGAGTCAATGTTGTGTTTGTTTAACCCTTTACTTTACATAATGATATTTTCATATCTGTAAAAACAGAATAATCTCAGGTCAGACGACTACAATAGGAGCCGTCCGATCAGGGCATAATGCTTGTTGATGTGATTATATAGATTTTATCCGTCAGTCTAGTATTTTGCCTTAAATAAAAGGGAGTAGTTGTCCAATACTCATGAGGTGAGGGACTCATGTGGAAATATTCACTAAGGATAGGATTAAGGACGTTAGCTGTCTCTCTGTGTTTCGTTTCGACAGAGTAATGGCACATGGCGTCTATACTATAGTTATAACACATATTGTGTTGTTCATTTTGCGTTGGTATAAAGTTCGCCAACATCATCATCATCATTATCATCATCATCATCGTCATAAATCTAGTCTTCATCATTACATAGTCGTTTGCAGTCATTGAAGCTACCGTCATCATCATCGTCATAATTATCACCATCAGCATTCATCATCATCGTTATCATCATTCTCATCATTACCATTGTAATTATTGTAACTTGTCATCGTCTTCATGTTTTTGTTCAGTGTTCATTGTACTGTAAATATCATTGGAAATTGTACTTGTTTGCTGTGAATGTATGTGAAATGTTTCTATGCTCTCCTGATCTGGAGGAAATAAAGATTATTATTATTATTATTATTATCATTTCTTACAAATGTTCAGCATGGACAATATTAAATGCTCTTGATTCAGGTCTATTTTCTAAAATGGCACACTCATCTGTTGAAAAATAAAGTTCATGTCGGCAGGAAAGCTGTCCAACCGGATAAAAAGTTTGCTTTTTTTCAAGTAAATAAAGTATCAAACAGCCTGGATCCAGATCAGAGTTCGAGTCATTCTGTGTCTGATCTTCATTCAAACTGTTTGCCAAGGTCATCACAAATTTGACCGTAGCAAACTAGTTATAAAGTATAAACAGTAAACTCTCTCTAAAGTAACTACAAAAATGAGGTCTAATTTTGTGTATTAAATGCAGGTGGCATCTAAATGCAGGACGAAAGTCATCCAGAAAGTTCATACAGGAGCTTTCTGCATTACATTCGTCCTGCTTTAAGCAACCACATGTTTTTAAAGACATTTATGTTTATACATGTATTATAGTCACAAGGTGGTCACTTTAGAGGGGCATTGGCGTACATATTTTAAAGAATCTATTTCTTTTTTTTTTGGTACGTTTCTGTTCTTATTCTTGTCACAAGTGTCCAGCCTGGAATGTGCTTTGTTTCAAACATACACCACCTCTGCATCTATGTGCATTTTAGTGTTTTGCAAACATTGTAGATCAAGATCAGACGGCTCCGATAAGAGATGTCTGACCAAGAGCTGCTGCTTGCTTATGAAATATCATAGATATGACTCCATTGCGAAAATAGATTTTTATCATGTGCCATTATAACTATTAAATTTACTAATGTTTTATATGTACACACAAAATATGATAGAATATAATATTTGTTTTGACATGAACTGATACACTTTCTAGTCATTCATAATAACTAAACGAGTATCACGCGAATAAGTATTGCTATTAACCCTTTCCCTGTTCTATGTTTATTTCAAAGTTTAATACCTACTGGATATTCATGGCAAAATAATTATAACGAAATATGGAAGGTAGAACATTGTAACCATTTTAGAAAGTAAAGAAACAGATCTATCAAAGTACATATGCAAACAGAGCAGACCCTGATCAGACGGCTCCTCTAGGAGCCGTCTGATCCGGGTCTACTCTGTTTGCAAATGCGTGAAAACACGTTTTTATGAGGGAAAAGGTCAACCAGGCAAATCTGAAATAATTATTATTATTAATAGGAGCTGGGCCGACTAATGTGAGTACATGTACATGTATATCACTATAAATTGTTCTAACTTATTAAAGAATTACGCAACATAAATGCTTCATGCACAAATCTAGATACCCTTTTTACAACAGAGAGCTGTGCGCATTTCATAAATTAAGTAAATTATAAAAAAAAAACCAACAACACCCGGACGTATATTGTAATACGAATTCCTATTTTTACCTATTTCTCTATATACTGGACAGATAAGTAAGAAATGGTATTCATCTGCAGTATCTGAACAATGACAAAATATGCAAAGTCGCCTGTTTCGATTCTCTCTCTCTCTGTTTTGAGTATCTCAACCAGTAATTAATCTCAAACTATTTACCGAACGTCTGAACCTAGTAAATTTTGAGCTAAGTTTTTAGTCAAGGTATTAATATGTTTTTCCCCATCCAAATGTCAACTTATATCTCTTATTTAACTGAAAAAAGCTGCTGTTTTCTATATCATTTGTCCATTGTTGGATAATGATTATGTTAGAAATTGTTAAATCAGATCTATATTATTCATAAACAACAGAACAGACCCTAATTGGACTACTCTAACATAAATATTCTCTACATTTAAAACAAATTAAAAAATAAACCATAAGCAGCTTTTAGTTTTGTTTTGTATAATGTAACTAATACATTGTAAAAATATTCGAATCTCGAATCGTGCATTATAAGCGAATTTCAATGACATAAACGCTTGCAACATGGAAAATAAGAATTTTTCTATTTTCGCAACCTGTATAGACCCAGCCTGTGTAGACCCAACCTGTGTAGACCCAGCCGTGCCGTTGAAAATACCAACCATTATCCCGTTGTAAAAAATAGTGTTAGCTAAATACATGGTTTTTTCTTACTTTTGGTTAGTTCCAGCTTTTAACCGAGTGTCAAACAGATTGAATCCTGGTGAGATGTCGTGTAATCCCCGCATTTCATCAGGACCCAAGCTATTTACAAACGTCAGTCAGTCAGTCGATATTTATGGTGATTTTGTAAACAGGATGGTGGTGAATTTATATACGAGATTCTTTCAAAAATACTTTCATCTACAAAATTCTATATTTAATATATTAATGAATTGATGATTATAGGGACGTCTTGGTGTTCATGAATATTTTAACAACTTATATTGTTATTGATCCTTTCATTCATATAAACGTCTTTTCAAGTCTTTGCGAACAGAATAGACCCTGATCCTTATAGGAGCCGTCTGATCAGGGTCTGTTCCGTTTGCGTGTAGAATTATATAAATTGAAAGAACCTTGTAACCGACCACCTTGTTCTTTGCCATATTTTAGGACACAAACCAATTTTTAAAAATAAATCACTGCTCTCTGTTTAGTTAATTTGCATGAGAAAAATGCCGTTTAAAAAATAGGTATTTTAATGTACAAAAATAAATACAAAAAATTGATTTGCTTTCGTCAAATATTTGTGATTCTGAGTTTCTGTCAAGTTAAAAAAAATCGTATGTCCATGTACCATTAAACTAAATAGCTAATAAATATTCATGATGTCAATAGTACATGAGTGATCAACAAATACCCGTTTAGTTGTTCACATATACAGTAAAACCTCTCTATAACGGCCACTAAATTACACCAAATATTTTGTGTTAAAGGCAGGTGGTTGCTTAAAGCAATGTGAAAGTAAAACAGAACGCTCCTATAGGAGCGTTCTGTTTTACTTTCACCTTGCTTTTAGCAGCCACCTGCCATAAATACCAACTAATTAAAATAATTTAGTGGTCGATATAGAGAGGGTTTACTGTATATACATATGAACGATTATGAAGAGTTAATATGCATGGTCATTTTATTTTATTATCAAATAATTACTCGAATGAATTAAAGTGTATATCTGTTACATGTATAACTCATTCCTAGTGAATATTCATACAAAAAATAATACCTATGAATATTGATATTACACGTATTTATTTATGAACGAGGAAAGTTATGCCCGATCTGTGTTTACTCTGTTTGCAAAGACGTTAAAGAGCATAAACATGAAATAATAACATATTATTATATAAACATGATATTTCAACATACATAGATTAACAATTATAAATGCACATTATTTGTAAGTTACAACAGCCTAAACTTTCCACTAAAAAGGGGGATAGAGCATATACGACAAGACAAAAATAAATAAATCTATATACAGATGTATTATGCTAGTAGTAATACTGAAATATCACGTCCTATCTTTGAACAAAAGCGAACGATGCTTCCGGTTATTTATATATGTGAATGCCGTAATACGGATATGAAAATTAACCCCTCACTGTGGACTTCATGTAATAAAATAATAATGCGATCATGTACGTTTATTAGAATATTACATATATTTCATAATGGCATAAGTACACATATTTTTGGTATCACTAAACACCTTAGAGTCACATCTATTATTATTCCATACGCAAACAGAGCAGACCATGATAAGACGACTACTGTAGGAACCATAATATTTGAATCTACTCTGCTTGCAAATGCGTGAAAATCTTAAAAAACACATTATACCAACTATCATGAACCGACATAATTATTCTATGTTCCAAACCATATGCAATAAAACGGAAGATTCCTTGGATAAAAATTGAAAATTGAAAGTTGAATTCTCGTCGCGTCGTATACGAGATGATTGGCCATTTACTACATAGATAGGTATTTTAGTCTTTTATCAGCTTTGCAAAGAGTGTGGACCCAGACCAGATGGTAGGAGCCGCCGTCTGACTAGGGTCTACTCTGTTTGCTTAAAGAAATATATAAATCTTAATTCACCGTTTTACCATAATCAAAACCTTTCTTGTTGGACCATTATTTTATGCAGACATTCATTTTTACTTGAATATTCATGGAATATATTGTTAAACAAAAGAAAACAAAGTTTTGCTCACAAACTTAGTCAAAAAAGAAATTATGTAAGTTTGCGATTTTTGAATGTACAAATAAAATTAAATAGTATTTGTCTTTAACATTCATCTGCTAGATTCAACGAAAATCTTAAATATTCCTAAACATTAGAAACTTTCAACACCGTAGCTCTGTTAACAAAGGCATTTTCTATTACACCACACGTATATGTACTTTGAAGTAAGTGCGAAGTTTTAGTAAAGAAGAATTGGTTCTTTGTTTTTAGGTGGATGACTGACTAATGCAGGGTGGTAGTCATGCAGAATGATCCTAGAGGAGCGTTCTGAAAGACTTTCACCCTGCATTAAGCTGGCACCTGGCTTAAAGACCGAAAATGATACTTGTTTTAGTGTTGGAAGTATCGGGTTTGTTTTAATTGTATTAGGTTAAATGCAGAACAATACATGTTGATACAGTAAAACCCCGCTAATGCGACCACCTAAAAGAGATATAATTCTGGGTGGTACAGGCAGGTAGTAGCTTAATGCAGGGCAAACGTAATGCAGAAAGCTCCAAGAGGAGCTTTCTGCATTACTTTTGTCCTGCATTAAGCAACCACCTGCTTATAAACAGGGTTACAGATAAGGGGAGTATTGGGGTATTTACCCAATTAAAATTGTGGAAAAAGCAATTGTTTTTCAAAACAATGAGTAACAAAAAGAAAATAAATATAGCAAAAAAGCATAAGAAATTTAGAATACCTAATGAGAATATGAATAATACCCAATTACGAAAATAATTACGAAAATTGCCAATACCCATTAAAAATTGCAAATACCCAATTCTGCAAAAGATCAAGGAGTAAATACCCAATTGCATCAAAACCTTATCTGTAACCCTTTTATAAAGACACCCATATTTATTCATTAAGTGGTCACATTAAAGGGTTCTACTGTATATGTTATATCATGTTGAAATTAACATATTCACTGTTGAATATGCATGTCAGTCTTATGATTATTTATTGGCTAATATTTTTAATGTAAGCCAATGTTTTGCTTTGACTAAAACTAATTGGCGAATGTTTGTCTAGTGTCTCTAAAATGAGCTGCTGACAAATAGTGTAGACATAGATCACTCTGTCCATTCTGGTACTATCTTGATTGCTTTACAAACCATTTTCCAAAGAACAGTTCAACAAATCAAATTTTGCAGATACTGTAGACATTTTCAAACGAAACTTAGACAATGAGATTTCTATGTTTCTGTCTTCTTTGTTTCTTTGTTTGTCTTTGTGGTTTTTTGTTTTGTTTTTTTGTTTTCTTCTAATTTTTGTTAAATCTAAATTTATCTATCTGTCCATCCATCCATCTATCAACCATTAATTAATTAATTTATTCATTTATTGTTTGATATATCTGTTTATATTTATTATCTTGTCATTTGCATGGTCTACTTTAGTAATTTACTTGATCAAATTCATTTGTTGCGTTCTGCATTAATTTATTTCTTTATTAGATAAATAAATAAACAAACAAACAAATAAATAGTGAGTTTTGTTTCGTGTATGGTTGTTTATTGCAAACTATCTACCTTGACAATGTATATTAACAAAGTTTGTGAAATAATACGACACCAGACACAATCCTCTAATAGTTAATTATTGTTTTCTTTGAATGATTTTCAACTGGTGTATTTGTCTAATGCTTAAGTCAATCAACAAACCCACTCAGTATTAAGAGATCGGACTTCCGATATTTTATAAGTGTGATAGATGTTTTGTTTTAGTGTTTATGAGCATTGGTGACGTGTTCAAGTATCAAAAACTCCGCCCAGTGACACGTAGTTTCTTTACTTTCGGGGAAATCCAAATCCGTTTATGTTGCAAAAAGATGTCGGTTGCAAGAAATGCTCTTTGGGTTTATAAATACATACATGTACTCTAAATCAAATAGAAGATACTAGAGAATCATTAACGGCAGATGTGCGTCTCTTAAAGTGCATTTTTATTTAGTACTTGACGTATGTTTAACGTATTTATGAACATAGTTGATTCAGATCAGACGGTTTCTACAGAACAGTACCTGTTGCTCTATTTATGCTTGAAGTACTGTAAAGTTTCGCTGAGACGACCACTCTAAATAAATAAATCTTATTCGGATTTTTAAAACAGATGGTAGCTTAATACAAAAAAGCTCATATAGGAGCTTACATTACTTTGGCCCTGCATTAAGTACCCACACACTTTATGTTAATAAATCACGAGGACGCATTAAATTAGTGAGCCTTTACTGTAATATACAGTAAAACCCCTCTAAACCGGAATTCTAGTAGAGAAGAACTTAGTTACTTTTAGGCAGGTGGCTGCTTAACGCAGGGTGAAAGTCATGCAGAAAGCTCCTATAGGAGCTTTCTGCATGACTTTCACCTTGCATTAAGCTGCCACCTGTCCCCATGACCGATATTTATACTAAATTTAACGTCTGGTTTAGAGAGGTTTTACTGTAGATATGAATCTACAGTTTCCTCGAAAAGACTTCTCCTTTCCAAAAGTACATTAACCCATTTCCTCTTAATGATGCCTTTTGGCACCACTGTAAAAGTCACGTTTTTAAACCTTTTGCACATGTCCTATTTATCACAATTATTTCAAATAACACTAAAAAATCGTTTATCTCTATAGTAAATGCTATAGTAGATTTATTTAAAGAGATTGGGTCTAAAATAATCTAGGAAGGAATAGGTTGAACATTTCCCTCGTACAATCGCTTTTCACGCCTTTGTAAACAAAGCAGATCTGAATCGGACGGTTCCAATAGGAGCCGTCTGATCTGGGTCTGCTCTTTTTGTTTGTGAAATTAAAATCTGACTCTGCAGTGTCTACCAGTACCAAAATATTCGGTGTAAAAATGCCATTATAAATCTTCAGTTAAAACAATTCACGGTGACATTATTTCTTAAATGAATATTTATCAGGGAAATGGTTAATTAATATTCATACTGACTTTATTTCATGCATAAATATTCATGAGGTAAAGGGTTCACAAACACATTTCCGACTTTGTAATTACAGTCGAACCTGTCCGAAGCGACAATTCATTTCTTAAACATAGGAGTGCTGTCCCAGATCAGACGCAGCCTTTTCAAGGCGGTGTCTGATCAGGGATTTCACTATTTGTCTCAATCTCTATTTCTATATATGTGCTTTATTCCTTTGAAAATTGCATTTATTTATCTCATTTCCTTATTTTACTGAATGAATTGTAGACGAAAATTTAAAATTTGGCACCGAAAGGGTTAAAAAGCATATGGGTGCTTAATGCAGGTCAAAAGTAATGCAGAAAGCTCTTGAACAAATCGGACGTAAAATAAAAACAACTGACCAGGGTTTTAGTAGACAGTATTTTCAACAGAACAAAGGCCAAGCTTTTACCGTCACATTGTATAAACAAATGCCATTTTTTAGAAAAGCAGCGGAAACACAATGTCCTGCGCGTAAGACGTAAACAAAACGACCATGTAATGTCTATATTTGGCATGTAAAGTAGGAAGGAGGCTGTTGAGTGTGTCGTAGGCGGAGTCAAACACGCTGCTTGTGTGTGTTCATTAACAGTAGATTTGGTCATTAAGCAACAGTGTTCACTGGATATAGTCGCTTGCATTTGACATCTTGCATGTATGTGTTTGATTTTCTCTCGAAAAAACCCCGTAATACTGTACTCATTTCTCTGCTGGTTCTTGTGTGATTCCATTGTTTTGAACAGTTTTATTTGGAGGATATTTAAACGGTGAGTAAATCAGGGAACCCAGTGCGCAGCGACAACCAACTAGATCTATATTTGTCGATCACTGTACTGTTAGCCCATCCCATACAATGGTATTCCGTCGAATACGCAATCAGTCGCCTGTACGAAACTGGCCGATAAAGTCACTTGTTCGATAAAGGCGTTCATAAAACATTCTTTCAAGGGAGCTAACAGAGCGTAACACATGTATGCCAATACAGGAAATTTATTGAATGAAAGTATGTATACATATACGTAAAATGACATTGTTAGATAAATGTTTTTTAGCGATTCGGTATAAATATTTATCTCATAAATATTCATGTAAAGTAAGTAATGTAAGTTTGAATATTAATTTGTTGATTTTTTAAAGTGTGATATGAACACATAATACGTTGGCCACTGCAGGAACTATAGACTCAGATCTACATCATGCCATACGTATACAGCACATACCCTTTGGTCAACAGTCTTACATGGGTCTGCTGTATTTGCAAAGGCTCTCATCTTTGTTAGTTTAAACATATTTATTTCAGAAATGTGCATGTAAACAATTGTACATTACAGAAAAAAGGATTGAAACGAAATACTATACATGTATAAGTCTTATAAAGTTTCTCTCCATCAGATATTGACCGTACACATATAGACGGGGATATTTAAGTTAACACGCTTTGAGTAATAATCTGTTGGTTTACTAAGTAAGGATCGAAAATGAAAAAAACAGAAGAAAAAGGAAAACAAAAGTAAATGAAAAACATACAAACAAACAAACAAACAAAAATACGAAATAGGCGTAGATCTATACGTACAGTAAAACTTCGATTATCCGAACACTAAAATACGTATTATTATCGATCTTTAAGACAGATGGCAGCTTAATGCATGGCGAAAGTCATGCAGAAAGCTCCTCTAGGAGCTTTCTGCATGACTTTCACCATGCATTTAGCAGCCACCTGTCTAAAAGGGTCTAAATTCTTCTATACCGAAAATTCGAATAATCGAGGTTTTACTGTATATTACACACAAGAGAGAGTATTGGGTGGGGCGGGCGGAGATCACCGTGGAAACAAGTTATGGGACAAATTATAAAGTAGTATCAACAGTGCTCAATCCATTTGTGCCTAGTGTTCCTTTAAAGGGACATATGCAAACAGTGTAGACCCAGATCAGAGGGCTCCTGGAGGAACTTTCTGATCAGGGTCTGCACTGTTTGCTGAAACCATCTATGCAAATGGCTTATTCAAGAAACTATTTTGTTTGCTGTGCACCCTCCACATAAAAAATGGATGGGTTCTAAAGTAAGGACTGGACTTGTTTTACTTAAATGGGTTAATGCGAGAAGAAAGAAATGCAAAAAGGTCCTAAAATGAGCTTTCTGCATAACTGCCTTCCAGTCTTAAGATGCCACCTGTCTCCAAACTCAAGAATCGGTGGTCGCTGTAGACAGATAGACGTTGCTTTACTGAATAGGCAAAGGTTCAGCATGGTAAAAATAAAAACAACACGTAAACGTTTCAAATGGACCTGAATATCGCTAGAAAAATCTATTTGCTACGTTCTGTGATGAGTGGGGGTACGTCTTTCCTAGTATTTACATTAGAACCTCTCTAAAGCGACCACTAAGTGTATTGACATGTTAACCCATTACCTCATAGGCTAATTTTAGATTCAACCTCTTTGAATAAATCTACCGAAAAGGAGCATTAACTAGAGGAAAGGAAAATTTTAGAATTTTGTAGTTTGAAACCATTGTGATAAATAGAGCTGTGTTTAACCATTTACGCCATAAATACGCCTTTCTACGCTTTTAAAAACAGAGTAGACCCAGATCAGACAGCTGCTTAAGGAGATGTCTGACCATGGTCTGTTCTGGTTGCTAATGAACTAAAACAGTCATGATTCTGTATTTTCTACCATGTCCAAAAAGCTTATGTTCGGGCGCTGTTATAAAAATAATGCGATCAATATTCATGATGTCTTTATTTCTTATATGAATATTCATGACGTAAATGATTAAGACACAGAATAATACATCTCTTTGATGTTCGTTTAAGAAAGGTTTTACTGAATCAGTATGCAGTAAACCCCCCTCTAAACCGGGTGTTCAATTTAGAATAAATATCGGTCTTCTAGACAGGTGGCAGCTTAATGCAGGATGAAAGTCATGCCGAAAGCTCCTCTACATCACAGGGTAATTACTTCTTACATGAATACGTGTACTTAAAAAGGTTAAAAGTAATTCGAGTTCTTAGAATGGGCATCTTTAATAGCTTATAGCTTGTTTTCCTTTGTGTACGTTATAAGTATTGATATAAATGTATATATGCATTATGTTTGAGCAACTTTACATACATAGTTTTCCGATTTGTAACAGTATGAAGAACTTCACAAAATTGTATTGTTAACCATTTACTCCATAGATCTATACGCCTGTTAATGCTTTTTCAAACAGAGAAGACCCAGAGTCAGACAGCTCCTTTAGGAGATGTCTGATCAAGGTCTGCTCTATTTGCTTATGGAGTTATACAGACTGGTCTGATTCTATAGTTTCTGGCATGGCTAAATATTTCTCTTGTCTATTAAAAATTAGTTTATTAATATTTCTGATCATTATTCATAGTCATTATTTCTTACATGAATATGCATGGAGAAAATGGTTTATGGTACTTATTTCTGTGTAAGATAAGTAATTCAGTAAAAACACTCCCATCCGGACTTTGAAATTAGTACCAATCAGCTTAACCCTTTCCCTGTTCTATGTTTATTTCAAATTTCAATACCTACTGAATATTCGTTGGCGAATTAGTTATAATGAAATATGGAAGGTGGAAGATTGTAGCCATTTTAGAATGTAAAGACACAGTTCTATCAAATTCCATTAGCAAACAGAGTAGATCATGACCAGAGGAGCCGTCTGGTCTGGGTCTACTCTCTTTGCAAACGCGTGAAAAGACGTCCAAAAATATGAAGCAAAGGGTTAATGCAGGATGAAAGTCATGGTGAAAGCTCCTTTAGAAGCTTCCTGTATGACTTTCACCCTGAATTAAGCAGCCACCTGTCTAAACGAGAGTTATGTAAGTTTTATGACAAACAAGCAGGCAAGCTCTGTCGGTTGTGGGGCGAATACCAAGACGAGCGGAGGCGAAATGCGTAAAGTCCCGTGACGAACGTTCCAAAGCCCATCGGGAACCGGTTAGAACCAGTTCAGTTTGAAATTTCGACAGCCATCACAGCATGACTTTGTTTCCCACCGCCTCCCCGTATCTTCTACCAATTTCTTTTCATTGGTCGCATGAGTTCTTATATTGTGCATAAGCAATCTTCTTCGAAGAATATTGTATATGGGTTTCATTTGATCTTATAAATATATAGTTTTATGTGGTTACTCGATCGCATAAAATGTTTATATGTAGGTATGATTAGTTCTAGTCATTGTATAATGAAATACAACGGCACTTATGTGACCAATTCATGACAAAAATCTGTCTTTCTTGTTTCTGCCACGAGGTATAAAAGTATCTAAATTCCTATCTACTAAAATTACGGCTTTGAGAGATTTTACTGTATAATGGATGAATACGTCTATTACAATCTGTATTGAAACTTTGGCGGCTGACATTAGTAATTGGTGATTTGTTACATCTGATATTAGGATTAACTCATATATTATATATCAGGATAAATTCAAATATCAGAGATCAGGATCTATTCAGTTATCATATAACCAGGATCATGTTTTATTAGGATAAGTTTACTAAGAATCTTAGACTTAACCATTTATGAGAAAAATGATTACATCATGGATGTTAATTAGACTAATTTTATAATAGCGCATGGACACATAAAATGGCCAAGGTAGAAACTGTAGAATCGGATCTATATTATTAAATAAGCAAACAGAGTAGACCCTGACCAGACGGCTCCATTAGGAGCCGTCTGATCTTGGTCTTCACTGTTTGCAAAGGCGTAGAAAGGCGTATTTATGGAGTGAAGGGTTAACCCATTAGATCATAGGCTATTTTTAGATACAACCTCTTTGAATACATCTACCGAAAGGAGCATTAACTAGAAAAAAGGATTTTTTTTTTAATTTTGTAGTTTGAAACCATTGTGATAAATAGAGCATTTGCTCCTATAGGAGAATACAGAATGGTTCCAAAAAGTGACTTTTACAGAGTCGTCAATATGAGGGAAAGGGTTAAACATGCTCAAATACATAACTTGGTGTCGCGCATCGAAACATAAGCTTGTTGTCATTATAACTCTAGATCAGCCGTCATGCCATATATTCGACGTCTTGTCTGAATCTTCATTGTTTCGATAAGACCGATATTACAATGGTCTTCAGTGTTTGCTGAGACCCGGCGATGCAGTTGTTGTTGTACTGGGTAACTATTAGACTATTTTATATATTTATTCTGCAGGCATGGCTGCGATGGGTACCATTGACGCTAGGGACGAACTACGACAAAGCATCTTAAGGAGACGACACGACATAACGGTGGACTTCAGTCCCAGGCCCATCCTGCCAGTGAGTTAACGTCATAAAATTGTATTTACGAAACATTCAATATTGTTTAATGATAAAGATAAATATTTGTTTTCATTCATTCATTTTTATTCATTTGTATTTTTAATTAATTAATTCATTCATTGATTCATTCGTTGGTTCGTTCATCTTTCCATCCATCCATCCATCCATCCATCCATCCATCCATCCATCCATCCATCCATCCATCCATCCATCCATCCATCCATCCATCCATCCATCAATCCATCCATCCATCCATCCATCCATCCATCCATCCATCCATCCATCCATCCATCCATCCATCCATCCATCCATCCATCCATCCATTCATCCATCCATCCATCCATCCTCCATCCATCCATCCATCCATCCATCCATCCATCCACCCATCCATCCATCCATCCACCCATCCATCCATCCATCCACGCATCCATCCATCCATCCATCCATCCATCCATCCATCCATCCATCCATCCATCCATCCATCCATCCATCCATCCATCCATCCATCCATCCATCCATCCATCCATCCATCCATCCATCCATCCATCCATCCATCCATCCATCCATCCATCCATCCATCCATCCATCCATCCATCCATCCATCCATCCATCCTTCCATCCATCCATCCATCCATCCATCCATCCATCCATCCATCCATCCATCCATCCATCCATCCATCCATCCATCCATCCATCCATCCATCCATCCGCCCATCAATCCATCCATCCATCCATCCATCCATCCATTCATTCATCCATCCACCCTTCCATCCGCCCGTTCGTAAACATTTACCCGATTCTTCAGTTTTTGTCTTCGCCAAAACCAAACCCTGCTGTCATTATAAAATTCAGCTGATTAATATTGACGATGTCATTATTTCTTTCATGAATATTCAAAGAGTGAGGTCTATAGGAGCTTTTTACATTACTTTCTACATGTAGGATAGTTTAACACCCCTCTGTCTTCCTGTTGATAATTATATTGACTTACAAAGAAGCGGTCAATATCGTATACAGACAAAAGCACATTTCCCAGGCTAAAGTTCATTATGATGATAGACAGCTGTTAACCCGTCGCTTGCTGTTCACGTCAATATACCTACCTGTAAATAGTGAAGACCCAGATGAGACAGCTCCTGCAGGAGCTGTCTCACCAGGGTCTGCACTATTTACAAGTTGATTGTGCAACCAGTGCACTCCACAGCTGTGATTGCATAGCGAAATACTTGTACACAGTGAAGATATATGTAATTATACAACAGGACATGGGCAAAGAAGGATAAATGTATTTCAAAATTCAGCAAGAGAAGGGTTAATGTTTATATAAATATCGCTCTTGTTACAGTTGACGCCTGGTGAAATAGAGAAAGAAAGAAGACGGAAGGAAAGTAACCGGCGATCTGCCCAGAGGAGTCGCCTAAAACTCAAGGCAGAAGATGAAAGGACCAAAAAGGTAACGTTTGCTTAACTCGCCGACAATTCGACATTTTAACCCTTCACTTGATGAATTTTAAAACATTTCTCCTTCTTTACCTTTGCCCTGTTGGATAATTACATGTATCTTCACTGTGTACAAATATATCGCTGTGTAATCACTGCTCTGGAGTGCATATTGGTTGCACAATCAACTTGTAAATAGTGCAGACCCTGATGAGACAGCTCCTGCAGGAGCTGTCTCATCTGGGTCTTCACTATTTACAGGTATGTATATTGACGTGAATAGCAAGCGAAGGGTTAACCCATTATCTGACGAACATAGATGTAACAAAGTATGGCTCAATTAATTTTAACCTTTAGCCTGCTGAGCAAATTATTTTGACAGAATTTTTCACCTACTACATTTTCAGATGTCAAGCTATAATAAATGTGTCTACCAAAATGCATTACGGGTGTCAAACAGTTTGGAATCTGATGAGATGCCGAGTTACTCGGCGTCTCATCTGGATCCAAACTGATGGCATAGGTATTCACTCATCCACCCATAGCAGGCTAAAGGTTAATTATATGTACATTTTTTGATAATGGCATATGGACACAGAAATAGTTGGCCTTTACGAAAACTGCAGCTTCAGATCTATATCGTTTCATAAGCACACATAGCTGTCTGCTCTGAGACTATGTTAGCAAAGACGCCAACGTGTGTCTCAAGTAAGTATAGAGTTAATTGAATATGCCACCTTCCTAAGAGTTGACACTGGATCCTGTTTGACTGACATCTTAGGGAATGAACACGTGCATCTTAACCATTTACTCCATAGCAGAACAACAGATAAGCAAATACGAAACTCGTTATTTCTCCATCAAACCTTATGTTGTGACCACTCTTTAGAATCGTCTCTTCGAGACGATTCTAAAGAGTGGTCACAACATTGGACTTCGTGGAGAAATAAAGTTATTCATGAAAATATTTTAACTTATTCATCTTATCTGGATCCCTGTCATAAAAACGCATTTTCTACGCCTTTGAAACATAGTATAGACCCAGACCAGGCGACTTCTGGAGAAGCCCCCTGATCAGGGTCAACTCTGTATAGTAATACAATACTATACATCTGATTCGACAGTTTCTTCCTTGGTCAAATGTACCTGGTCTGGATTCATATGTCATTATAAACATTGGTGTAATTAATATTTGTGATGAAATTATTTCTTACATGAATAAAAATATTATGCATAAGATAAAAAGAATGAATAAAAACGTATTTTCATATTTATCGATAATATATTGCTCAATAGTTTCAGTGAATAAAGATGAAGATACAGTAAAACTCCGCTAAACCGGGTGTAAAAAATAGTATCAATAGATACTGTCTTATAGACAGGGACCAGTCTAGCTAGCTAATGCAGGTTGAAAGTCATACAGAAAGCTCCAAAAGGAGCTTTCTGTATGACTTTCAACCTGCATTAAGCAGACACCTTTTTGCAATGGCCTACATTCTTCTGTACTGAAATTCCGGTTTAGAGAGGTTTTACTGTACTTGTCCAAGCTATCTGGTTAGCCTAAAATTACATTCGTTTTATCAGCCAACTTGAAACTAAAGCAAACAAATAACTTTATCAGTAAAATGCAAATTAGAAGAACAAAAATATTACATTATATTTACATTTTATTTGTCGAAAGTCCGTGATTTCTATTTTTAATATCCATTTCAATATTTCACAGATTCTTCAGCAGGAAACAAACAGGAAAGAAAGACTGATGAAGACATTAGAGGACAAACGAAAATTGAAAGCCGCCATGATACAGTATTTACTTAAACAAAATTATACTGTATCTTCCATTCAACAGGCCTTGCAAAATGTCAACGAAAGCAACCAATCTTCCTTTACAACAAAACATATTCCCTGTAATAAACGGCTACCTAACCTCCACCAGTTAGGTATCAACGGCAATGTGCATGTACCATCCGCAGACAGTCACCAGTTAGGTATCAACGATACTATGCATGTACCATCCGCGGACAGTCGCCAGTTAGGTATAATTGACAATGTGCATGTACCATCCGCAGACAGTCACCAGTTAGGTATCAACGACAATGTGCATGTACCATCCGCAGACAGTCACCAGTTAGGTATCAACGATACTATGCATGTACCATCCGCGGACAGTCGCCAGTTAGGTATCAACGACAATGTGCATGTACCATCCTCGGACAGTCACCAGTTATGTATCAACGACACTGTGCATTTACCATCCGCGGACAGTCGCCAGTTAGGTATAATTGACAATGTGCATGTACCATCCATAGACAGTCAGTCAGGTGATCAAATCGACACATTGTTTTGTAGGCCTAGATGTATCAGTGAAATGAATGTAGCTATGGCAACAAGGAATGCCAATCGAACAACCAGTGCGATTTTCAACGAGACAGTTACTGCCCAGAACCAGAGTTTCCAGTACATACAACCTCAGCCTGACTCCGAATTATCACAGTCGGTGAAGGACATTGTAACTGACCTTATGGCGTTCGATAATTTAGAGTCTCCTTCAACTTTGCCATACGCGGCCGGTGGAGGCCAGAACAGTGTCTTCAATGGGGTCGATGAGTCTGTTGTCCCGGGCAATACGACATTTACCAATATACCAACTCCAGGAAATTTCATGTCGCTCATGGATTTACAACTGATTCCTTACTGTAACAATATAAGCCAATATGATGATCTGTCCTTTTACGTACAGTAGAACATTGCTCAAACTGCCATCAAAAAGATGCCTAATTATGGGTCTGTAAGGCAGATACATGTAGTAGCTTAATGCAGGTCAAAGTCACGCAGTAAGCTCCTGGAGGAGTTTTCTGCATTACTTTTAACCTGCATTGAACAACAACATGTTTTTAATACTATTTTCAATAAATGAATGGCTGGTTAGGACAGGATCTCCTATATACAGTTAAGCCTTCTCTTGCTAAATTTTTAAAATGCATTTCTCCTTCTTCACCCATGCCCTGTGTTATAATTACATATATCTTCACTGTGTACACGTATTTCGCTGTGAAATCACTACTGTGGAGTGTACTGGTTGCACAATCAATTTGTAAATAGTGCAGACTATTTACAGGTAGGTATATTGACGTTAACAGCAAGCGAAGGGTTAAGCCTTCTTCAGCGATAAACAAAATACCAAAAAATATCTCTGATAACGGCTACTAAATTACATTAAGTATTTTGTGTTAAAAGCAGGTGGCTGCTTAAATGAAGGTGAACTTAAAACAGAACGCTCATTTCACCTTGCTTTAAGCAGCCACCTGCCCTATATACCAACTAATTAACACAATTTAGTGGCCGTTATAGAGAGGTTTTATTGTAAATCTAATTCTGAGGTTTTAAGGCGGGTTGCAGCTTATTGTAGAGTGAACGTTATGCAGAAAGCTCTTCTAGGAGCTTTCTGCATTACTTTCGTCCTACATGACGCAACCCTGTACTCCTTTAGACATTCAATTTTTATTTAGTATGTGATCACTATAGACATGCTCTATTGTGTCCCATCGTGACAGCGTCTCAAGGGGCTTAGTCAAACAATATAGACCGAGAACAGAGGGCTCATATAGGATATGCACTGTTAGTTTGATATTTTTCACGCCAATGCTTTATATACATTAAAACCTTTCTATAACGACCACTTAATTACATAAAGTATTTTGTGTCTTTAGGGCAGGTGGCTGCTTAAAGCAAGGTGAACGTAAAACAGAACGCTCCTATAGGAACGTTCTGTTTTACGTTCACCTTGCTTTAAGCAGCCACTTGTCCTAAATACCAACCAATTAACACAATGTAGTGGTCGTTATAGAGAGGTTTTACTGTACGTACTATCTGTCCTACTAATGTTAGTAAGAGTCGCCTGAAATGCTCATTAGGACAGTGCATGTGTATTGATATTCGTATTGGTTAACCCTTTACTCAATGAGTATTCATGTAAAACGTAATGACGTCATTAGTGTTTATTTTGATATTATAAGCAAACGTCTGCTCGGAATGTACTCTGTTTGCATATGCGTAGAAAGGCATAATTATGGAGTAAATGTTTAACCTCTAGCCTGCTATGAGCGGATGAGTGAATACCTATGCAAACAGTTTGGATCCAGATGAGACGCCGAGTAACTCGGCGTCTCATCAGGATCCAAACTGTTTGCCACCCTGGTTGCATTTTGGTAGATACATGGATTATAACTTGAATTTTTAAAATGCAGTAGGTAAAAGGTTCTGTAAAAATGATTTGCTCAGCAGGCTAAAGGTTTAAAGAATTGCAGTCGAAAGACGTATTGCACTCGTCATTGATAACCTTTAACCTTATGATGTTGTTCAAACCTACGCTCAAACTACTCTCAAGCTGTTAGTTCACTTTCGATTCGTTTAAGCATAGATGGAAACATTGACATAGTTTCTAATAGTTTGGATCCTGATAAGGCGCCGAATTACTCGCGTCGAACCGGAAGCCAACTGTTCGCAAATGTCAGTTTTTACATGTAGTAGGATATGTACAAAAGCCCAATACAGTGCTCCCTCTCTACAACGACACCCTTTGGGATACGAAAATTGTATGTGTTGTTCAGAGGGAGTTGTTATAGGGAGGGGAAATCAAACATAATTAACTTGTTTGCAGATCCCCAGATAATGTATATTTCTAGAGCTAAAACCGTTATGCCTCCATCAAACCCTATGTTGTGACCACTCTTTAGAATCGTCACAAAGCGAAGAGTGGTCACAACATAGGGTTTGATGGAGGCATAAAGAAAATACGATGGAAAAAGGTTGTTTCTGGAGCCTTGTTGTCTCGGAAACAGTGACATGCGTTGTTGTAAGGAGGGAATCGTTATTGAGAGGGTCGTTGTAGGGAGGGAGCACTGTAACCATATAGCAAATTAACTTAGAAGTAAAAACTTGGAAGATGGAAGTTTGAAGAAGGAATTTAGAATGTCACCACCGGGCTTTCGTATTTATGGGTTAACTATTTCGCTGCCAAATATTGTCGTCTGCCAATTATTGTCGTCTGAAAAATGTGTAGTCTGTTTCAAGTTTTGTTTGAAAACTTTCCCCCGATTTCTTTAAAAACATTGACACAGTAACAATGAGTTACTCCGCGGCTCATCAGGGTCCAAACTATTTGCATAGATTAGTCACAGATGCGACACTGACAGCGAAAGAGTTAAAGCAGACGACAATATGTATGAAAAACAAACTTCTAGTTAGATTCAGTAAACCCCTTTAAACCGGAACTTCAAATTTCGCCTTAATGCTAGTATCTAACCATTTCCTCCATAAATAAGCACTTCTACGCCTTTATAAACAGAGTAGACCCAGATCAGAAAGCTCCTGTAGGAGCCGTCTGATCAGGATCTGCTCTATTTGCTATATAAGCTATAATATAGATATATGATTTTAAAGTTCCTGCATGCATGGCCAAAATAGTGTGTCCATGTGCTATAACAAACACTTAATCTGGTTAATTTTGATGACGTCATCATTTGTTACATGACTTTTCATGGAACAAAGGGTAGAGACATATGAGAGCTTAGTGCAGAAATGACAGAAAGCATGACTTTTACCCCACAAAAAGCAGCTTCCTGCCTAAAAAGACCTATTTGTTTATATTAAGGTTCTAGTTTAAAGGAGTTTTACTGTAGTTCAAAAATATATGTTTATTGTTGATTTTATAATTCCAAACAGTGTATTCCGTGACATGTTGTTTTGAACATATCCTCTAATCACATAGTACATTTTTAAAGCCATTTATTTTATGAATACCCATACATGTAAAAGAAATAATTACCTAATGAAGAGTAATTATATGTACTTTTATAATGGCATATATGAACATGGCAACTGTCGGCATGGCACAGACTGTATAATCAGATTTAAATTGCAGTAAAACCTCTCTATAACGGCCACTAAATTACATCAAGTGTTTTGTTTTAAAAGCAGGTGGCTGCTTAAAGCAAGGTGAAAGTAAAACAGAACGCTCCTATAGGAGCGTTCTGTTTTACTTTCACCTTGCTTTAAGCTATAGGAGCGTTCTGTTTTACTTTCACCTTGCTTTAAGCAGCCACCTGCCCTAAATACCAACCAATTAACACAATTTAGTGGCCATTATAGAGAGGTTTTACTGTATTACATAATCAACCAAAGCAGATGCCGATTAGAGGCTCCCATTGGAGACGTCTTATCTTATTCAAATCAGTTTGCAAAGCCTAAATATGCCTAAACACGGAGAAAAGAGTTGAACTACCTCAATATGAAAAGTATACACATGTATATTCAAAGCCTAGGATTGCACGAAAGTAATAAGTTGCACACATAACAAATTGCAATGAAAGTTTGACAACGTTGACAATTTGATTCTGGTCTTTGTAACTAGTGACGCAAAATAAGTGAAACGGTTCGTGCTATGAATGTCAATGAAAATAAACATTTACTCCTTGTAGTGAAACAGTATAATTATTTGAAAATCTATTTCTCTATATCGCAATCTATGAAATGAATGAACCGACTTCTTGGGAAACAGGTCCCATTGCATTGCAAACAGGATAGACCCGGACTAGAGACTGCGTCTCTGACTTGCCGTCATGTCAGGATCTGCACTGTTTGTTATTCACCAGAATTTGTAGCACTTTATTCAATTTGGTTCTATTCATAGTCGAAATCGACCATAGGCATCACTGTTGATCCGGGTCTAATCTGTTTTCAATGCAATACGGCCAATTTTTTGCGCGTGTTTGATACTGTTTGTAAAGAAATTAACTCTTTGCACGCTAGCGGTGAAACTGTGATTACCTATGCAAACAGTTTGGATCCAGATGAGACGCCGCATAATGCGACGTCTCCTCAGGATTCAAACTGTTTGACACTCTGACAATATTGTTTTGCGAAGAAATGAGAGACAATTTATTTTCAGAAAATTGAAGCAGACGACAATTGTTGCAGACGAAACATTACTTAAGATAACGCAACAGCCGACACTCTTAGCAGATGCATCGAGGTGTTTCGAGTGGGAAGTACATATGTAAGAATTCTTTGCACGCTAAGTAATGTCTCGTCTGCAACAATTGTCGTCTGCTTCAATTCTAAAAATAAATTTTCTCTCATTTCTTTGCAAAAATATGGTTATAGTGACGAACATTTTGGATCCAGATAAGACGTCGCATTATGGGGACTCATCTGGATCCAAACTATTTGCATAGGTAATCACGGTTTCACAGCTAGCATGCAAAGAGTCGGGTCCGGTTAATTAGGGTCTGAGTCTGACTTCATTCTCAAGTATCTGATTTGTCAGATGTTGAACAAGCTCAAAATCTGACAAATCAGATGCTTGACAATGAAGATAATTACAGTGGGATAAACTGTGAAACGTATGCAACAAATAAAGAACATTGCATTTTGTATTGTAGTGTATATTGTAATGTATTACATTGTATTGTACATGTATTACACTATATTGCACATGTATTACATTGTATTGTACATGTATTACATTGTATTGTACATGTATTACATTGTATTGTACATGTATTACACTATATTGTACATGTATTACATTGTATTGTACATGTATTACATTGTATTGTACATGTATCACACTATATTGTACATGTATTACATTGTATTGTATATGTATTACATTGTATTGTACATGTATTACAGTGTATTGTACATGTATTACACTATGTTGTACATGTACATGTATTACATTGTATTGTACATGTATTACATTGTTTTGTACATGTATTACACTATATTGTACATGTATTACATTGTATTGTACATGTATTACATTGTTTTGTACATGTATTACACTATATTGTACATGTATTACAGTGTATTGTACATGTATTACAGTGTCATGTTTTGTATTGTACATCATTTTTTTGTATTACTTTATATTGTGCATGCATTGCATTGTACTGCATTGACTTGCATTGTATATGTACTACAATTATTGAATTGTATTAACAAATTATTTTTCCTACAATAAATAACTGACATATTCAATTGTTTGGATTTTGTTTTGCTCGTGTTGGTCTGTCTCCATGTGATCTGCAAGTAACCTTCCTTTATCAAGACCAAATGCACCTATTATTATATATTATATATAATTATATATAATATACAGTAAAACCCCGCTAATGCGACAACTTAAAAGAGGTAAAAATCTGGGTGCTAGATGCAGGTGGTAGAAATTCAGAAAGCTCCCAGCTTATAAAGACATTCATGTATATTCATTAAGTGGTCGCATTAGAGGGGTTCTACTGTACCTAATATTTACTCTTTACTGCATAATTCCACCATGTGATGCTTTTGCAAACGGAGTAGATCTAGTATGTATTTTACTTATTTTGAAAACCCCAGTTACATACTTGCTAAAACTTGAAGAAAAAACACTAATTTGGCTATTTCTATAGCATTTGTATGAATTTTAATATAACAGTTCTTGCACAATAATGTTTTCATGTACATTTTCTTCTTAACATGATCATCTCTGCCTGCGACGCATTTTGACACTTTCCTTAAAGAATATTCATGTAAGAAATAATGAGGTCATGTATATTAATTAGACTAATTGTTATAGAAGCAAATGGACACATGATGTTTAGTTCAGGCAGAAACTATAGAAGAATATCTATATTATATCAAAAGCAAACAGAGCAGACTTATAGGAGCCGTCGGATCTGGGTCTACTCTGTTTGCAAAGGCATAGAAAGGCATATTTATGGAGCAAAGGGTTAAGCTGTCTAAAATTACATAAATCATTTTATATATGTTGAGAAGAAGTACAGTAAAACCTCTCTATAACGGCCACTAATTGAGTTAATTAGCTAGTATTTAGGGCAGGTGGCTGCTTAAAGCAAGTTGAAAGTAAAACAAAACTCTCCTATAGGAGCGTTCTGTTTTACTTTTACCTTGCTTTAAGCAGCCACCTGCATTCAGCAGAAACTACTTGATGTAATTTAGTTGTCGTTATAGAGAGGTTTTACTGTATATCGCCAAAAGAACCAATCGAATAAATGCCGAAAAAGATTGATATCGCAGACCCGATATTATTCGGCAATGTATTAGTATTCATTCCGGTTCGACACAGGCCGATAATATTTTGTTCTAGAACAAACATTATAAGTATCGATGAACACGGTTTGTTTTGAGTCACATGGGGCCATTTTTCGATATAAGTTCAAACTGACAATCTTCATAATAACGATTGAACCTAACAAATACTAAGTATTATGATGTTGTTTGAAATATGCGTTTATTGAAGGGGTTTCATTTTAACCATTTACTCTGTAATATTACTTGGTATACAGTGTAGACCCAGATCAGACTGCTCCTGTAGGAGCGATATGATCAGGGTCTGCTCTATTTGCTTATGATAAATTATAATATCTATATGCTTCTACAGTTATCTATGGTGTTAAGGGTAAACAAATTCAGTTGAAGCAATGAATCTAGACGTATGATTATTTCAAAATTATAATAGCATAAAATAACTATTATGATACATTTGTGATTATTTAAAGCAATAGTCTCTAATTGTAAAGGGTTTTTAACCCTTTGCCTCCATAAATACACATTTCTACGCCTCTGTAAAAGACACTTTTTGAAACCATTGTGATGAATAGAGCAGTTGCTCCTAAGTAACAAATGCTCTATTTATCACAATGGTTTCAGAACTGCACAATTCAAAAAAAAATCCTTTTCTCTAGTAAATGCTCCTTTTCGGTAGATTTATTCAAAGAGGTTGGGTCTAAAAAATAGCCTATGGAGGAAAGGGTTAAATGCCTAAACATTCGATCCACCATTTGTTTATGTGCTCAAAAGAAGTATATGGCAAGAAAGCCAGTCGAATAAACCATGAAGAAGATCAAACTGTCACGTGTTTGGTATAGAAGACCCTATGTTATTCGCCAATGTATTATTCTGATCGCGTTACAATGTAAAAGCATACGTGTATAGATATCGACGAAAAACGGTGTATTGTGTCACATGGACAGTTCAAACTGGCATAACTAACACCAAGTCCTTGACAATACAGCTGGTCTTCAACATCTCGAATTCAAGGGATTGTACAGATTACTTTGAGATAACAGAAGTTCGAGTCATCCGAATCCCTAATTTCGACAATTCTCAAGTTTACTGCTAAACCCTTTCCCTAATATTGACGACTTTATAGGAGCAAATGCTCTATTATCACAATGGTTTCAAACTACAAAGTTCTTAAACTTTCCTTTTCTCTAGTTAATTCTCCGTTTCGGTACATCTATTCAAAGAGGTTGTATCTAATAATAGCCTATGAGGTAACGCGTTAATGCGGGGATAAAACAATGCTGAGAGCTCCTATTATTCAACAGTACATGTACTTTTGACCTGCATTATCTAACTTTCCCTTTCCCTGTTCTGTATTTAGGCCAAATTCCAATACCTACTGAATATTCACTAACAAAATAGTTATAAATAAATATGGAAGGTGGAACATTGTAGACATTTTAGAAGGCAAAGAAACAGATCTATCATATTTTATTAGCAAACAGAGCAGACCCTGATCAGACGGCTCCTCTATGAGCCGTCTGATCTGGGTCTACTCTGTTTGTAAATGCGTGAAAACACGTTTATATGAGGGAAAGGGTTAAACTTACAATTCTGTATTGTAGATTAATTCTGTATTGTGGATTTTGGAACGACCAAACCAATGATTCTTTACTTTCTAAAATGGCTACAATGTTCTACCTTCCAATAACTATTTTGTCCATGAATATTCAGTAGTAATAGAAATTTGGACTAAATGTAGAACAGTGAAAGGGTTAAAAATATCATCAAATATATAACCTTTATACTCATGAATATAAAATTAATGTAAGAAATTGGCATATCATGAGTATTAAAGGACTGATATTTTAGTATTAACCCTTTCGCTATCAATGCCGGAGCTGTGATTACCTATGCAAACAGTTTGGATCCAAATGAGACGCCCAGTAAATCGGCGTCTCATCAGGATCCAAACTGTTTGTTACTGTTATTATGGTTTTGAAACAAAAATGAAGAAAATCAAAAGAATGAAAATTTGTAGCAGACGACAAAGTTAGCAGACGACAGAGGTTGGCAGCGAAAGGGTTAATGGACTGATATTTTAGTATAATGGACTGATATTTTTATTATACATGTATATCATTATGAACAATGATCATTTTTTAATATTGTAGAACTGCACAATCAGATCTGTATACAGTAAAACCTCTCTATAACGGCCACTAAATTGTGTTAATTAGTTGGTATTTTGAGAAGGTGGTTGCTTTAAGCATCCACCTGCCTTTAAAATAAAATATTTGATGTAATTTAGTGGTCATTATAGAGAGTTTGTACTGTACCACCATAAGCAAAGGTCGCACACCCTTATCAGATAACACATACGCCCGTCTGATCTTGATCTACGAGTCGACGTTTGCGTGAAATGTTTTTATCATGTAAAGCGTTAACTCTTTCGCTGCCAATGTATCATCTGTGATTGCCTATATGCAAATAATTTGGATCCAGATGAGACGCCGAGTAACTCGACGTCTCACCAGGATCCAAACTGTTCGTTACTGTGACTGTTTTTATGCAAAAATGAAGACAAATAATCTTTTTAAAAAAACAAAATGGAATACAAAGTTTGCAGACGACAAAATTTGACAGCGAAAGAGTGAACCAATCGATAATATCTTGTGACAAGTTTACTGTACATGTATTTTTCTGTATCGTCCCGCGGCTCAAGCCTCATCTGACAAAGCTGAAACAGGAAAGGTACATTGCAATGGTAAGGTAAGAGAAGGTAATGTTAGGACGGATGTCACATTGACATATTGTTCCGAAGGATTACGGTGCTCAATTCGGAGAGGATTTTTATTTAATTATGCCTCGCTGCAAAGTAAGTCTAATAATGAATAACAATTATTTTTATAATAGCACAAGGATACAGGAACTTTAGGCAATTGCATAAACTTTAGAACCATAACTATATTATATCATGAGCAAACAGAGCAGTTCCGGATCAAGACTCTCCTTTAGGACATAGAAAGGCGTAACCACGGAATAGGTTTGAGAGGTAGCATGCGTAAACAGTGCAGACCCAAGTCAGAGTCAGGAAGGAGGATCTGCACTGTTTGCTTGAATAGTTACTTCGATTATGCGACCTTTAAACCATTACCTCATAGACTATTTTAGATACAACCTATTAGAACAAATCTACCGAAAAGGAGCATTAACTAGAGAAAAGGAAAAGTTTAGAATTTTGTAGATCGAAACCATTGTGATAAATAGAGCATTTGCTCCTACAGGAGCAAATGCTCTATTTATCACAATGGTTTTACAAAGTGACTTCTATAGAGTCGTCAAAAGTCGTCAATATGAGGGAATGGGTTAAACCGTACTTTGTGAATGCTATGAATGCTTTAAGAGTCAACTGATCTGGGTCTGCACCGTTTGCCTACAATAAATGTCCTTATGAAGGCAGTCTAGGCACAATCAGGTTAATATGGATATAAGAAGATACCAAGGTACCGTAAAACCTTTCTAAACCGGACGGGGGAGACCGGGGCTAGTTGATACATGGGGCTAGATGGTACAGCACACATAATAATTGAAAACCTCCCAAAATGACGCCAATCACTTCATACTTAAAAACAGTAAACTATTGCGGCCGTTTGCTGTTGACGCCAACCTTCTACGACGATAACTGCTTATCGTAGGTCCATTTGTATGATTTATAACAACGTAAGTAAAATTTGGGTCATTTGGTTAATCAGTAACTAAGCGTTTA
This sequence comes from Azorinus chamasolen, assembly GCA_963576725.1. Classification (NCBI taxonomy): domain Eukaryota; kingdom Metazoa; phylum Mollusca; class Bivalvia; order Cardiida; family Solecurtidae; genus Azorinus; species Azorinus chamasolen. The sequence continues at coordinate 41,516,111 of OY755236.1, read as the reverse complement.
CTATTGTGAATTTACTTTATGTGTAAGGCTCAGCTTGAAACATAATGTGTTTGTAGCGATGGCATGAGCGTAATTTGGAACAATCTTGACCTAGGTAACATAAACGAGTCCATTTTTATAGGAAGTTGGCTTGGGGCTAATTGATACACATGCCCTGGGGCTATTTGATACAGTGTATCAACTAGCCCCATTCAAGACTTTAATATTATTATAGGTAAAAATAAACTAGATCTAAAATGTATAATTAGAAGTAATGTTGATGCAGTTGCTAGTTTATAAACTATTTTGTGTATAATCTATAATCTTATATAATCTACCAAATAACTGCATGCATTTAATAGTTATGTACGAAACAATGTGATTTTTTCCCTTCTTAAGGTAGATCTAGACGTTATTTATTAGACTATGTCTCCTCTAATATTTATATGGGGGATGCGTATTGTTTTTTGAGAGTTGTCTGTCCGTCTGTTTGTCTGTCTTTCCGTCTGTCCGTCACCCTTTCTTGTCCGTACGATAACTTCTATACCGGTATGTCTGATGCCAGTTGGTTGAAACTTTACACATGGAAAAAGCATAATGAGAGGAAGAGTCATGCCCAAGGTCCATAACTCTGGCTTCACTAATATTGGAGTTAATTGTCCAATGTACATTTTTTTTTAACTTTTTTTGGTCCGGACGATAAATCCTACATGGCTCATGCCATCATATTGAAACTTCATACATTGGAAGAGAATGATAAGAGGAAGTGTCATGCTCATGGTCCATAACTCTGACTTCAATAATATTGAAGTTAATGCCCCTTGTACATTTTTACCCTTTTTGTCCGGACGATAACTCCTAAATGGCTCATTGGATTGAAATGATTGATACATGGAAAGGACATTATGAGAGAAAGTGGCATGCACAAGGTCCATACACCTGGCTTCAATAATAGTTATTGTCCCTTGTACATTTGTTCACACTTTTTTCGGACGATAACTCCTATATGGCTCATGCCATTGGATTGAAACTTCATACATGGAAAGAGCATGATGAGAGGAGAGAAAGTGTCATGCACAAGGTCCATAACTCTGACTTCACTAATATTTGAGTTATTGCCCCTTTACATTTTTCCACACTACTTTGTCCAGGCGATTACTCCTATATACATTTGTAGCTCATGCCATTCGATTGAAACTTCATACATGGAAAGATCATGATGAGTTGAAGTGTCATGCACAAGGTCCATACCTTTGGTTGCAATAATGTTGAGTTATTTCCCCTTATACTTTGTTTCACTTTCTTGTACGGACGATAACTCCTATATAGCCCATGTCATTGGATTGAAACTGCATAAATGGAAAGAGCATGATGAGAGAAACTTTCATGTGCAAGAGCCGTAACTCTCGCCTCAATACTTTTGGAGTTATTGCCCTTTGTTACGTTTTTGGTGTGAATGGTCTGTGTATGGGGTGGGGTGGGGGACATCTGTTTTTGTGACAAAAACCTCTAGTTTATTATTCATCCAATGTTTTACCGCGCATCAACAGCTAATGGTTATGTAGCGCGCATAAAAATAACAAAAAGTAAAAGATATTATTGTTTTATAAAAATATCAGGGTAACAAAAAAGATTATCAAAATCGATGGCGATAGACGTGCACCATGTTTTAATTAAAAAGAGAACGGTTTAAATCAGAATTGAATTTCATTTTGTTTCAGGATGGTCCGTATTTATAAAAGGAAAACAAACAGGTGCGATATATCTATCACCAGATGCAATTCTGATAGCAAACAACAATAATAAGAAGTGACTTAAGTCCCTAAAAAGTAAACAATAATAAAACGTAAAAATGAAGACAAAACGTGTAGAATCATCTGAATGATCTGATGATAACGAATGGTATTGCCCTGTCGGCCAGAATTGCGATTCAGATGCCGATGACTTTAGCTACTGACGTCAGTGACGTGTATCAATTAGCCCCACACTATGTACCAATTAGCCCCGAGTATGGGGTTTGTTGTTACACTAGAAAGGCTTTCAAAATCTTTTTATATATTCGTTAACTTCAATTCTTTGCCCTAAACTAGCCCTTGTTTAAATAAAGCGCATTCAATACATTCAGACTTGTACCACTGATTTTCAATATTTTCCAAATCAGATGAAAAAAAAACACAAAATGTAAAAAATGTACCAACTAGCCCCGTCTCCCCTACTAATTGCAATAAATGCCAGTCTGTAACACAGGTGGCAGATTAATGCAGGATGGAAGTCATGCGGAAAACTCCTCTAGGAGCTTTCTGCATAACTTGCACCCTGCATTAAGCAGCCACCTGCCTAAAAGTATCCGAATTCTTCTCTACTAGAGTTCCGGCTTAGAGGGATTTGACTGTGCAGTAGAACCCATCTAATGCGACCACTTAAAAATAATCAAAGCTGTCTTTATTAGCAGGTGGTTGCTTAATGTAGTTTTGCATTAAGCTGCCACCTGTCTCTGTCATTCAGAAGTATGCCCCTTTTTGGTGGTCACATTTACTGTACTTGTGAAAATTTATTCTGTCGGTTGTTGTATTTTTGTTATGGATATTTCAGTTAGTTGTATCAAACTGAATATTGAACCCTCCTCGCGCTGAAAAAATAAGGTCTGCTAAATCTCTGATTTTCTTAAATTTCCACTGACTTCCGATTTGTTCAATCCTTTGATAAAATATTGACCGAGTGTCGAACAAGTTGGATCCTGATGAAACGCCGAACATAAGAAGGGTTAAACCAAAAGGAGTAGAACACAATAGAACAGCTTAAGCGAATGTTTTGCTTTACAAAAATAATTAGGGTTGAATCTCATCTAACCTTTTATCTTTATATCTGAATATACATGTATAATTTTATTTATAATGTATAATCATGCAACGTCACGCAATACAGTCACTTCCTACTAGCATAATATCTTATCCAGTCACCAGGCTTCTCTAGTGACATAATAAAGGGGGTGCAAATAAACTTAGGTTCATTAGGTTACTTCCGGTAGTAGAAGGTTTATTAGGTTAGTAGATAGGCGGAATAATTCTATAACCATGGGACTATTTTAATTATTCAATTCAAGGTGTAGGAGCATGCTGATATTGGTCTTATCTGTATGCATATGCGTCAGTTGGCAGGCGTCTCTGTCAGATTAAGTGTTGAAAGTATTGACCTACTAGTTTTGATAATAAAACAAAACACAGCATTTATGGTGTTGTTGATAATGATGATGACCTGATAAATTGATGATGATGATGATGATGATGATGATAATGATGATGATGATGATGATGAAGAAACGAAATGACGATGGCGGTGATAATGATGATTAATAAGGCTGATGATGAAATGATGATGATGATGACGATGATGGTGGTGATGATGATGATGATGATGAAAAAGGCTGATGATGAACTGATGATGATGATGATGATGATGACGGTTAATGGTGAAATTATGATGATGGTGATGATGATGATGATGGTGGTGCTACTGTTATTGGTGGTGGTGGTGGCGGTGGTGGTGGTGGTGCTGATGATGATCAAGATGATGATAAAGATGATGATGCTAATGATGATCATCCATCATCATCATCAGCAGCATCATCATCATCATCATCATCATCATCATCATCATCATCATCAACATCATCATCATCATCACCATAATGGAGCTTATCGTTATCGTGCTTATGATAATGTTTGAAATCATGACGAAGATGATAACAATATTATTGTAATCGCATTTCCGTTTTAGAATAACGGTCAGAGACAGTGCGACCCGAACACATTACGGCTACTGAGGCGGAAACTTTTATCGAAAAGGACAGCACCAGTCAAACTCGTCACCGATAAGCTAAACAAGCAGTTACCTCGGGTACAGTTGTTATATGTAACCTATTTACACCATAACCTTTCTATTCCCACATTATTAAAAGAAAACTCGCGTAGATTTAATTTTGGACCTCATTCACTCTTTCATGTTAAGAGGAGCACATCATACAACTATTTGCTGGTACATGTGTAACCCAGTGACAGCGATGACTTCAGCAAACAGTGTAGACCCTGACCACGATGTCCTTCAGTTACATGTACCCTCTGATCTGGGTCTATACTGTTTGACGAATATTTTTTAAGGAGCAATGGGCACAAATCGGTTAATTACTCTGACACCCAATCATCCCATGGGGTTTCTAAAGCTGAATGGGTCTACATGGCACAATATGGATAACCCCATCATAGAAAATAATGAAGACCCTGATTAAAATGTTCTTTTTAATTACACATATTAGGAAAACATGTTCACAATGGGCGGAGTCAATTATGAATATTCATAAGGTAAAGGGTTAACGTATTTATTTCCATGCTCGTAAAGTTTTATTCATGTATCGGTACAATGCGCTGACATGTGGCTTCACATCTCATCACATCAACAATTTTCTGTTTGCCTTTAGTAACATATACATTTTATATACGGAAACTTAAGTCTAACAATACATTGTATATTTTATGAATAGTTCGATTTAGTCCAGAATATGTTGAATATTATACATTGATTACTATACTTGCATTCAAAACTTTGCATTAAATATTTTACAGTAAAACAACAATAAGCTGACCTTTCAAAGAATACCGTTAATGGTTTTTAAGAAAAGCGAGAGCTTACTGCATGATGAAAGTCATGCAGTAAACACCTCTGTGAGATTTCTGCATGTCTCAATCCTGCGATAAGCAGCTACAATGAACATGCTTAACCCTTTATTCCATAAATTCGACTTTCTGCGCCTTTGCAAATAGAGTAGACCCAGGTCAGACGGCTCCTGTAGGAGACGTCTGATCAGGGTCTGCCTAATTGCTTATGAACCAATATAGATATGATTCTTAAGTTTCAGCCGTGTCAAAAAAAGTCCTATGTGCTTGAACAATTATAGAAATAAGTGAGTTTGTTTCTAAGCAAGACGTTAGAATTGTAAACATCTATGAATTATTTTGTCGCACACAGTTCTCACTACTGGGGCCAGGGGAGGACCAGCAAGGTGCTCAGTGTGAGGTCAAGGTCGATCCAGAATTTCCTCAAAGTTCAGATACAAAAGAGGTTTGATTGAATTTCTTTGTTCTTCTCATGTTGAAAATGTAATGGATGTTTTAATGACTTCCCGTTCGTTCAAACGTCTAACAAACTGTTGAACGTATGCCAAACAATTTGGATCCTGATGAGACATTTGTGATCTGGATATATGCTATTTACTAATGCAAGTCGTGTCTTGTTTTATCTAAAGCCGAAGGGTAAACCATTCCATAGAATCTGTCACTCGTTAGAGCTATGTCGCAGTGTTTGATCAGGATCTACACTGGTCGACAACCTCCCACACATTGTCTTGTTCAATCGGATACATAGTGTAGACCCTGTCCAGAGTTTGAGGGCCAGTGTTCTCAGCAGCTCGTCTGAATGTACACATTTTGCACAACATGGGCGCAACTCTTATGACTAGAATGAGAGTATATTGCCGTATTTGCATGTATGATATTTTGGCACAAGGCACAAGGCATGTCTCTACCGTATTGAACCAGATTCTACCAGACGGAACTATGTCTCTACAGTAACTATGCTGCGTCATTTGATGCTTTTACTCCATAAATACGATGTTTGTATCTTTGCAAACAGAGTAGACCCAGATAAGACGGCTAGGAGCCGTCTGATCAGGATCTGCTGTTTGCTTTTATAAGATATGATTATACAGTTTCTTTCTGCGCTCAACATATATTGATGTTTTATTACATTAATCAAATTAATATGCATGTAGTCATTATCATTTGATAATACCTAAAACTAAGAATGAAAATTTACTATTGACCCTTTCCCTGGTAGAATATGTTTATTCCAAATTTCGATACCTACTGTATATTCGTGGGCAGGTGAAAGGCGAAAGCTTAATGCATGGCGAAAGTCATACTGAAAACTCCTCCGTGAGATTTCTACATGACATTCACTCTACATTAAGCAGCTACATGTATCTACTTCACCCTGTATTCCATCAAACTGACGTTCTACGCCTTTGCAAATAGCGAATACCCAGATCAAAATGACGTAGGTGCCGTCTGATCAGGGTTTGCTCTGGTTACTTATAAACCAATATAAATATGATTCTTAAGTTCCTGCCGTGTCAAAAACATTCCTGTGCTGTGTTCATGTACACTTATAGAAATAAGCGAGTTTGTAAGCGAGACGTTAGAATTGTACATTTCTATGAACTATTTTGCCACACAGCTCTCACTACTGGAGGTAAGGGAAGACCAGCCCGCTGCTCAGTGTGAGGTCAAGGTCGACCCAGAACGTTCCCCAAGTTCAGATACACAACAGGTTTGAGTGAATTGTTTTGTTCTTCTCATGTTGAAAATATAATCGATGTTTTACCGACTTCCCATTCGTTCAAACGTTTAACAAACTGTTGATCGTATGCCAAACAGTTTGGATCCTGGTGTGATTTTTTGTGACCTCGACCTAAGCTGTTTACTAATGCTAGTCATGGCATTCTTAGTTAAAGAAGGATTAACCCTTCCCTAAAATATTCGGGTCATACAAACCTCGTTACATTGAACTAAATCATCCGTTAGGTCAATGACTAAGTGTTTGATTAGGATCTACATTGTTGGACAATCACCGACAACTTGTCTCGTTCAGTCGGATACATAGTGTAGACCCTGTTCAGAGTTTGAGGGCCAGTGTTCTCAGCAGCTCGTCTGAGTGTACACATTTTGCACAACCTAATGGGCGCAACTCTTATGACTAGAATGAGAGTATATTGCCGTATTTGCATGTATATATTTGACACAAGGCATGTCTCTACCGTATTGAACCAGATTCTACCAGATGGAACTATATCACTACTGTAACTGTGCTGCGTCATTTGATGCTTACGATTTTTATACTCTTGCAAACAGAGTATGCAAACAGAATAGACCCAGATAAGACTGCTAGGAGCCGTCTGATTAGGATATGCTCTGTTTTCTTTTAACCCTTTCCCTCATATAAACGTGTTTTCATGTATTTGCAAACAGAGTAGACCCAGATCAGACGGCTCCTGTAGGAGCCGTCTGATCAGGGTCTGCTCTGTTTGCTAATATAATTTGATAGATCTGTTTCTTTGCTTTCTAAAATGTCTACAATGTTCCACCTTCCATATTTCATTATAACTATGTTGTCCATGAATAATCAGTAGGTACTGAAATTTGGAATAAACATAGAACAGTGAAAGGGTTAAAACAATATGGATATGGATATAGAGTTTATTTCTGTGCCAAACAAATTTTGGTGTTTTATGGCATTAATACATTAATTTAATTAATATTCACGGTGCCATTAACATTTAATATACCCCAATTTTTAGAGGGAGGGGAGTGTTATAAATTGTGACATTAATACGTATAGACCCCCATGAATCGGTCCAGATCCCTGTGTTTTAGAATAGAGGTAAGAGACAGTGCGAACCGATTACATTACGACCAATGAGGCGGAAACTTTTATCGAAAAGGAAAGCACCAGCCAAACTCGTCAACGATAAGCTAAGCAGGCATTTACCTCGGATACAGCACAAAAACCTGTGTACTATATTTAGTATCCTTCTGTTAAATGTAACCCATTTACACCTTTATCAATTTTTTCCATATTATATAAAGAAACCTCGCTTAGATTTTATTTTGGACCTTATCCATTCTTTCATGAGGGACCAAAGCATACAAATATTGACAGGTACATGTATAAGCCATTGGCAGCGATAGCTTCAGCAAACAGTACAGACCCTAATAATGGTGTCATTCAGGAACCCTCTGATCTGGGTCTACATTGTTTGCCGAAGTAATTTTAATGAGCACTGGGCACAAATAGGTTAATTACTCTGACACCCAATCCTCCCTCCCATTGGGTTGTAAAGCTGAATAGGTCTATACGGCACCATGTCGATAGTTTTTAACCCTTCTCTTGCTGAATTTTAAAATACATGTCTCCTTTTTTACCCATGCCCTGTTGTATAATTACATATATCTTCACTGTGTTCAATTATTTCGCTGTGCAATCACTGATGTGGAGTGCAGTGGTTGCACAACCAACTTGTAAATAGTGCAGACCCTGATGAGACAGCTCCTGCAGGAGCTGTCTCATCTGGGTCTTCACTATTTACAGGTAGGTATATTGACGTGAATAGCAAGCGAAGGGCTAAATGTTCTCAAATCGTAGCAAATGATTATCTGCTTCACCAGACCCTCTTCTGTTGGCTATTTGCCTTATTTCTCATTTAAGTACAAATAGCACGTAAACTAATATTCGCATCGGGTGGGGGTCAATTATGAATATTCATTAGGTAATGGGTTAACGTACTTATTTGCATGCTCGTAATGTTTAATTCATGTGTTGATGCATAGCGCTGAAATGTGACATCAACATAACATCACATGAATCACTTTGTTCAAAATGTGGCCTCATGTTTAACTATGATGTAAATCACTGTCTGTTTGAATGCGATTATTTTGATCAAGATCGACGTAAACATATTGCCGATATCGAGGTTCGTTTTGGTAGTTCTGTTACTGCTAGATTAAGTATGCTAGACGACTATGTCAAATAAGGTGCTCTGCTCGGCTCATCAGGAATAGATTTGTCGACAGAATTAGGCATTCATGCACAAGACTTTTACAAGGCAAACGTTATTTTTCTCGGAAACCTGTGGTCCAGGTTTGCTGTCTGATAAGTGTCCGTTATTGTATTAAGTATAGCGCAAAGTCATTGAAACACTGGCAACGAGTAAACTCGTCCTGTTTAAACGTTGTACCTGTGATAAATACACTTGCATATAAATAAAAGTGGTGTAGATTCTGTAAAGAGGGCTTCTTAAGGAACCCTCTGATCAGGGTCTGTTCAGTCTGTCAACAGATTGTTAAAGTCGACCCAAAATGGAAAAATCTGGCTGGACTTTGTTCTGGGACTGTCCGTTTTAACCGACAGGTTGCATGGGTTAATTTCTTTAACCGAAATGCCTTGTAAATTGTAAAAATATATTGGCATTTGTTGACTAGTTTAAAATACGTGCATACTCATGCGTCCCTTATCATGCTGTATTCATTACATGTCATGTATGACTGTTGATTGTTGTAAATCAGTCAAGCATTATACTTTGATGCTCCTAAATGAACTATAATAGTTTAATTTGCCAATCGATGTTTAATTCACATTATATGTTCTAAAGTAACTTGCTCTTAGCAAAGTAATGTCTTGGTTGTGTTGTGTTTACAAACTAAGGTAAATTATGAAATTTGTTCAAATTAACTCTATTAGTATCATCATAATCATTATTATTAGTAGTAATACTTATTGATGCATTTGCATTGGTATGCAATTGTTTGTCATTGTGATTGTATATGTGCCTCGTTTAGTTTACTTTCTATACTTTCGTGTATGTGTGTAGTATGTTTAATGTGTTTGCTTGTGTGTTTCTGTATGAATAATCTTCAATATTGGAGGAAATAAAGATATATATTGTGCATTTTATGAATAGTCCGATTTAGTCCGGAAGATATTGAATATTTTATGTGCCTTCAATAGTTTGCAGTAACTATTTAACAGTAAAAGCCCGATAAGCTGGACATTCAAAGGGATATCCTTATCGGTCGTTAACCCATTTGCGCCCAAATGGGTCTGGACCGCTTCACGGGAGTCTATATGTACTATAATCATAATAACAAGGGTTCCAACTAGCAGAACGGATATCAGTGTACCTCGAGTACAAATAAGACTGTAACTCTTTCAATTTAAATGATAATTTCGTAATTCTTCCGACTATTGAAAGCCAATATATTTTTCTATCAAATTAATATAATCTTATAACGGTAACTTATGAACAAGTATCAATCCAACAATGATTTTCTCAAAATTTCACGTGTTTTGGGTCCATTGACAAACGTTCGTTCACCCCGGTTTCACTATATCACAGCAATAACTTGGCAATTTGCAGTTTAAAAAATGGCGTGGTTCAATAAAACGAATCGATTCTATCACCCACCTCCAATGTTTTAGTCCCCAGCATCAAAATAATGGTGTAAAACTAGCGAGTTTTGTCAGTTTGCTTCAAATCGTCGAGGAATGAGCCACTGTACGTGACGTCACGGATTTCCCAACTTTTCCTTCGCTCATCCAATGAAATGGCTCCATTCAAATTTGTTGCAAAATGTCGCCATCCGAATGGGAAACATAACGACAGACGGAAAGGCTTCTGTTGCTAGTTGCTTACTTATTAAAAGGACAAAACAAATGGAGATTGGTGATATAATTTGGTTATTTTATTGAACCACGGCATCTTTTGAACTGAAAATTCCCAGGTTATGGCTGTGATATAGTGAAACCGGAGTGAACGAACGTTTGTCAATGATCCAGAAAACAGTGAAATTTTGAGAAAATCGTTGTTGGATTGATAATTGTGCATAAGTTACCGTCAAAAGATTATATTTATTTGATAGTAAAACATATTGGCTTTCAATAGCCGAAATAATTACAAAATTATCATTGAAATTGCAAGAGTTACATTCATATTTGTACTTGTGGTACATGGATGTCCGTTCTGCTAGTTAGAACCCTTGTTATTATATGATACATATAGACCCCCATGAAGCGGTCCAGACCCCTGTGTTTGCGCCCACGATCCAATATATGGGACGTAGGCAAACATTGTAGACTCTGATCAGACGCCGCATTATGCGGCGTCTTATCAGAGTCTACAATGTTTGCTGACAGGAAAGTCAATATAAAACAAAACAAAAATGAAAATTTAGACCATACATCTCTTAGATAAAAATGGTCTAACCTAATATTTAAACATGGAAGAATCCACAGGGAGCAAATGGGTTAAGAAAGGCGAAATCAGCTACCTGCTTAACCCTTTATTCCACCAATCCGACTTTCTGTGCCTTTGCAAACAGAGTAGACATCTATAGGAGCCGTCTGATCAGGGTCTGCTCTGGTTGCTTATAAACCAATATACATGTAGATATGATTCTTAAGATTGTACCATGTCCAAACACTCCTGTGCTCATATATAATTACAGAAATATAGGAGATGTATGTAAGCGAAACATTAGACTTGTAAGTTTCTATGAATTATTTCTGTCACGCAGTTCTCACTACTGGGTGTAGGAGAGGACCAGCCAGCTGCTCAGTGTGAGGTCAAGGTCGACCCAGAAATTCCGCTAGGATCAGATACACAAAGGGTTCGAGTGAGGTTTTTTTTGTTCTTCTCACGTTGAACATACAATGGATTATTTTGCTTGCTTGCCGTTCGTTCAATCTTTTATCAAACTATTGAACGCGTGCCAAACAGTATGGGTCCTGATGAGACTTTGTGCGATCTGGTTCCAAACTGTTAACTAATGTCAGTCATGCATTGTTTAGCTCAAGGAGGGTTAACCATTCGCTAAAATATCCGAGTCGTACACATATCGTTACATTGAATAACTAATTAATCACACAGTATTTGATCAGGATCTACACTGTTCGACACCCACCGGCATATTGTCTCGTTCAATCAGATACATAATGTAGACCGTGTACCAGATTCTACCAGATGGAACTATGTCTCTACTCTCTACAGTAACTATTTTGCGTCATTTGATGCATTTGCTCCATAAATACGATGTTTATACTTTTGCAAAAAGGATAGACCCAGGGTCTATGCTTATAAAATTTTAGTTGAGTCTGAGTTCGTTCTCATGTTTTTTGATTGGTCAGATTTGAGCCTTTGGCTCAAATCTGACCAATCAAAAGCTTGAGAACTCAAAATCTGACCAATCAAAAGCCTGAGAACGAAAAAGCTTTAGGAGCCGTCTGATCAGGAATCTACTCTGTTTGCTTTTGAAATAATATATATCTGATAATACAGTTTCTTTCTTAGCCAAATAAATCCTGTGGTTAATAGACGTATAACATTAGTCTAGTTCATATTCATGATGTAATTATCAGTTAATACATACAGGTCTAACACTAAGAATAAATTAGTTTTATTTTCATACTGGCCATTGATTGTATGCTAGTGCAATACAATAAAACTCCTTAGAATTAACTAGTTAATAAATACAAGGTAGGGTTCTTTAACCATTTTCTTCATATAAACGCCTTTTCACGCATTGGCAAACAGAGCAGACCTAGATCTTACGGCTCCTAGTAGAACCGTCTGACCAGGGCCTGCTGTTTGCTAATGGTATTTGATATAGTTCTGCTTCTTCACTTTCTAACATGGCAACAGTGTTCCACCTTCCACATTTAATGATAACTATTTTATTCATCAATATTCAGTAGTTATATAAATTTGGAATAAACATAGACCCATGGAAAGGGTTAAAGGCAGGCGACTGTTTAATGCAGGGTGAAAGTATATTGTAACACAGAAAGCTCGAGTAGGATCTTTCTGCATAACTTTCGTCCTGTATTAAACTACCACTACTTGTACAGTCGGCTGAGCGGTAGTTTTATTGTTCTTGATGTCTGAAAATGTAGCAATATTAGTTGTACTCATATTTGTGAGCTTAGGTGGTCTGAAAGTTGACAGAAATGGTTCTCAAGGATAAAGATGTTGATATTACAGCTCATGTTATTACGGGGGTCAATTCAGAATGTAAATCTTATGGCCGTAACATGATAATAAAAGGTGATTCAAATTATTGTCCCATTAATAGTAACAGTCAAAAATCAGATCAGTTCATACATATATGTGCATTAGATACACCAAGTACTAGTAGAGGTGATGAGGTTTCTTCTCAGACTGATAGTCAAGGTGTTAGTTTGGATGACCTAGATGTTTCAGAAATTCAGGATAGAGATAATGATCTTAAAGTCATAAAGGACATGATTTCTGAAGGTGAAAAGTTGAGTTGGCAAGATGTGTCGAAATATTGTCCAGATGTAAAGTATTACTGGGCGAGAATTGATTCAATGGTTTTGAAAAATGATAAACTTTACAGAAAATGGGAATCTGAAGATGGTAGTTCATACAAGTTGTTGTCAGTAATTCCAAAATCTCACAAAGAGTTAGTGTTGATCCAATTACATGATGGTAATTCAGGAGCTCATTTAGGTGTTAAGAAAACTCTTCAGAAGGTACGAGATAGATATTTTTGGTTTCAATTACGTAAAGATGTTGAGCTCTGGGTAAAGAGATGTGATATGTGCAATAGTCGTAAAGGTACGCTTAGGAAGTCAAAGGCTCCTTTGCAAACATATAAGGTTGGCGCTCCGAATGAACGGATAACAATAGATTTTATGGATCCATTCGTGAAAACGAATAAAGGCAATACGTATATGATGGTAGTTGGAGATTTGTTCACCAAATGGACTGAATGTTATAGTATACAAAATTTAGAAGCTTCTACAGTTGCTAAAGTTTTGGTAGATAGATATATTAGTCACTGGGGTTGTCCATTGATTTGTCATACAGATCAAGGAAAGACCTTTGAATCTCAATTATTTCAAGAGTTATGTAAATTGTTAGGTATTGAAAAGACAAGATCTTCAAGTTTTCGTCCTCAAAGCAATGGATTCATAGAGAAACATAATCATACAATTATAAAAATGCTTACTCCATGTGTGTCTGACAATCAAAAGGACTGGGATGGACATGTTGACCTGGTCATGATGGCATGCAAATCTTCTGTCCAGGCATCAACAGGGTTTACAGAGTCCAGATTACACATTGGCCGGGAAATTAGGTTACCGGTTGAAATGATTTTTGGTTGTCCTGAAAACCAAGTAAATGAAAATTGTTCTAGGTATATAGCTGAGTTAGAGAAAAGGTTAATTAAAGTGTATGACTTAGCTAGACAAAATATGGATATTGCTGTAGATAATATGAAAACAAATTACAATACAAAATCAACTCTAAATTCTTTTAAAGAGGGTGATGCTGTGTGGTATTACTATCCACAAAGAAAGTGAGGGTTAAACCCTAATTTTCAAAGACCTTGGAAAGGTCCATGCAAAATTATAAAGAAAATTTATGATGTATTATACCGTATAAAAGTTACGGCTCAATCAAAACCCAAAATAGTTCATCATGATAAACTGAAAAAATATACTGGTGGTGAAAAACCATCGTGGTTTTAGTTATCATTGTGTACTAGGGAAGTTTACATTCATAATTGCTGTAAAACAGATATTTTTAAAACAAAAATGTATATTAAAATTATAGGTGTATTTGTTACTTACATGTACCAAAAGTACTTGAAAATATTAAATTGTTGATTAGATTAGTAAGACAAATTTATTTGTCTCACTTCAGCGTTTCCAATGTGGTCTCTGTGAGGATTTATCCTTTGAATGGAAAAGAGCGTGTATTGCTCACCTAAAGGGACAACACTCCGGTGTCTCATTTAAGTGCATGATCTGCAAGAAAATCTTTAGACGAAATGACAACCCCCACCAATGCAGAGCCATGAGGAAAGATTTTTATTTTTTTAACCACATCACGGGAGCAAAGGGAGAGAAAGCGGAGAAGGATTTAGAAAATTTTAGGAGGAGGGCAGAGAGAGAGTTATGTGTGGATAGATTTAGAGTTGAGTGAGAGTGATAGTGATAGTGCGAGCGAGAGTGATAGTGATAGTGAGAGCGAGGGAGGGAATAGTTTTGAAAAGTTTCAAGAGGAAAATTATTTGAGAGACATTAATTTGTATGCTTTAGATCAAGTAGAGGAAGAAGAGAGAAAGAAGAAGATGGATGAGAGAAAGAAGAAAGAGGAAGAGAGAAAGAAGTTGGAAGAAGAAAGAAAGATGGTGAAAGAGAAGATTAAAGATGATGAGAGAAAGAAGTTGGAAGAAGAAAGAAAAATGGTGGAAGAGAAGAAGAAAGAGGATGAGAGAAAGAAGTTGCAAGAAAGAAAGAAAGAGGAGGAGAGAAAGAAGATGGAAGAGAAGAAAGAGGAAGAGAAAAAGAAGTTGGAAGATAGAAAGAAGATGGAAGAGAAAAAGAAAGATGAAGAGAAGAAAAGTTGGAAGAGAGAAAGAAAAGGGAGGAGAAGAAAAGAAACGAGGAGAGAAAGAAATTAGAAGAGAGAAAGAAGATGGAAGAGAAGAATAAAGAGGAAGAGAGAAAGAAGGTAGTAGAAAGGAAAAAGGTGAGGCCGAGAAAAAGACAGAGGAGAAGAAAAGAAGAGAGGAGAAGAAGGGTGAAGAAACTGAGTGTGCAGGAAGACGAGAGAAAAGAGAAGGAGAGAAAGATGAGAGAACAGAAGAGGAAAGAGCTAGAGATGTTGAATGTGGAAGAAGGGAGTATGGAGGAAGAAGACCGGGAATGGGAGAATGTGTTGGAGGAAGTTGAGAAAAGGAATAGCAAGAAGAGAGTACTGATAAGAAAGAAGGAAGAAAGGAGGTGTGTGAGTTTGGAGGGTGGAGAATACGAAGTGATTTCCATAATTAAAAAGTATAAGTATGAAAGTTAGAAATATCATTATGATTTTTTTGATTTTTTTTGTATAAAATAGGAATAAATATATATAAGAAAATTACATTCTGGATGCAGAGATATGAAACTAAATAAATTATTATCAATTTGATAATAATATTTACAATACAAAGTACATATGTTATTAATTTATGTACTCAGAAAAATGATATATGGAAGAGTTTCACTATCCAGTGAACCTGAAAACTGCTATGTGAAAACAGCTGTATGAAAACTGTTTATATATGAAAAATGTTACTCCATTCCTGATGACGGCACCATAACCCGAAGGACAGTGAACTATCTGTTAAGTATTATTATATAAATATTAACAAAGAAACTCTTAATGAACAGTAATTCATTTATATAGATTATCACCATGTGGTTTTATGAACAATTAATTGACATTACAAAGTTACTTGAATATAAACTGAATAGGACTATAATTTATTTATGGACAGAATGTGTATTCTGCATCTTCAGTATGAACTCATAAATAACTTTGTGAACATTGGATAAACTCCTGTGATAAAAATTGTATAACATTTTATTATGTACATATTATCATTATGTAATGTCATTATTAAACAATGTTTAATGGTGTTACATTAGGACAATTGTACATTCAGAATATTTGTAAGTATCTGCTTAAAACTTAGTTCTATTCACTTTGTTTTAAAAAGTGAATTAATGGAAGTATAGAAAATTTTCATTACTAATTCAATAATTCATTCACATTGAATAACCATTTCATTATGGTTATGTAATACAAATGTAGGTATAAAAGTATTAATTTGTCTTTGTTATCAGTCATGTAGTCAGAAAACTGCAATTTATAATGGATTCTTTATAATACCTAGAGTTGAGACTTTATTATAAGTCCTTTGTAAAATTTTGAATTATCAGACAGGATCAGATTTGAACTTGTCACATGTGTGATCAATTCAGAACTGAGAATTATTTGACAAATTGTTACATGCATATAAATATCTGTACTACATTGATCTTGTATATTTTATCTTAAAGTAAATTAAATTTTAATTTGAGATGTCACTGGGTTGCACCCCAGAATTTATCGTGTGTCATAAATAAATTGTGAAATAGATTTAGATATATTTGCATGAAAAAGATGCTTGCAAACTTACTGTATTTATTCATGTGATAACGGTATCAGGTAATCTAGTCATATATTGTGATTTTTGCAAAGCTATGATTTAAGACTATACTCAAAGTATAGTCTGAAGGTACAATTATGCAAAATAATGTCTGGTATTAATCATTGATACAAATTTTATATTGGTCTAGTAAAATATTTGTAATGAATTTTGTAATGTATACAAATGTTATAAGTAAAGAATGAGATGTTGATTTCTTCAGCATGTGATTATTTCAAAAATAATTGGTTATAGATCTAGAGGAAAAAGAATTTTTATTGTAGATCTACAACTGTTGAAACCAGTTACTGAACTGATTAAACTAAAATTTTAAATAGGTTCTTTAGGATCATTATGTTTAACTTGTACATGTGAAAGGCATTAACTTATTCTTATATTCATAGGCCTTGTCCGAGAAGTATAGTTTGGAATTGGGGATCAATTCTTTCACGGTCGGGGGTAGTGTTATGATGTTACCTGCTGCATGCACGAAAACAGATTGTGTCAGCAAGTCAATTTCATACATTTTTACCTTGTATTTCTTTAATCCCGTATGACAATGTCTACGGTCTATATGATCATTTCACATACAAGTTGTACAATCGATCTATACTTCTTATTCGTCATGAGTGTCTTTGAATATGTAAATATTCATGAATTTGTATCTCTCAACAAACACAACTTTCAATCGACGGATTGAAGCGGAAGTGGAATTATTGGTTATCTTGTCTCTGATTGGCTAATGAATATTTTCACTTTGAAGCCTCTGAGATGCGTAGCAACCGGAGATTTCGATCTATTCTTCGGTACGCGCTTTCCGAATAAATCGGCCGAATTTCAAACGGTCCGTTAGAACGATATTGCTTTGAAAATGTTCCCAAACTTCGGAAACTGTTCACACGATATTGCTTGTTGAAAATTGTTAAAATGAATTCTTGTGGAAAGGTATTGATTTTATAAATGTTTAGATCTATATTTATTTAAATATAAATATAGAGCTATATTAAATGTTATTAACATTTAATGTGGAAATATGATAATGGCAGAAAATAAAATTTAAATAAATATTTGTCTTTTTGTCCACACTCTGGCCCGTCCTGACAATACCTATGCAAACAGTTTGGATCCAGATGAGACGCCGATTGTCTCATCAGGATCCAAACTGTTTGACACCTGATTGCATTTTGGTAGTCAAATTTATTATAGCATGGATTTTGAAAATGTAGTAGGTGAACATTTCTGTAAAAATTATTAGGCTGAAGGTTAAATATGCAAAACCGTGTACGTCTATTTTTATTCATAGGGGATTTCACTGAAAGCAAATTTCGACAGCATTCCATGCTAAATTGTAAATATAAGCGTAAATGTGACTTTCTGTATTATATCGCGTTTTGCCTGAACTCTGAGAAGTTTATAGAAAAGGTCTGTATTACAGAATGTCTTACATTTGGTTAATATGTATCGATTGCGTGGATTTCAGTTTGCGAAGTAGCTAATTATCATGCGGCGATCACTAATGGAATGTTCAAAAGTATTTACCCATGTAGGAGGGGTAGCTACAAGTTTTACAAAGTCTATTCCGCGTACATCGGTGAGGAGAACCAAATGAATTGGTACATGAGAGCGTGGCAGAGAATAGTTTCTATCTGCATTATTGATGTAGTGAAATATGTGATGTAAAAACCTTCATACGATGTTTAAAAAGAAATTTATCAAACAACTGGAAAGTTTTCAGCTTTCATATTTGGCACATAGCATCATGTTCAGGTTCTATACAAAAGTTATATAAAATATGCCCCTTGGGTCAAAATTGGCCCCATCCCAGAGGTGGCCAGTTTCTTAGAGCAGGCTGCAGTTTCAGCTAATTCAAACTGACCATTATTTACTGGGAGACTACTAGTACACTCCAGATTTACACTCCAGAAATATGCAGCTGCAATATTTTTCACTGTGCTCAGTTGTAAACATCATGCAGGTTATTATGGAGGTCATTTGGTGTCTAGCATAATTTTCTCCAATCCCCCTTTGCACTCTGAGCAATTACTGTCTGCAAATAATGTTATCTGCTGCAAAAGTTGTTTCCTTCCATGTCTTTTAAAAAACAAATGGCATAGTGAAAGACAGTTTGGACCCTGATGAGATGCCAAGTTACTTTGTATCTCATCTGGATCCAGACTTGATCCAGACTGTTTGGAAAGGTTATTATAAATGAAAAAAAAAAAACAAAGCAAGTAGCTGGTGTAATATTAGCAGGCTGAAGGTATAGGACCTTTGAATAGCTTTGACCAGCCATAAGCATATTGACTAGGGATAATTGCAGATCACTTATGCATATGGATGGGTTTTCTTGGTTCACTAAACTTGTATATAACCAGGGCTAAATGCTAATTAACCCAAACCTAAATCGCAAGCTCATTTTGGCTAGGATTAAGTTTGCAACAAGCTTGCAGTTGCAAGTCAATTAAGGGAGACTGGCATATCTCTAGTTAAACATTGACTATTGTCTACTTTTAGCATACATTTAAAGGCAGGTTATCTCCCTTTTTGATAACAACTGGATTGCCTCCTTTGTTGGTAGTAGATCTGCAGTAATATTGCAGACCCAAATAAAGATAATTGTTATAGTTAGATGTCGCCTGTTGCACATTAATTAGGACAATTAACCCTTTACTCCATATATAGGCCTTTCTACACCTTTGCAAACAGAATAGACCCTGATTAGATGGCTTATGTAATAGCCATCTAATCAATCTGCTGTTTGCTTATGATATGATATAGTGCAAATTGCCCTTCTTTAGATTGACATTGTTATATGTTTTCATTTACATTTTCTTAAATTTTCTTCACTTGAGGTCCTCTACAAAAGTTACATAAATTATGCCCCTTGGGTCAAAATTTGCCCGCCCCAGGGCCGGGTAGTTTTCTATAGAAACACATAGTGAAAACTTTGAAAATCTTCTCCTCTGATTGTCTGGTGAGCGATGCCAGGGCCTTTCATGCCCTCTTGTTTTTGGATATTACTGAAATTGGATCAGAAGTTTGTCTTCATGAAATCTAGCTCTGTTTTCAATATTTGTCATGCCGGGTGCAAAAGTAAGTCATTAGGTCAAATCATGGAACAACCTTATTAACAACCTATAGACAAATTTTTTCTCACAATCTTTAAATTAAATACTTTGTGTGTTGCCCTGAATGAGATCTAGATAAAACATGGACCACTTTGGTTGAAAACTAGGTCACCAGGTCAAAGCATAGATAAACCTTGTTAACAATGTTGTATTTCAATTGTCTTAACAAAACAGTTCCTTATTAAAAACCTTCCTTGTACACAAATTTCGCGGCGATCCGATGCCTTGAATCAGTATTCGTCTTGTAAGCGTGGTGTTTTGAAATAACTACTATTTCGTAAGAATGGCCCCAGATTTTCATCACATTAACTGACTGTATCTTGAACTTGTACACGTTTTGCCATGTGTAGTGGCATTATAAAAAGGCTGTATGCCAGTCTAGCTATTAACCAATGAAAACACGGTTTACTATAAAATACTAGTGGGTCATATGCAAATTACAATGTAACATATTTCCTGATTGGTGGAAAACTAGAACAAGAATGAAAATAGACAGCTAGCCGCTGAAAAAAATTGCCACGGATGTTTTCTTTCCAGCAGGGTTCCTGTTTGTATTTCCTCTTATACATCACAAAATCAGTCTGATGCATATGCTTTATTATCTGTAATTCCTTCTGGAAAATAAGAGAAACGGCCAAATGTTTGATTGTTGTTGATATCTGATGTAAAAGACTACACCTTAAACATTGTTAAATACTAAAACTTAAACATTGTTAAAGACAAGTGGTTATATCTACATTGTATCTCCAAGGTTTCTTCAATCAGTTCTATGTTATTCCATATACAAACAGACCAGACCTGGTGAGATAGCTTCTACAGACAGCAGCTGTCTCACCTGGGTCTCTTCTGTTTGCAAATGCTTAAAATGTGTCTCTATCAGGTAAAGTGTTAAACATTCTCATATTATTTTACATGGGCTATATATTCGGGGAGTAAAATATGATTACTTCTTTTTTCAGGACATCAAACACTTCAGAGAAGAGCTGGACTGCTTAAATCGTCAGCTAAAATATCACATTCGGGAAAGCCTGCTTATCATTGAGAATATCAATTTGTTCAGTCAGCGTTTTGTGTAAAACGGAACCAAAACAGTCACTGAATGTCAATAATTCCGATTAGACTTTGTCTTATTTAACCATTACCTTCATATAAACACCTTTTGACGCTTTGCAAACAGATAAGACCAAAATCAGACGGCTCCTGTACTTGCCGTCTGATCGGGATCTGCTATTTTTGCGTTAGACATGATATAGACCTGGGTCTATGCTTATAAAGCTTTTAGTTGAGTCTGAGTTCGTTCTCAAGTTTTTGATTCGTCAGAGTTGAGCCTTCGGCTCAAATCTGATCAATCAAAAATTTGAGAACTCAAATCTGACCAATCAAAAGCTTGAGAACGAACTCAGACTCAACTTAAAAGCTTTATTAGCATGGACCCTGATCATACAGTTCTACCTGAGCCAAAATGTGTATGTTTATCATAGTCTAATCAATATGCATGATGTCATTATTGCTGACATGATTATGCAACAGGAAAATGGCTAACAGAGTAGTAACACATGTAACCGAGCCCTTCACCTGCTTTGCCGTTGTAAATTATATGATTGCAAAACTTAACCCTTATCTCACTCTTCGTCACCTGCATTGCATTTGCAAATAGTTTGGATCCAGATGAGACACTGAGTAACCTTTACATACAGGCATTGGAATTCGATGTTGATAATTACTCACTCGATTAATTACACAGTAAAACTCTCTATAACGGCCATTAAATTACATCAAGACTTTTGTGTTAAAGGCAGGTGGCTGCTTAAAAGCAAGATGAAAGTAAAACAGAACGCTCCTATAGGAGCGTTCTGTTTTACTTTCACCTTGCTTTAAGCAGCCACCTGCCCTCAATACCAACTCATTAACACAATTAAGTGGCCGTTAAAGAGAGGTTTTACTGTATTCACGAAACACATAAGCACACCAAACTATTGCTGTTATCACTTTGGAGTTTAGATTGAAAATTAAATGCAAAACTGTATAATGATCTATACACAACGCAATATTTGACTCGTCAATGTGTCTTGGCCGGTGTGCGGAAAGAATGCCACTGGAACAAATGCCACCGGAAAAAATGCCACAGGAAGATATGCCACTGGAAAAAAGCCACCGCTAAGTGGAAAAAAATGCCACTGGAAAAACTGCCACCCTTTTTTGTGTTAGTTAATTTTTATCTGTTTGGAAAAACCTGTGTTAGTCAACCTGTGTTAGGCAGCCACTTGTCATTAGCAATTTTTAGCCTCCTTGACTGTCTGTTTAAGACAGGCTTGACTGTATTTGCAAATATTGTTGAGATTTGATGGTAAGAAAAACATGAGGTTCACAATGGAGCCTTATGGTTTGGATCTACACTGTTTGTCTACTTGATGAACACATCCTAAATATAGTAAAAACACACAAAAACACTAAAATGATGTCGTCTATTAACATTCAACAAAGGGTAGATCCAGATCATGAGGTTCACATTTGAGCCTTATGGTTTGGATCTACACTGTTTGTCTATTTGATGAAAATATGCTAAATATAGTACAAACGCACTAACAGCACAGCACGTATCACCCTTAAAAAATGGCGTCGTCTATTTACATTGCACACGTTGTAAATCCAGATCATGAGGTTCACAATGGAGCCTTATGGGTTGGGTCTACACTGTTTATCTATTTGATGAACATATCCTGAATATACTACAAACACACTACCACCACTTATCACCCATAGAGAATTATGTCGTCTATTTACATTTCACACAGTATAGATCCAGATCATGATGTTCACAATGGAGCATTATGGTTTGGATCTACACTGTTTGTCTATTTACAAACACACTAAAAGCGCTAAAATGTTGTCGTCTATTTACATTTCACACAGTATAGATCCAGATCATGATGTTCACAATGGAGCCTTATGGTTTGGATCTACACTGTTTGTCTATTTACAAACACACTAAAAGCGCTAAAATGTTGTCGTCTATATTTACATTTCACACAGTATAGATCCAGATCATGATGTTCACAATGGAGCCTTATGGTTTGGATCTACACTGTTTGTCTATTTACAAACACACTAAAAGCGCTAAAATGTTGTCGTCTATTTACATTTCACACAGTATAGATCCAGATCATGATGTTCACAATGGAGCCTTATGGTTTGGATCTACACTGTTTGTCTATTTACAAACACACTAAAAGCGCTAAAATTTTGTCGTCTATTTACATTTCACACAGTATAGATCCAGATCATGATGTTCACAATGGAGCCTTATGGTTTGGGTCTTCACTGTTTGTCTATTTACAAACACACTAAAAGCACTAAAATTATGTCGTATATTTACATTGCACACTAACAGCACTCATTTAAATAACTTCTATAACTCTTTGCCTGCTAGCAAAAGGCCCAGCAAAAGTGAGTCGCTCTTTGTTCATGTACATGTAGTAATGTTTTAGCATGCTTCTGGGTGTGTCATGGTTGAAATTAATCAATTATCTTATGTCTGTCTATAACGGTGGGATACATGGCGTGGGATAGTTGCATCATTCGACGAATTATTACATCAGCAACATGAATAAACAAGCATTTAAATTTTGTGAAATTCCGCTATACCGTCTGGGCTGTGTTATTTGATATTCATAGACATACACTTTGGTTCGGTTTAACCCTTTCACTGCCAAATTCTGTCGTCTGCTAACTTTGTCGTCTGATACAAATTTTCATTTTTTGATGTTCTACATTTTTGTTTCAAAAACATAGTAACAGTAACAAACAGTTTGGATCCTGACGAGACACCGAGTTACTCGGCGTCTCATCTGGATCCAAACTGTTTGCATAGGTAATCACAGATCCGGCATTTTCAGCGAAAGGGTTAAAGCAAGATGAAAGTAAAACAGAACGCTCCTATAGGAGCGTTTTGTTTTACCTTCACCTTGCTTTAAGCAACCACCTGCTTTAACACCAAACACTTAATGTATTATAGAGGTGTTTTACTGTACATTGGAAATCTTGGGTACAAAGGGATCTTTATATTCAAATTCAATAATACATTTGACAGTTAACCTTTTACTCCGTATGTAGCCATTTTAGCGCATTTGCATACATGTTAGATTTAGATCAAACGGCTCTCGTAGGAACCGTCTGATCAGAATATGCCGTGTTTGCTTATGAAGTGAAAGTTTTGTCTTCATCAGCGTTTTTGCGACCGCAAATAATACAAAAATGATGTCTCATCTATGTCAAATCTAGGATGGAATTTTCACACACCCTCCTAGTACATTCTCTAAGTCTCATAAAAGCTATCTATTGGAAGAAAATACAAAACAAAACCCCTATGTTACTACCATAAAACAGGGCTAATTCTTGGTCTTAAAGGCAGATGGCAGCTTAATGAAGTGTGTTACAAACTTGAAATACTACGAACAAATTTGGGTTACATAAAAGTTATCTATTGAAAGGAAAATACAATAAAAGCCCTATAATGTGAATAATCAAAACAGATTTAATCCCGGGTCTAAAAGACAGGTGGTGGTAGCTAAATTTCACAGTGATATAATGTAAGCAACTACCTGTCTTAAAGACATCTGTTTTCATGAAGTGGTCGCGTTTAACCCTTTACCTGTTTTGTATTTAGGCCAATTTTCAATACCTACTGAATATTCATTAACAAAATAGTTATAATGAAATTTGGAAGGTGGAACATTGTAGTCATTTTAGAAAATAAAGACATAGATCTTTCAAATTCTATTCGTAAACAGAGTAGACCCTGATCAGACGGCTCCTCTAGGAGCCGTCTGATCTGGGTCTAATCTGTTTGCGAATGCGTGAAAACACGTTTGTATGAGGGAAAGGGTTAAGGTGTACTGTATATTAATTGATAAATTAAACGAGACTTACCTGTAAGTTGAAGTTGGATATCAATTCTCCGAGACACAAAGTCACAGTGATGTGCTCATGTGAGATATGCTGTAGCCCCCAGTAGGTCAATATTTAACTTGTGAAGTGAACACATGTCAAGTATAGAAACGCACATCATAAGTATGTATGCACACATGGGCAGGGTAGGGATGGCACATGAGCACATCACTGTGACTTTGTGTCTCGGAGAATTGAAATCCAACTTCAACTTACAGGTAAGTCTCGTTTAATTTATCAATTCTCCTTCACCACAAAGTCACGTGATGGCTCCTGTGAGAGCTTTAGAGGTGTTCACGAACAATATTTTAAGAATGCACAAGAAACGTCATTCAACAGCTAAAATTTACTAGGTTAAAGTGACTAATACATAAATGTACACATATAAGTAGCATGTGTATAATAGGTATACTAAACTCTCGGTCAGTCATTCACATTATCATGCAGTTTATTTTGCATACTTTCTGCAAAAACGTTCATTGATGTGGACCCTTTATTGTAATACTTTGCAAATGTGCCAGAGGATGACCAGCCTGCAGCTGACATTATAACCTGCAGTAGTACACCTGAAGTCTTTGCTGCGCTCACAGCTGCAGACCTAGTGCTTTGACCTTTGAACTGTTTTGTATCTATTCCAGCTGAGAATAACACTTGCTTAATCCATCTAGATATTGTGTTAACTGATACTTATTTATGAGGTTTCTGAACACTAATAAACAGTGATGAGCAGCCATCTCGCAAATTGTGCGTCTTTTTCAAATACACTTTTAATACACTAATAACACATATTTCTTTATCAGGGATATATTGATCAAATACAAATGGTTTTATATGGAAACCAGGCCTAGTTTGTTTTATACACTTTGGGATGTAAAAAGTTACACTGTCATCCGTTAACGACATATGGTTTATGTCAAGATATTGCAAAGATTGAGCTCTTTGTGCAGATAATAATGCTAAAATCATGACCAATTTCTTAGTTAATGGTTTTAATTCTAAGTCTTCAGTTGGTGCCAATTCTTTGAGATATTGCAATACCTTTGAAACATCCCAAATTATTGTATATCTAGGTAACGCGGATCTTTGATTAAATATACCCCTCATAAAACGCTTCACTGTTGGATGGTCACCAACAGCAAAGTGTTGGGCTGAATCTGTGAGAATAACAAATGCTGATAAAGCACTTCTAGCTGTATTAATGGCACTGTAACTACAACCACTGTCATATAACTCGGTTAAAAACTCTAACACCTGATTAACCGGCACAGAATACATGTTTAATCCATTTTCAATGTAGTGTGTCCGCCACTTTTTATAATAGATCGTGTACTGTTTTTTAGTACTACCTCGCCATGAGTTCATAATAATTGAAATGGCAGGGTCTGATAGCCCTGATCTTTGGTAAATGTCCCTGACAGGTGACACACCAAGAGTTGCAGTTTTGGATACAGGGGGTGAATGCGATCCGGGGCATACGGCAGAGTCAATAGGTTCTTCAGTCGCGGGAGTCGAAACGGTCCCGAAACACACATTTGCATGGCCATTGGAAACCATGATTGTGTTGGCCAATGTGGAAGCACTACTATCCCCTGGGCACGATCTGTCCGAAGCTTCTGTAAAACTCTGTCGATTATGCTGAAAGGTGGAAAAGCATAAAGTTTCAGATTTCCCCAGTCTACTGAGAAATAATTCACATGTGTGGCTCTAGGGTCATGTCTCCAGCTTATGTAATTTTGCAGTTTTGAATTTAGCCTTGATGCAAAAACATCAATGTTTGGTTTAAATGAAAACTTTTCAGTGCACTTATCAAACATGCTAGTATTCAATGCCCATTCTGTAGTATCATGAAAAACTCGACTCTCTTTATCGGCTATTATATTTAATTTTCCTGGTAAGTGCACTGCTGTTAACCACATATTGTACTTTTCTGCATATTGCCAAATGTCTCTGGCCACTGAATTGCAAACCTCTGAATGTGTGCCTCCCATATTATTAATATATGCCACAGTAGTACTGTTATCTGATCTAATGCAAATATGCTTATCTGTTAAACAGCCACGGAACGACTGCATGCCAAGATAAACAGCCCTGAGTTCAAGGTAATTTATGTTGCTAGTCAATGGAATTTCGGAAACAGCCCATTGACCACCTGTGCTGATATCATTGCATACAACACCCAACCTGTCAGCGATGAATCTGTAGTAAGGGTAATTTGCGGAGGAGTTCTGTAGCGCTAATTAGCCACCACCGTAAATCTTTCACAGCTGTTTGAGAAATGGTCATTTTCCCATCATAACTGCCCTTGGAGCATTTAAGGGCACGCGACTTCTCCTGTTCAAGAATTTTTGTGTAAACAAAGCCAAAGACCACTGCTACACAGTTAGATACCAAAATTCCTAGTAATTCTGCAATCTGCCTAATCGGAAATA
The DNA here is from genome assembly GCA_963576725.1 of Azorinus chamasolen. Classification (NCBI taxonomy): domain Eukaryota; kingdom Metazoa; phylum Mollusca; class Bivalvia; order Cardiida; family Solecurtidae; genus Azorinus; species Azorinus chamasolen. Next base: position 41,488,985 of record OY755236.1, on the reverse strand, counting down.
TTTTTCGATCGGAATTTATAATGCTACAAATATTGCGTTTCAGTTTTTCCTGCTTTTCAGTTGTAAGGTAAATGCGCATTGTTACTGAGTTTAACAAAAAACCTAAAAATGTAAGCTGTTGTTTAGGTGTGAAAACAGATTTGTCCTGGTTAATGTAAAATCCCAGATTCTGGACCAGTTCCTTTGAGCAATATACGTTATTTAAACATTCTAGATAGGATGCACCTTGCAGATAAGAGTCATCGATGTATACAACTGACAGGAAACCTAATGCGCGCAAATGACCAAACACTGGTTTTAAAAGTTTGGTAAAGAGCCTAGGCGCACAGGCTAGACCATTTGGTAAAGAAGTAAATTCATAAATTTGGCCTTGCCACAGAAAGCGTAGATATTTCCGAGAACCTTTTGATACACTGACAGTATAATAGGCATCCTTTAAATCAATTGAAGCCATATAACAACCTGGAGTCATCATTCTGATAGCTGAATGCAGACTTTCCATTTTAAAATATACATACTCAGTACTTTGATTCAGCTGTTTAAGGTTCAGAATCATCCTATAAGAACCATCCTTTTTTGGTCTTAGAAAAACATTAGAGATAAATTCGTCGTTCTGGTGAGTAGCTTTCTCAATAACTCCCTTTTTTAGTAACTGTTGAATTTCTTGTTCAAGTATATTAGCTTCAGTCTGATTAAGTTTCGTAGGGCGCTGACAGTTTTGAATAGGGACTTGCAATTCTATTTCACAACCCTTAACTATATTCAGAATGTTATTGTCTGAAGTAATTTGCTTCCACTCATAAAGGAAATTTGGTGATCTACCTGCCTTGTACAATGGCTGTTCTGCACTCACCTCTGAATTTATTTTCGTACATGCCTGATGTTGTATGGGTTGTGGCGAGCGTTTCCTCTGTGGTTGGCCTCCCTCCCCCTGTTTCTCTGTTGGGGAGGCCTGTTGGCCAAAAAAGGCATTTGTTGACGCTGAAAATGCATCGGGTTGTACCTGTGGCCAGAGAACTGCTTTGAATACTTGACTTTCAACCCCACTTTGTTCGATTCTGAGATGTTTTTCAGTTGTTCTGCCACATTGTTGCCAAACAAAAACTCAGTGACAGGGTTCTGCTGGGAACAAAGTGCAGTGTACTCTTGATTGAGTTCTTTCCGCATCTAATCACGTCTTCTAGTATTCATATCGGCATTGGCAATCGATAACATTGCTAAACTGTCCACAAGCAGAGTGACTACCTCACTAGTATTGACTTCCTGCGGATTGGTCTGGTTCTTAACAAGGTGGTCTATTGATCTGACCACGGGTACAGATCCTCTTAGTATGTTGCTCTGGATCTTTTGGAGCTTTGCATCCTTTGATCTTTTTTCTGGCGTGAGCACACGCCAGATTTCCTGGTTTACCTTTGGTGTATTGAGCACAGGTGTGTTCCCAGGAATCGGATGTCTGTCAGCAATCTCCAGTCGCTTTTGCTCATCCAGGCCCGAGGTCACTAACCTCTGTATGAAACTGGGCATTTCCTCGGCTACCAGCTCCCCCTTTTTCTCAGCCAATGCCAGCGATGCTGCACACTGACCCAGAATTGATGACTCACCTGACCTTGACTGGTCAGTTTGTTTAGTTCCATGGAAATTTCCATCACTCGCCGACACCGTGGAGGATGTTTACTCATCACTAATATCTTCATATGGCATTGTAATCGATAGGTGTGCCATGTTCTTTTTAATTTTCGAAAACTCTGACATCAAACTGGTCATCATTTCAGCCTGTGTTTTTGAAATGCCAGGATATCTGACATATCCACTGATTTCTGATTGTCACCAACTATTGTGGTACAGTTCTGGGCAGAAAGCTGCCCCACATGTCCTGTGCTATTGACAGGTGGGCAAGAATGTTCTGTAATATCACCAACGCACAAAGCATTGTCGCTGGGTGTTTTGCTGTATGTGACAGTCACATCGGAAGACTTAGTGCTTCCACTTATGCCCTGTAAACTCAGTTCGGAACTTAACTTTTGTAAGATCCCTCCTTCCGCCATCTTGAAAATTACAATCCAGAACAATTGTAAGAAACTGATTGAAAACAGTTATTAACAGAATCACCGTCTATAATATCCAGAGTTTGTCACTAGAATCAATGCACGTGTAGTTAATTAAACTTTATAAAAAGCAAACTAATGACAAGTATAAAACCTCCAAATATATGTCCAATATAATTCACTGGTCAGTTGAAAAAAATTATGTTTGTACCTTACTGGGGCTAACTTGCAATTTGACCTAGTGGGGGCTACAGCATATCTCACAGGGGCCATCACGTGACTTTGTGGTGAAGGAGAATTGTGCTCAACATGGTAACCCCATTACTCGATAAGACACATTTGCAGGCATTGACCCTATCTTGCTGAATTTTGAAATAAATTTCAAAATACATTTCTCCTTCTTTACCCATGCCCTGATGTATAAAATTTTACATACATGTATATCTTCACTGTGTACAACTTTTTCGCTGTGCAGTTACTGCTGTGGAGTGCACCTTGTAAATAGTACCGACCCTGATGACATAGTTCCTGCAGGAGCTGTCTCATCTGGGTCTTCACTATATACAGGTAGGTATATCGACGTGAATAGCAAGTGAAGGGTTAACACGCATATGTACGGGTTTGCAAACAAAGAAGACACATATTAGACAGCTTCTGTGGGACCTGTCTAATCATGGTCAGCTTCGTCTGCTTATGAAATTATATAAATCTGATTTTCTTTTGTTCTATCATTCTCTTGTACATAGTACATACTTATAGGAAGCACAGCTAATCTATATTCATACAGTTATTATTTCTTTCATGAATATTCTTGAGGTGAAGGGTTAAATCCAAGTTGATAAATATAACATGAAAATACCGAGGGAAACCTATTGACACGATGCCCACCAGATAGAAGGAAAGGTGTGAATGATATGTACTAACCCAAACATTTTTATGACCGGGAGATCTGGAAACAATATAGGAGAAACAGCATAAGAGAGACTTGGGATTAATGTAGGCAGATAAGAGAAACAACATGGAAGAGACCGGGAAAACAATATAGGAGATACTGGGGAAACAACATAGGAGAGACAACGGAAACAACACAGAGGAGATTTGGAAAACAACATGGGAGAGACAGAGGAAACAGCATAGGAGAGATCATTGAAGCAACACAGAGGAGACTTGGAAAACAACATGGGTGAGACAGAGGAAGCATTATAGGAGAGACCATGGATACAACATATGAGAGACCATGGAAACAACAAAGAGGATACTTGGAAAAGAATATGGGAGAGACAGAGGAAACAACATAGGAGTGACCACGGAAACAACATATGGGAGATCGGGGAAATATGTGAGAGACAGAGGAAGCAACATAGGAGAGACCAGGGAAACAACAAAGGGGAGACCGGGGAAAACACGGGAGAAACAAAGGAAACAACATAGGAGAGACAATGGAAGCAACATATGAGAGACCGGGGAATAACATAGGATAGCCCGTTCGCTATTTGTTACTCTCTCATTCTGATTCAAAGTTGTCAAGATGGTACCAAACTGAATTACATGTATTTAACTTTACAAACCAATACGGTGTCCGAATATATGTAAAGTAAAATCCTCTAAACCAGAATTCTAGTTGAGAATAACTTAAATACTTTTAGATAGGTTGCAGCTTAATACAGGGTTAAAGTCATGCAGAAAGCACCTAGAGGCTCGATTTGCAAGCAGCTTGGATCCTGCTGAGACGCCGTGTAACTCGACAACCTATCAAGATCCAAGCTGTTTTACTCTCGATATATAGTTTCTCGAAAGCTTGAACAAATCGGAAGTAGTCAAAATTACACTGTATCTAAATTTGAGCAGACAGTATTGTTTCAATACGGATAAGGGTTAACACTTCTCTTGCTGAATTTTAAAATACATTTCTCCTTCTTTACCCATGCCCTGTTGTATAATTACATATATCTTCACTGTGTACAAGTATTTAGCTGGGCAGTCACTGCTGTGGAGTGCACTGGTTGCACAAACAACTTGTAAATAGTGTAGACCCTGATGAGACTCCTGCAGGAGCTGTCTCATCTGGGTCTTCACTATTTACAGGTAGGTACCGGTATATTGACGTGAATAGCAAGCGAAGTGTTAACAGAGCACGTTGGTTGAACCTGTTCAAAAATCATGAAAAATAATGACATCATGAATATTAATTAGCTTTGTTTTATTGACGGAAACTGTAGATCTGCATATTTCATTAGCAAACAGAGCAGACCCGGACCAGCCGTCTGATCAGGTTCTACTCTGTTTGTAAAAGCGTGAATAGGGCGTTCATAATAAGGGAATGGGTTAAAGCTATTCAGTCTTTAGCTTGCTGAGCAAATTTCTTATGTAGAATTAAGTTGTCACAGTTGATTTATCTTGATTGTCTTTTCAATAGCACGATCAGAGTACCAAACTGATCGAAACCTGATGAGACGCCGAGTAACTCGACATTCATTTGGATCCAAACTGTTTTCATGAGTAATCATTCATCCGTCTACAGCAGGCTAAATGTTAAGTTCTTAGCATATAATACGGAAGTACCAAGACATGAACTGTAGAGTCATATCTTTATTATTTCATAAGCAAACAGCAGACCCTGATTAGATAGCTCCTACAAGAGCCGTCAGATATGGATCCACTGTTTGTAAAGGCGTAAAAAGGCGTATCTATGCATTGAAATTTACGAATGTATATACGTAATTATATTCCTCATGAGTATGCGCCATAAATAATATACTCGGTGTTTCCACTACTCGTATCATATTGAAGGGTTTGACAAAAAAAATGTGCAAACAAAACAAATATTTCACCTCACCGCAAGCATGCAGAAAACATTGTCGTCTGCTCGTTTAAAAAGGTCGTTATCCGTCTGTAACTGTATAAGTGATACATTATACATAAGATATAATTTTTATCATAATGGGATTCGGATATATAACAAACAGTGGAACAAATCAAATTAATACAGGAGTCATTCAATGTCGATGACTTATTACCACTTACATGAGCCATTAATGTCATTTTCAAACAATGTAGACCTATATGAGAGGCCCTGTCATCAGGGTCTGCACTATTTGTCATGTTACACTTTTCTAATCCCTAAATATTCACTATAAGCGTGACCTGTTTGACCTTTGGAATAGTCCATTTGAAAACTGTGCATGGTAGGGGTTAATACAGAAGAAAATGAATGCAGAAAGTTATTTAATTTATATATACTTTTATTATTACTTTTATACCCTGTTTGCTTATGGAAAAGTATCAGATCTGATTCTACAATTTCTGCCATGAGCAAAACTTTCCATGCTGATATATGCAGTTGAAATACAGTAAAACCCCGCTAATACGACCACTTAAAAGATTATAATTATGGGTGCTAGATGCAGGTGGTAGTTTAATGCAGGACATAAGTAATGCAGAATGCTCCCATAGGGGCTTTCTGCATTACTTTTGTACTGCATAACTTCTGCATATAACTACTGTATATAACTACTGTATATTACTACTGTGTATATAACTACTGTATATAACTACTGTATATTACTACTGTCTATAACTACTGTATATAACTACTGTATATAACTACTGTCTATAACTACTGTCTATAACTACTGTCTATAACTACTGTCTATAACTACTGTCTATAACTACTGTATATAACTACTGTCTATAACTACTGTATATAACTACTGTCTATAACTACTGTCTATAACTACTGTATATAACTACTGTCTATAACTACTGTATATAACTACTGTATATAACTACTGTCTATAACTACTGTATATAACTACTGTATATAACTACTGTATATAACTACTGTCTATAACTACTGTCTATAACTACTGTATATAACTACTGTCTATAACTACTGTATATAACTACTATATATAACTACTGTATATAACTACTGTATATAACTACTGTATATAACTACTGTCTATAACTACTGTCTATAACTACTGTATATAACTACTGTCTATAACTACTGTCTATAACTACTGTCTATAACTACTGTCTATAACTACTGTATATAACTACTGTATATAACTACTGTATATAACTACTGTCTATAACTACTGTCTATAACTACTGTCTATAACTACTGTATATAACTACTGTCTATAACTACTGTCTATAACTACTGTATATAACCTGATTAGTAGTTGTTGTCAATGAATATTGATGACGTGCATGATTAGAAATCCGAACAGACAGCAAATAAGTGGAGGTTTTTTTTTTCACCGTGAATTAATCGAACGTTGCATTCCTTACACGTGTACATGTGTTTTCTTTGTCTATAGGCCATGTAGCCACGATAAATATGTCAGGAACCCAGACAAACCGAAAGTACATGTCAGCCTTTCTATAAATAGTACGACACTAACCAATGACGCTACGCGTCGACCAATCCTTCAAAATTTACCAACGGTCAATCTTTTTGACTTGTGTTGTGGATGTTATGGGTGGGAAATAGATGAAATTAAAAGGTATGTGGCATTTTTTTTTCTTTTCTGCAAATCAGTATAACCGCACTCTAAAACTAAAGCTTCACTTTTTATCGCTCCGAATTTCTGCATAATCATGAAAACTATTTATTTCGATAAACCATGTATATTAATCACTGTACTGAGATCAGGACCAAGTTAAATTAACCGATTGTCCTTTTATCTCATCAATATTCATGTACGAATAATGACATTCTAAACCTTTACTAGCTGAATTTTTAAAATGGTATAATTATGCACACGAGATTAGTTTGAGCCACGACAGACACTGTAGAATGATCATCAGATTTATATACTTCTACAAGCAAACAGAGCAGACCCTGAACAATCTACTCTGCTTGCATCAAGAGGTGTCCCTATTAACTTATTAACCCTTTACCCCATAAGTACGCATTTACACACCTTTGCAAATAGAGTAGAACCAGATCGGGGCCGTCTGACCAGAGTCTGCTCTGTTTGCTTATGATATAATACAAATATGATTCTACAGTTTCTGCCATAACCAAAAATCCCCTTGTCCATGTACTATCTTTTAAAAAAAATAATATTTATGATGTCATTATTTCTTACATCCATATTCATGGAGTAAAATGTTTAAACACATCTGCGTTGTAATAAAGATAAACTGTAGTTGCCGCGCTACATACTCCGAACGCTTTTCCCAGATTTCACATATAAATTTGCGAACACTGTTGACCTAGTTAAGACGGCGCCGTTAGGGTCCGTGTGATCAGGGTCTGCTCTGTTTGATTATGGAATTATAATACAGTAGAACCCCTCAATTTCGACCACTTAAGGAATAAACATTGGCGTCTTTATAAGCAAGTGATTGTTTAATGCAGGGCAAAAGTAATGCAGAAAGGTCCTCTAGGAGCTTCTTGCATTACTTTTGTCCTGCATTAAGCTACCACTTGTCGCATTAGCGGGTGTTTACTGTATACATGACTCTACAAATACCCCGACACCCTGTGAACACGTGTCATTATAAATATTCAGCTTATGCATGTGCATCATTTCTTACAAATGTTCAGCATGGAAAATATTAAATGCTCTTGATTCAGGTCTATTTTCTAAAATGGCACATTCATCTGTTGAAAAATAATGTTCATGTCGGCAGGAAAGCTGTCCAACCGGATAAAAAGTTTGCTTTTTTTCAAGTAAATAAAGTATCAAGCAGCCTGGATCCAGATCAGAGTTCGAGTCATTTTGTGTCTGATCTTGATTCAAACTGTTTGCCAATGTCATCACAAATTTGACCTTAGCAAACTAGTTATAAAGAATAAACAGTAAACTCTCTCTAAAGCAACTACAAAAATGAGGTCTAATTTTGTGTATTAAAGGCAGGTGGCATCTAAATGCAGGACGAAAGTCATCCAGAAAGTTCATACTGGAACTTTCTGCATTACATTCGTCCTGCTTTAAGCAACCACATGTTTTTAAAGACATTTATGTTTACATTATAGTCACAAAGTGGTCACTTTAGAGGGACATTGGCGTACATACTTTAAAGAATCTATTTCTTTTATTTTGGTACGTTTCTGTTCTAATTCTTGTCACAGGTGTCCAGCCTGGAATGCTTTGTTTCAAGCATACACCACATCTGCATCTATGTGCATTTTAGTGCTTTGCAAACATTGTAGATCAAGATCTGACGGCTCCGATAAGAGCTGTCTGATCAAGCTCTGTTGCTTGCTTATGGAATAACATAGATAATGACTCCATTTGCGAAAAAAGATTTTTGATCATATGCCATTATAACTACAGTATTAAATTAACTAATGTTTTATATGTACACACAAAATATGATAGAATATAATATTTGTTTTGACATGAACTGATACACTTTCTGGTCATACATAATAACTAAACGAGTTTCACGCGACTAAGTATTGCTATTAACCCTTTCCCTGTTTATTTCAAAGTTTAATACCTACTGAATATTCATGGCAAAATAATTATAATGAAATATGGAAGGTAGAACATTGTAGCCATTTAAGAAAGTAAAGAAACAGATCTATCAAAGTCCATATGCAAACAGAGCAGACCCTGATCAGACGGCTCCTCTTGTAGCTAGGAGCCGTCTGATCCGGGTCTACTCTGTTTGCAAATGCGGGAAACACGTTTTTATGAGGGAAAGGGTTAACCAGGCAAATCTGAAATAATTATTATTATTAGGAGCTGGGCCGACTAATGTGAGTACATGTATATCACTATAAATTGTTATAACTTATTTAAGAATTACGCAACATAAATGCTTCATGCACACATCTATATACCCTTTTTATAACAGAGAGCTGCGCGCATTTCATAAATTAAGTAAATTAAAAAAAAAACACCTGGACGTATATAGTAATACGAATTCCTATAAGTTTTACATATTTCTCTATATACTGGACAGATAAGTAAGAAATGGTATTCATCTGCAGTATCTGTATCTGCAGTATTCTCTCTGTTTTGAGTATCTCAACCAGCAATTACAGATTTTTCTTAATGTGAAACCTGAAGGTAATGAATGTGATCTTCTGTAATATCATTCACTTCTTTTGATCTAATCAGAATAAGATACAAACATCAGTTTCTACTATAGATGAGAGTATTCAGTAACAAGAAAATAATCATATTGTAATATTGTTTTATCTAATTTATACTTTGCCACATATGGATGACGTCGGAGCAGGCATGATTGTGTTAAGTGTTTACATCAAACTGACTGTTGGATTCACTGCCTGATTGATTTTATTTATCTTTTATTATTTTTCATAATCAAAAGGCTTGTTCATGCAGAATTACTCTAAACTTAATTTTCTCACCTCAGATAATAAAGATATCTCAGTCAATTGAAGCGCTGGTAATATGTAGCATGAACATTTAAGTATGCAGGCATCGTGTTTATAAAAAAATTGCACGTTGGGATCATCTTCCCTTAATTTCAATAAATAGGTGTGAAAAATCATGCCTAATTAAAGTTTTCTTATGATTTCCAAAAGCAACATCGGCTAAAGCATTAGCCTATACCCCTGTTGTGCTTTTCACACCTTTGTAGTAACACAAGCAGCTGTCATACACAGTAGGGGTCCCAAAATTCCCTAGTCAAACTATCAACAAGTCAGCACCCCTAATTGGCCCTCAGGGTATGTTCGGTTTTCAGAGGTGATTTACAATGGAAATATAGGTTTCTGTTCCGGAACTTGTGTTCGGTATTCAGAATTCAGAGAGTTCGGTTTTCAGAGAGCTTTTCTATATAGAATATATAAGGAAAAATTTGGGACCAAAATATTTGTTCGGTTTTTAGAGATTTTCGGTTTTCAGAGGTTCGGTTTTCAGAGGTTTACCTGTATTCTCAAACTATTTACCGAAAGTCTGAACCTAGTAAATTTTGAACTAAGTTTTTAGTCAAGGTATTAATATATTTTTTCCCATCCAAATGTCAACTTATATCTCTTATTTAACTGAAAAAAGCTGCTGTTTTCTATATCGTTTTTCCATTGTTGGATAATGATTATGTTAGAAATTGTAAAATCAGATCTATAATATTCATAAACAACAGAACAGACCCTGATTGGACTACTCTAACAGAAATATTCTCTACATTTAAAACAAATTAAAAAATAAACCATAAGCAGCTTTTAGTTTTGTTTTGTATAATGTAACAAATCATTGTAAAAATATTCGATTGTTGAATCGTGCATTATAAGCAAATTTCAATAACATAAACGCTTGCAACATGGAAAATAAGGTTTTTCTAGAATCGCAACATGTGTAGACCCAGCCGTCCCGTTGAAAATATCAACCATTATCCCGTTGTAAAAATAGTGTTAGCTAAATACAGACATGTTTATTTTTTTTTTTACTTTTGGTTAGTTCGAGCTTTTAACCGAGTGTCAAACAGCTTTGATCCTGGTGAGATGTCGTGTAATCCCCGCATTTCATCAGGACCCAAGCTATTTACAAACGTCAGTCAGTCAGTCGATGTTTATGGTGATTTTGTAAACAGGATGGTGGTGAATTTATATACGAGATTCTTTCAAAAATACTTTCATCCATCAAATTCTATATTTAATATATTAATGAATTGATGATTATAGGGACGTCTTGGTGTTCATGAATATTTTTATAACTTATATTGTTATTGATCCTTTCCTTCATAAACGTTTTTTTCAAGTCTTTGCGAACAGAGTAGACCCTGATCCCTATAGGAGCAGTCTGATCAGGGTCTGTTCCGTTTGCTTGTGGAATTATATCAATTGAACGAACCTTGTAACCGGCCACCTTGTTCTTTGCCATATTTTAGGAAACAAATCACTGCTCTCTGTTTAGTTAATTTGCATGAGAAAAATGCCGTTTAAAAGAATAGGTATTTTAATGTACAAAAATAAATACAAAAATTGATTTGCTTTCGTCAAATATTTGTGATTGTAAGTTTCTGTCAACTTAAAAAATCGTATGTCCATGTACCATTAAACGAAATAACTAATAAATATTCATGATGCCAGTGGTACATGAGTGATCAACAGATACTCGTTTAGTTGTTCACATATATGTATGTACATATGAACGATTATGAAGAGTTAATATGCATGGTCATTTTATTTTATTATCAAATAATGAATTAAAGTGTATATCAGTTACATGTATAACTCATTCCTAGTGAATATTCATACAAAAAATTACACCTATGAATATTGATTAGCTGAATTTTATATTACATGTATGAACGAGGAAAGTTATGCCCGATCAGTGTTTACTCTGTTTTCAAAGACGTAAAAGAGCATAAACATGAAATAATAATTAAGCAAATAACTTAACATGTTAATATTTCAACATACATAGATTAATAAATATAAATGCACAGTGTTTGTAAGTTACAACAGCCTAAACTTTCCACTAAAAAGGGGGATAGGGCATATACGACAAGACAAGATAAAAAAAAATCTATATACAGATGTATTATGCTAGTAGTAATGCTGAAATAGTACGTCCTATCTTTGAACTAAAGCGAACGTTGCTTCCGGTTATTTTTATATTTGAATGCCGTAATACGGATATGAAAATTAACCCCTCACTGTGGACCATCCATGTAATAAAATAACAATGCGATCATGTACGTTTATTAGCATATTACATGTATTTCATAATAGCATATGTACACATATTTTGGTATCACTAAACACCTTAGAGTCACATATATTATCATTTCATACGGAAACAGAGCAGATCATGATGAGACGACTACTGTAGAAACCATAATATTTGAGTCTACTCTGTTTGCAAATTCGTGAAAATCTTAAAACACATTATACCAACTATCATGAACCGACATAATTATTCTATTTTCCAAACCATATGCAATAAAAAGAAAGATTCCTTGGATAAAAATTGAAAATTGAAAGTTGAATTCTCGTCGCGTCGTATACGAGATGATTGGTCATTTACTACATAGATAGGTATTTTAGTCTTTTATCAGCTTTGCAAAGAGTGTGGACCCAGACCAGATGGTAGGAGCCGCCGTCTGACTAGGGTCTACTCTGTTTGCTTAAAGAATTATATAAATCTTAATTCACCGTTTTACCATAATCAAAACCTTTCTTGTTGGATCATTATTTTATGCAGACATTCATTTTTACTTGAATATTCATGGAATATACATGTATTGTTAAACAAAAGTAAACAATGGTTTTGCTCACAAACTTGGTCAAAAAAGAAATTATGTAAGTTTGCGATTTTTGAATGTACAAATAAAATTAAATAGTATTTGTCTTTAACATTCATCTGCTAGATTCAACGAAAATCTTAAATATTTCAAAACATTACAAACTTTCAACATCGTAGCTCTGTTAACAAAGGCATGTTCTATTACACCACACGTATATGTACTTTGAAGTAAATGCGAAGTTTTAGTAAAGAAGAATTGGTTCTTTTTTTAGGTGGATGACTGACTAATGCAGGGTGGTAGTCATGCAGAACGATCATAGAGGAGCATTCTGAACGACTTTCACCCTGCATTAAGCTGGCACCTGGCTTAAAGACCGAAAATGATACTTGTTTTAGTGTTGGAAGTATCGGGTTTGTTTTAATTGTATTAGGTTAAATGCAGAACAATACATGTTGATACAGTAAAACCCCGCTAATGCGACCACCTAAAAGAGATATAATTCTGGGTGGTACAGGCAGGTAGTAGCTTAATGCAGGGCAAAAGTAATGCAGAAAGCTCCAAGAGGAGCTTTCTGCATTACTTTTGTCCTGCATTAAGCAACCACCTGCTTATAAAGACACCCATATTTATTCATTAAGTGGTCACATTAAAGGGTTCTACTGTATATGTTATATCGTGTTGAAATTAACATATTCACTGTTGAATATGCATGTCAGTCTTATGATTATGTATTGGCTAATATTTTTAATGTAAGCCAATGTTTTGCTTTGACTAAAACTAATTGGCAAATGTTTGTCTAGTGTCTCTAAAATGAGCTGCTGACAAACAGTGTAGACATGGATCACTCTGTCCGTTCTGGTACTATCTTGATTGCTTTACAAACCATTTTCCAAAGAACAGTTCAACAAATCAAATTTTGCAGATACTGTAGACATTTTCAAACGAAACTTAGACAATGAGATTTCTATGTTTCTGTCTTCTTTGTTTCTTTGTTTGTCTTTGTGGTTTTTTTGTTGTTTTTTTGTTTTCTTCTAATTTTTGTTAAATCTAGATTTATCTATCTGTCCATCCATCCATCTATCAACCATTCATTAATTAATTAATTCATTTATTGTTTGATATATCTGTTTATATATATTATCTTGTCATTTTCATGGTCTACTTTAGTAATTGACTTGATCAAATTCATTTGTTGCGTTCTGCATTAATTTATTTCTTTATTAGATAAATAAATAAACAAACAAACAAATAAATAGTGAGTTTTGTTTCGTGTATGATTGTTTATTGCAAACTATCTACCTTGACAATGTATATTAACAAAGTTTGTGAAATAATACGACACCAGACACAATCCTCTAATAGTAAATTATTGTTTTCTTTGAATGATTTTCAACTGGTGTATTGTCTAATTTTTAAGTCAATCAACAAACCCACTCAGTATTAAGAGATCGGACTTCCGATATTTTATAAGTGTGATAGATGTTTTGTTTTAGTGTTTATGAGCATTGGTGACGTGTTCAAGTATCAAAAACTCCGCCCAGTGACACGCAGTTTCTTTACTTTTGGGGAAATCCAAATCCGTTTATGTTGCAAAAAGATGTCGGTTGCTCTTTGGGTTTTTAAATACATACGTGTACTCTAAATCAAATAGAAGATACTAGAGAATCATTAACGGCAGATGTGCGTCTCTTAAAGTGCATTTTTATTTAGTACTTTACGTATGTTTAACCTATTTATGAACATACAATGTAGTTGATTCAGATCAGACGGTTTCTACAGAACAGTACCTGTTGCTCTATTTATGCTTGAAGTACTGTAAAGTTTTGTTGAGACGACCACTCTAAATAAATAAATCTAATTTCGGATTTTTAAAACAGATGGTAGCTTAATACAAAAAAGCTCATATAGGAGCTTACATTACTTTTGCCCTGCATTAAGTACCCACAAACTTTATGTTAATAAGTCACGAGGGCGCATTAAATTAGTGAGCCTTTACTGTAATATACAGTAAAACCCCTGTAAACCGGAATTCTAGTAGAGAAGAACTTAGATACTTTTAGGCAGGTGGCTGCTTAACGCAGGGTGAAAGTCATGCAGAAAGCTCCTAGAGGAGCTTTCTGTATGACTTTCACCCTGCATTAAGCTGCCACCTGTCCCCATGACCGATATTTATACTAAATTTAACGTCCGGTTTAGAGAGGTTTTACTGTAGATATGAATCTACCGTTTCCTCGAAAAGACTTCTCCTCTCCAAAAGTACATTAACCAATTTCCTCTTATTGATGCCCTTTGACACCACTGTAAAAGTCACTTTTTTAAACCTTTTGTACATGTCCTATTTATCACAATTATTTCAAATAACACTTAAAAATCGATTATCTCTATAGTAAATGCTATAGTAGATTTTTTTAAAGAGATTGGGTCTAAAATAATCTAGGAAGGAATAGGTTGAACATTTCCCTCGTACAATCGCTTTTCACGCCTTTGCAAACAAAGCAGATCTGAATCAGACGGTTCCAATAGGAGCCATCTGATCTGGGTCTGCTCTTTTTGTTTGTGAAATTAAAATCTGACTCTACAGTGTCTACCAGTACCAAAATATTCGGTGTAAAAATGGCATTATAAATCTTCAGTTAAAACAATTCACGGTGACATTATTTCTTAAATGAATATTCATCAGGGAAATGGTTAATTAATATTCATACTGACTTTATTTCATGCATAAATATTCATGAGGTAAAGGGTTCACAAACACATTTCCGACTTTGTTATTACAGTCGAACCTGTCCGAAGCGACAATTCATTTATTAAACATAGGAGTCTTTAACCCTTTCACCGCCGCAGTCGCATACATGCACCACGACAAATAGTGCTGTCCCAGATCAGACGCAGCCTTTTCAAGGCGGTGTCTGATCAGGGACTTCACTATTTGTCTCAATCTCTATTTCTATATATATGCTTTATTCATTTGAAAATTGGATTTATTTATCTCATTTTCTTATTTTACTGAATGAATTGTAGACGAATATTTAAATTTTTGCGCCGAAAGGGTTAAAAAGCATGTGGGTGCTTAATGCAGGTCAAAAGTAATGCAGAAAGCTCTTGAACAAATCGGACGTAAAACAAATACAACTGACCAGGGTTTTAGTAGACAGTATTTTGAACAGAACAAAGGCCAAGCTTTTACCGTCACATTGTATAAACAAATGCCACTTTTTAGAACAGCGGCGGAAACGCAATGTCCTGCACATAAGACGTAAACGAAACGACCATGTAAGGTCTATATTTGGCATGTAAAGTAGGAAGGAGGCTGTTGAGTGTGGCGTAGGCGGAGTCAAACACGCTGCTTGTGCGTGTTCATTAAAAACAGATTTGGTCATTAAGCAACAGTGTTCACTGGATATAGTCGCTTGCATTTGACATCTTGCATGTATGTGTTTGGTTTTCTCTCGAATAAACGTAATACAGTACATGTACTCATTTCTCTGCTGGTTCTTGTGTGATTCCATTGTTTTGAACAGTTTTATTTGGAGGATATTTAAACGGTGAGTAAAACAGGGAACCCAGTGCGCAGCGACAACCAACTAGATCTATATTTGTCGATCACTGTACTGTTAGCCCATCCCATACAATGGTATTCCAACGAATACGCAATCAGTCGCCTGTACGAAACTGGCCGATAAAGTCACTTGTTCGATAAAGGCGTTCATAAAACATTCTTTCAAGGGAGCTAACAAAGCGTAACACATGTATGCTAATACAGGAAATTTATTGAATGAAAGTATGTATACATATACGCAAAATGACATTGTTAGATAAATGTTTTTTAGCGATTCGGTATAAATATTTATCTCATAAATATTCATGTAAAAAGTAATGTAAGTTTGAATATTAATTTGATGATTTTTTAAAGTGTGATAAGAAGACATAATATGTTGGCCACTGCAGGAACTATAGACTAAGATCTACATCATGCCATACGTATACAGCACATACCCTTTGGTCAGCTGTTTTACATGGGTCTGCTGTATTTGCAAAGGCTCTCATCTTTGTTAGTTGAACCATATTTATTTCAGAAATGTGCATGTAAACAATTGTACATTACAGAAAAAAGGATTGAAACGAAATACTATATAAGTCTTATAAAGTTTCTCTCCATCAGATATTGACCGTACACATATAGACGGGGATATTTAAGTTAACACGCTTTGAGTAATAATCTGTTGGTTTACTAAGTAAGGATCGAAAATGAAAACACAGAAGAAAAAGGAAAACGAAAGTAAATGAAACACATACAAACAAACAAAAAAATACGAAATACGTATATTACACACAAGAGAGAGTATTGGGTGGGGCGGGCGGAGATCACCGTGGAAACAAAGTTATGGGACAAATTATAAAGTAGTATCAACAGTGCTCAATCCATTTGTGCCTAGTGTTCCTTTAAAGGGACATATGCAAACAGTGTAGACCCAGATAAGAGGGCTCCTGGAGGAGCCCTCTGATCAGGGTCTGCACTGTTTGCTGAAACCATCTATGCAAATGGCTTATTCAAGAAACTATTTGGTTTGCTGTGCCCCTCCACATAAAAAATGGATGGGTTCTAAAGTAAGGACTGGACGAGTTTTACATAAATGGGTTGATGCGAGAAGAAAGAAATGCAAAAAGGTCCTATAATGAGCTTTCTGCATAACTGTCTTCCAGTCTTAAGATGCCACCTGTCTCCAAACCCAAGAATCGGTGGTCGCTGTAGACAGATAGACATTGCTTTACTGAATAGGCAAAGGTTCAGCATGGTAAAAATAAAAACAACGCGTAAACGTTTCAAATGGACCTGAATATCACTAGAAAAATCTGTTTGCTACTTTTGTGATGAGTGGGGGTACGTCTTTCCTAATATTTACATTAGAACCTCTCTAAAGCGACCACTATGTGTATTGATATGTTAACCCATTACCTCATAGGCTATTTTTAGATTCAACCTCTTTGAATAAATCTACCGAAAAGGAGCATTAACTAGAGGAAAGGAAAATTTTAGAATTTTGTAGTTTGAAACCATTGCGATAAGTAGAGCTGTGTTAATCATTTACGCCATAAATACGCCTTTCTACGCTTTAAAAAAACAGAGTAGACCCAGATCAGACAGCTGCTTAAGGAGATGTCTGACCAGGGTCTGCTCGGGTTGCTTATGAACTAAAACAGCCATGATTCTACATTTTCTACCATGTCCAAAAAAACTTATGTTCAGGCGCTATTATAAAAATAATTAATGTGATGAAATTGAATATTCATGATGTCTTTATTTCTTGTATGAATATTCATGACATAAATGATAAAGACACAGAATAATACACCTCTTTGATGTTCGTTTTAGAAAGGTTTTACCGAATCAGTATGCAGTAAACCCCCCTCAGAGACATATACATACTGTATGTATATGTCTCTGATCCCCTATAAACCGGGTGTTCACTTTAGAATAAATATCGGTCTTTTAGACAGACGGCAGCTTAATGCTGGGTGAAAGTCATGCAGAAAGCTCCTCTGTATCACAGTGTAATTACTTCTTCCATGAATAGTTAAACAGGTTAAAAATAAACCGAGTTAGTTCTTAGAATACTTTTTTTCCTTTGTGTACGTTATAATTATTGATATAAATGTACATATACATAATTATGTTTGAGCAACTTTACATAAATAGTTTTCCGATTTGTAACAGTATAAGAACTTCACAGAATTGTATTGTTAACCATTTCCTCCATAGATCTATACGCCTTTTAACGCCTTTTTCAAACAGAGTAAACCCAGATCAGATGGATCCTTTAGGAGATGTCTGATCAAGGTATGCTCCATTTGTTTATGGAATTATACAGACTGATGTGATTCTACAGTTTCTAGCATGTCTAAATATTTCTCTCGTCCATTATAAATAGCTTATTAATATTTCTGATCATTATTCTTAGTCATTATTTCTTACATGACTATGCATGTTGAAAATGGTTAATTGTACTTTTTTCTGTACATGTATAAGAGAAGTAATACAGTCAAAACAGTCTCATCCGGACTTTGACATTAGTACCAATGTCGGTCTTTAACGCATGAATCAGCTTAACCTTGATTCCCTGTTCTATGTTTATTTCAAATTCAATACCTACTGAATATTCATTGCCGAAGTAGTTATAATGAAATATGAAAGGTGGAACATTGTAGCCATTTTAGAAAGTAAAGACACAGCTCTATCAAATTCCATTAGCAAACAGAGTAGACCCTGATCAGACCGCTCCTACAGGAGCCGTCTGATCTGGATCTACTCTGTTTACAAACGCATGAAAAGACGTTTATAAATATGAGGGAAAGGGTTAATGCAGGATGAAAGTCATGCTGAAAGCTCCTTTAGAAGATTCCTGTATGGCGTTCACCCTGCATTAAGCAGCCACCTGTCTAAACGAGAGTTACGTAAGTTGTATGACAAGCAGGCAAGCTCTGTCGGTTGTGGGGCGAATACCAGGACGAACGGAGGCGAAATGCGTAAAGTCCTGTGACAAACGTTCCAAAGCCCATCGGGAACCCGTTAGAACCAGTTCAGTTTGAAATTTCGTCAGCCATCACAGGATTACTTATTTTACTCCGCCTCCCCGTATCTCCTACCAATTACTTTTCATTGGTCGCATAAGTTCTTATATTGTGAATAAACGATCTCCTTCGAAGAATATTGTATATGGGTTTCATTTGATCGTATAAATATTTAGTTGTATGTGGTTATTCGATCGCATAAAATGTTTATATGTAGTTATGATTAGTTCTAGTCATTGTATAATGAATTACAACAGCACTTATGTGACCCATTCATTACCAAAATCTGTCTTTCTGCCATGAGGTATAAAACTTCACTGCCATAATAAAAGTATCTAAATTCCTATCTACTAAAATTACGGTTTTGAGAGATTTTACTGTATAATAGATGAATACGTCTATTACAATCTGTATTGAAACTTTGGCGGCTGACATTAGTAATTGGTGATTTGTTACATCTGATATTAGGATTAACTCATATATTAGATATCAGGATAAATTCAAATATCAGAGATCAGGATCTATTCAGTTATCATATAACCATGATCATGTTTTATTAGGATAAGTTTACTAAGAATTTTAGACTTAACCATTTACTCCATGAATATTTATGAGAAAAATGATTACATCATGATGTTAATTAGACTAATTTTATAATAGCGCATGGACACATAAAATGGCCAAGGTAGAAACAGTAGAATCGGATCTATATTATTAAATAAGCAAACAGAGTAGACCCTGACCAGACGGCTCCGGAGCCGTCTGATCTTGATCTTCACTGTTTGCAAAGGCGTAGAAAGGCGTATTTATGGAGTGAAGGGTTAACCCATTAGGTCATAGGCTATTTTTAGATACAACCTCTTTGAATACATCTACCGAAAGGAGCATTAACTAGAAAAAAGGATTTTTTTTAATTTTGTAGTTTGAAACATTGTGATAAATAGAGCATTTGCTCCTATAGGAGAATACAGAATGGTTCCAAAAAGTGACTTTTACAGAGTCGTCAATATGAGGGAAAGGGTTAAACATACTCAAATACATAACTTGGTGTCGCGCATCGAAACATGAGCTTGTTGTCATTATAACTCTAGATCAGCCATCATGCCATAGATTCGACGTCTTGTCCGAATCTTCATTGTTTCGATAAGACCGATATTGCAATGGTCTTCAGTGTTTGCTGAGACCCGGCGATACAGTTGTTGTTGTGCTGGGTAACTATTAGACTATTTTATATATTTATTCTTCAGGCATGGCTGCGATGGGTACCACTGACGCTAGGAACGAACTACGACAAAACATCTTAAGGAGACGACACGACATAACGGTGGACTTCAGTCCCAGGCCCATCCTGCCAGTGAGTTAACGTCATAAAATTGTATTTACGAAACATTCAATATAGTTTAATGATAAAGATAAATATTTGTTTTCATTCATTCATTTTTATTCATTTGTATTTTTAATTAATTAATTCATTCATTGATTCATTCGTTGGTTCGTTCATCTATCCATCCATCCATCCATCCATCCACCCATCCATCCACCCATCCATCCATCCATCCTGTCATCCACCCATCCATCTATCCATCCATCCATCCATCCATCCATCCATCCATCCATCCATCCATCCATCCATCCATCCATCCATCCATCCATCCATCCATCCATCCATCCATCCATCCATCCATCCATCCATCCATCCATCCATTCATCCATCCATCCATCCATCCATCCATCCATCCATCCATCCATCCACCCATCCATTCATCCATCAATTCATCCATTCATCCATTCATTCATCCATCCATCCATCCATCCACCCATCCATCCATCCATTCATCCATTTATTCATCCATCCACCCATCTACCCATCTACCCATCCATCCATCAATCCATCCATCCATCCATTCATTCATCCATCCATCCACCCTTCCATCCGCCCGTTCGTAAACATTTACCCGATTCTTCAGTTTTTGTCTTCGCCAAAACCAAACCCTGCTGTCATTATAAAATTCAGCTGATTAATATTGACGATGTCATTATTTCTTTCATGAATATTCAAAGAGTGAGGTCTATATGAGCTTTCTACATTACTTTCTACATGTAGGATAGTTTAACACCCCTCTGTCTTCCTGTTGATAATTATATTGACTTACAAAGAAGCGGTCAATATCGTATACAGACAAAAGCACATTTCCCAGGCTAAAGTTCATTATGATGATAGACAGCTGTTAACCCGTCGCTTGCTGTTCACGTCAATATACCTACCTGTAAATAGTGAAGACCCAGATGAGACAGCTCCTGCAGGAGCTGTCTCATCAGGGTCTGCACTATTTACAAGTTGATTGTGCAACCAGTGCACCCCACAGCTGTGATTGCATAGCGAAATACTTGTACACAGTGAAGATATATGTAATTATACAACAGGACATGGGTAAAGAAGGATAAATGTATTTTAAAATTCAGCAAGAGAAGGGTTAATGTTTATATAAATATCGCTCTTGTTACAGTTGACGCCTGATGAAATAGAGAAAGAAAGAAGACGGAAGGAAAGTAACCGGCGATCTGCCCAGAGGAGTCGCCTGAAACTCAAGGCAGAAGATGAAAGGACCAAAAAGGTAACGTTTGCTTAACTCGCCGACAATTTGACATTTTACCCCTTCACTTGATGAATTTTAAAACATTTCTCCTTCTTTACCAATGCCCTGTTGTATAATTACATATATTTTCACTGTGTACAAATATATCGCTGTGCAATCACTTCTCTGGAGTGCATATTGGTTGCACAATCAACTTGTAAATAGTGCAGACCCTGATGAGACAGCTCCTGCAGCAGCTGTCTCATCTGGGTCTTCACTATTTACAGGTAGGTATATTGACGTGAATAGCAAGCGAAGGGTTAACCCATTATCTGATGAACATAGATATAACAAAGTACATGTATGACCCAATGAATGTTCCTGCTGAGCAAATTATTTTTACAGAATTTTTCACCTACTACATTTTCAAATTTCAAGCTATAATCAATGTGGCTCCAAAAGGAGCTTTCTGTATGACTTTCAACCTGCATTAAGCAGACACCTTTTTGCAATGGCCTACATTCTTCTGTACTGAAATTCCGGTTTAGAGAGGTTTTACTGTACTTGTCCAAGCTATCTGATTAGCCTAAAATGACATTCGTTTTATCAGCCAACTTGAAACTAAAGCAAACAAATAATGTTATCAGTAAAATGCAAATTAGAAGAACACAAATATTTCATTACATTTACATTGTATTTGTCGAAAGTCCGTGATTTCTATTTTTAATATTCATTTCAATATTTCACAGATTCTTCAGCAGGAAATAAACAGGAAAGAAAGACTGATGAAGACAATAGAGGAAAAACAAAAATTAAAAGCCGCCATGATGCAGTATTTACTTAAACAAAATTATACTGTATCTTCCATTCAACAGGCCTTGCAAAATGTCAACGAAAGCAACCAATATTCCTTTACAACAAAACATATTTCCTGTAATAAACGGCTACCTAACCTCCACCAGTTAGGTATCAACGACAATGTGCATGTACCATCCACAGACAGTCACCAGTTAGGTATCAACGATACTGTGCATGTATCATCCACGGACAGTCACCAGTTAGGTATAATTGACAATGTGCATGTACCATCCACAGACAGTCAGTCAAGTGATCAAATCGACGCATTGTTCTGTAGGCCTAGATGTATCAATGAAATGAATGTAGCTATGGCAACAAGGAATGCCAATCGAACAACCAGTGCGATTTTCAACGAGACAGTTACTGCCCAGAACCAGAGTTTCCAGTACATACAACCTCAGCCAGACTCCGAATTATCACAGTCGGTGAAGGACATTGTAACTGACCTTATGGCGTTCGATAATTTAGAGTCTCCTTCAACTTTGCCATACGCGGCCGGTGGAGGCCAGAACAGTGTCTTCAATGGGGTCGATGAGTCTGTTGTCCCGGGCAATACGACATTTACCAGTATACCAACTCCAGAAAATTTCATGTCGCTCATGGATTCACAACTGATTCCTTACTGTAACAATATAAGCCAATATGATGATCTGTCATTTTACGTACAGTAGAACATTGCTCAAACTGCCATCAAAAAGATGCCTGATTATGGGTCTGTAAGGCAGATACATGTAGTAGCTTAATGCAGGTCAAAGTAATGCAGTAAGCTCCTGGAGGAGTTTTCTGCATTACTTTTAACCTGCATTGAACAGCAACATGTTTTTAATACTATTTTCAATAAATGAATGGCTGGTTAGGACAGGATCTCCTATATACAGTTAAGCCTTCTCTTGCTGATTTTTTAAAATGCATTTCTCCTTCTTTACCCATGCCCTGTGGTATAATTACATATATCTTCACTGTGTGCACGTATTTCGCTGTGAAATCACTGCTGTGGAGTGTACTGGTTGCACAATCAATTTGTAAATAGTGCAGACCCTGATGAGACAGTTCCTGCAGGAGCTGTCTCATCTGGGTCTTCACTATTTACAGGTAGGTATATTGACGTTAACAGCAAGCGAAGGGCTAAACCTTCTACAGCGATAAACAAAATACAGAAAAATATCTCTATAACGGCTACTAAATTACATCAAGTATTTTGTGTTAAAAGCAGGTGGCTGCTTAAATGAAGGTGAACGTAAAACAGAACGCTCATTTCACCTTGCTATAAGCAGCCACCTGCCCTATATACCAATTAATTAACACAATTTAGTGGCCGTTATAGGGAGGTTTTATTGTAAATCTTATTCTGAGGTTTTAAGGCGGGATGCAGCTTATTGTAGAGTGAACGTTATGCAGAAAGCTCTTCTAGGAACTTTCTGCATTACTTTCGTCCTACATGACGCAACCCTGTACTCCTTTAGACATTCAGCGTCTCAAGGGGCTTAGTCAAACAATATAGACCGGGAACACAGGGCTCATATAGGATATGCACTGTTAGTTTGATATTTTCCACACCAAAGCTTTATATACAGTAAAACCTCTCTATAACGACCACTTAATTACATAAAGTATTTTGTGTTAAAGACAGGTGGCCACTAAAAGCAAGATGAAAGTAAAACAGAACGCTCCTATAGGAACGTTCTGTTTTACTTTAACCTTGCTTTAAGCAGCCACCTGCCCTAAAGACCAACCAAATAACACAATTTAGTGGTCGTTATAGAGAGGTTTTACTGTGCGTACTATCTGTCCTACTATTGTTAGTAAGAGTCGCCTGAAATGCGCATTAGGACAGTGCATGTGTATTGATATTCGTATTGGTTAACCCTTTACTCCATGAGTACGCATGTAAAACGTAATGACGTCATTAATGTTTATTTTGATAATTGGTACAATAGCACATGGGCACAGGTTGGGTTTTTTGGCGATGACAGGAACTGTATAATCATATTTAAATTATAAGCAAACGTCTGCTCGGAATGTACTCTGTTTGCATATGCGACAATATGTATGAATAACAAACATCTAGTTAGATGCAGTAAACCCCTTTAACCCATTACGTCTTAGGCTATTTTTAGATACAACCTCTTTGAATAAATCTACCGAAAAGGAGCATTAACTAGTGAAAAGGAACTTTTTAGAATTTTGTAGTTTGAAACCATTGTGATAAATAGAACATTTGCTCCTATAGGAGCAAATGCTCTATTTATCACAATGGTTTCACAAAGTGACTTTTACAGAGTCAAAAGTCGTCAATATGAGGAAATGGGTTAAACCGGATCTTCAAATTTGGCCTTTATGCTAGTATCTAACCATTACCTCCATAAATTCGCACTTCTACGCCTTTGTAAACAGAGTAGACCCAGATCAGACGGTTCCTGTAGGAACCGTCTGATCAGGATCTGCTCTATTGCTCTATAAGCTATAATATAGATCTATGATTTTAAAGTTTCTGCATGCATGGCCAAAAATTATTGTGTCCATGTGCTATAACAAACACTTAATCTAGTCAATTTTGATGACGTCATCATTTGTTACATGACTTTTCATGGAACAAAGGGTAGAGACATATGAGAGCTTAGTGTAGAGAATGGCAGAAAGCATGACTTTTACCCCACAAAAAGCAGCTTCCTGCCTAAAAAGACCTATTTGTTTATATTAAGGTTCTGGTTTAAAGGAGTTTTACTGTAGTTCAAGAATATATGTTTATTGTTGATTTTATAATTCCAAACAGTGTATTCCATGACATGTTGTTTTGAACATTTCCTCTAATCACATTGTACATTTTTAAAAAAAAAACATTTATTTTATGAATATCCATACATGTAAAAGAAATAATTACCTAATGAAGAGTAATTATATGTATTTTTATAATGGCATATATGAACATGACTACTGTCGGCATGGCACAAACTGTAGAATCAGATCTAAATTGTAGTAAAACCTCTCTATAACGGCCACTAAATTACATCAAATAGTTTGTGTTAAAGGCAGGTGGCTGCTTAAAGCAATGTGAAAGTAAAACAGAACGCTCCTATAGGAGCGTTCTGTTTTACTTTCACCTTGATTTAAGCAGCCACCTGCGCTAAATACCAACTAATTAATACAATTTAGTGGCCGTTATAGAGAGGGTTTACTGTATTACATAACCAACTGAAGCAGATGCCGATTAGAGGCTCCCATTGGAGACGTCTTATCTGGGTCAAATCAGTTTGCAAAGCCTAAATATGCCTAAACACGGAGAAAAGAGTTTAACTACCTCAATATGAAAAGTATTTACATGTATATTCAAAGCCTAGGATTGCACGAAAGTAATAAGTTGCACACATAACAAATTGCAATGACAGTTTGACAACGTTGACAATTTGATTCTGGTCTTTGTAACTAGTGACGCAAAATAAGTGAAACGGTTCGTGCTATGAATGTCATTGAAAATAAACATTTACTCCTTGTAGTGAAACAGTATATTTGAAAATCTATTTCTCTATTCCGCAAACTATGAAATGAATGAACCGACTTCTTGGGAAACAAGTCTCATTGCATTGCAAACAGGGTAGACCCGGACTAGAGACAGCGTCTCTGACGTGCCGTCTGGTCAGGATCTGCACTGTTTGTTATTCACCAGAATATGTAGCACTTTATTCAATTTGGTTCCATTCATAGTCGAAATTGACCATGTGCATCATTGCTGATCCGAGTCTAATCTGTGTTCAATGCAATACGACCAATTGTTTGTGTCTGTTTGATACTGTTTGTAAAGAAATGAACTCTTTGCACGCTAGCGATTAAACTGTGATTACCTATGCAAATAGTTTGGATCCAGATGAGACGCCGCATAATGCGGCGTCTCATCAGGATCCAAACTGTTTGACACTCTGACAATATTGTTTTGTGAAGAAATGAGAGACAATTTATTTTCAGAATTGAAGCAGACGACAATTGTTGCAGACGAAACATTACTTAGCGCGCACAGAGTAAACGACAACGCAACAGCCGACACTCTTAGCAGATGCAATTTGCATGGCACCGAAAGCGTTAGAAATAAGATGATTTATACATATGATTTATATGATGTATATAAATATATCTGAGATAACTAGTATTATATTCAATTTTCTCTACCAATGCAGGTAATTTTTATTAGCTAAGACATTAACACCTTTCCCGCCAATGGCGAACTGACTCGCATTTGGACTCGCAAACAGATCGGCTCCAGATGATACGCCATATAGCCCGGGGTATTATCAATATCCAAGCTCTCTGTCGACTGGTTAATAGTTTCCGGAAACCTGAAACGAGTCGGAAGTACACCAACCGTAACTACTCGCCGTATTCCGTTAGGGTTCGGAATATAGAAATAGCTGAGGTGTTCCGAGTGGGAAGTACATATGTAAGAGTTAACTCTTTGCACGCTAAGTAATTTTTCGTCTGCAACAATTGTCGTCTGCTTCAATTCGAAAAATAAAATTTCTCTCATTTCTTTGCAAAAATATGGTCATTATGACAAACAGTTTGGATCCTGATGAGACGCCGCATTATGTGGCGTCTCATCTGGATCCAAACTATTTGCATAGGTAATCACGGTTTCACCGCTAGCATGCAAAGAGTTAAAATAGATATGGGTCCGGTTAAAAAGGGGCTGAGTCTGACTCTGACTTCATTCTCAAGTATCTGATTTGTCAGATTTTGAACAAGCTCAAAATTTGACAAATCAGATGCTTGACAATGAAGTCAGACTTAAGCAAAACGTTTTATAATTTTTAGGCCGGTGATTAAGCAGACATGATTATTACAGCGGGATAAAATGTGAAACGTATGCAACAAATAAAGAACATTGCATTTTGTATTGTAGTGTATATTGTACATGTATTACATTGTATTGTACATGTATTACAGTGTATTGTATATGTATTACACTATATTGTACATGTATTACATTGTATTGTGCATGTATTACACTATATTGTGCATGTATTACATTGTATTGTACATGTATTACACTATATTGTACATGTATTACAGTGTATTGTAGATGTATTATAGTGTATTGTACATGTATTATAGTGTATTGTACGTGTATTACAGTGTATTGTACATGTATTACACTATATTGTACATGTATTACATTGTATTGTACGTTAATTACAGTGTATTGTACATGTATTACATTGTATTGTACATGTATTACAGAGTATTATACATGTATTACATTGTATTGTACATGTATTACAGTTTATTGTACATGTATTACATTGTATTGTACATGTATTACATAGTATTGTACATGTATTACACTATATTGTACATGTATTACAGTGTATTGTACATGTATTACATTGTATTGTACATGTATTGCAGTGTATGTACATGTATTACACTATATTGTACATGAATTACAGTGTATTGTACATATATTACATTGTATTGTACATGTATTACAGTGTATTGCACATGTATTACAGTGTATTATCCATGTATTTACAGTGTATTGTACATGTATTACAGTGTATTGTACATGTATTACAGTGTATTGTTTTGTATTGTACATCTTTTTTGTATTGCTTTATTTTGTGCATGAATTGCATTGTACTGCATTGAATTGCATTGTATATGTACTACAATTATTGAATTGTATAACAAATTATTTTTCATACAATAAATAACTGACATATTCAATTGTTTGGATTTTGTTTTGCTCGTGTTGGTCTGTCTCTCTGTGACCTGTAAGTGACCTTCCTTTATCAAGACCGAATGCACATATTAGTATATATGATCTATAATTATATATAATATTATACCTAATATTTACTCTTTACTGCAGAATTCCACCATGTTATGCTTTTTGCAAACGGAGAAGATCCAGTGTGTATTTTACTAATCTTGAAAGCCCCAGTTACATACTTGCTAATACCTGAAAAAAAAATCTCATTTGGCTATTTCTATAGCATTTGTATGAGTTTTAATATAAAAGTTCTTGCACAATAATGTTCTCATGTACACTTTCTTCTTAACATGATCATCTCTGCCTGCGACGCATTTTGACACTTTCCTCAAAGAATATTCACGTAAGAAATAATAAGGTCATGAATATTAATTGGACTAATTTGTTATAGAAGCAAATGGAAACATGGTATTTAGCTCAGGCAGAAGCTATGGAAGAATATATATATTGAATCATAAGCAAACAGAGCAGACCTATAGGAGCCATCTGATCTGGTCTACTCTGTTTGCAAAGGAGCAGAAAGGCTATTTATGGAGTAAAGGGTTAAACTGTCTATAATTACATAAATCATTTTTATATATGTTGAAAAGAAGTATATCACCAAAAGAACCAATCAAATAAATGCCGAAAAAGAAAACACTTTCATGTTTGATATCGTAGACCCGATGTTATTCGGCAATGTATTAGTATTCATTCCGGTTCGAGACAGGCCGATGATATTTTGTTGTAGAACAAAAATTAAAACTATCGCTGAAAACGGTTTATTTTGTGTCACAGTGGGCATTTTTCGATATAAGATCAAACTGACAATCTTCATAATAATGATTGAACCGAATAAATACCAAGTTTTATCACAGGGATAAGACCCGTTTGAGTCAGTAAATGTATAGAAAGAATAGGACCGACTCAATAGGTCGACTCAATGCCCATTACTTTTTTCACTTATATTGTCTCCACAGGTTAGTAGTATAAGATATACATTTAAGATTACATGTACAATGGTGAAATATGCAAAACGGTCAAGAAAACCACGAGTAATAAAAGGTCTAAGCTAAATAACTTTACCAAAGCCAAAATGCAATCAAGCGACTTATATTTTTATGTACAAAATAGTTTAAAGCAAAAGCACGTAAACTAAGGGTGCTACATGTAAGAAAAAATGAGAAAAAATAGTTAAGCTTCCACCAAGGATCGAACCCACGAATTCACCTTTCTTTAATCCATCGCTCTAGCCCCTACACTACGCTGACGGATATGATTGGGAATGTGATTTATTTTAATCAGTTATACCTAATTCACTAGCATTCACTGAAATTGGGTCATGGCAGAAAAGAAAGAAATAACCCCGACAAAAATAGGTGCCCCCGCTAGGAAAAATATATGAATAAAAATAAATAAAAATATATAAATAAAAATTTGTCTCGCAGTAACCCATAGTTATTAAAAAGATTGGCTTTTATAGAAACACAGGATCGCAGGAAAGCATGGGCTTTACTGAAACCTCTATAAGGTTGGGCTGTTTTCGCAGCCCAAATAACATTAACACAGCATCAGAAACATGAGCAAAATGGACAAAATCTGTTAGTCGGACACGACCTCGTCCCCGATTGCGAATCGCCGACAACCTTGAAACCTTTATCTCGAAAGAATTTCATCAGGATAGTAATGCTGTATTCTATGTATGTTCTAGTGACTTATCCAAATTTAATTTTACCTTTGTGACAAAAGGTAAAATTAAATTTGCATAAGTCACTAGAATATACCTAGAATAGAAACGTCAAACACAATAACATTTTGCGTTCATATCAGCAATATATTCAATGAAAAGAACTTCCTTACTGTGATCTTACACGAAAACGTGGGTTTACTGTCCTTTCTGTGTTTTTCATGTCCCTCTCATGTCAGCAACTTTCTTATAGGATCTGATCAGGGTATGCTTTATTTGCTATTGGCATTATATAAATCGGACTCTACAGTTTTTGTAAAAGCAAAATATTTCCTTGAAAGGTTTACGTGTTAACCCTTTCGCTGCCAATGCCGGATCTGTGATTACCTATGCAAACTCGGCGTCTCTTCAGGATCCAAACTGTTTGTTACTGTTACTATGTTTTTGAAACAAAAATGAAGAAAATCAAAAGAATGAAATTGTGTTGCAGACGACAAAGTTAGCAGACGACAGAGTTTGGGAGCGAAAGGGTAATGAATATTCACGGTATCATTATTTCTTACCTGAATATTGAACATGGAAAGGGTTAATGGCATGCGTTGATTTTTATAATGACATACAGTTGAACTTCGATATCTCCAGCTCCAAGGGACTATATAAATTAGTTCGAGATAACAGAAGTTCGAGCTATCGGAATTATAATCTGGACAAGTTCTCCAGTTGACAGCTTAATTCAGGTGTAAAGTAACGCTGAAAGTTCCCGCAGGATCTTTCAGTATTACGTTACACCTTTATTAAGCTGTCACGTGTGTTTCTAGATATCCGTAGTGATACATTTAAGAGCAATTTTTGTATGGACCGAACTTTTAGTTCGAGTTATCCCGAGGTTCGAATTATCCGAGTTCGAGATATCGAAATCCAACATTAAAAACACATGTGTTAGGCCATGACTGAAACAGAAGAATCAGATCTATATAATTACATTAGCAAACAGAGCAGAACCCGATCAGATGACTCCTACAAGAAACGTCTGATCTACTCTATGTCTGATCAGGGTCTGCTCTGTTTGCTAATGGAATCGGATAGATGTTTCTGTTCTTTCTAAAATAGTTACAATGGTCCACCTTCCATATTTCATTTTAACTAATTTGTCAATGTATATCGGTATTCAGTAGTAACTGAAATTTGGACTAAATATAGAGCAGGGAAAAGATTAACAATATCATTCAATATATTACACTTTTACTCGTGAATATAACTAGAAGAAATTATGGTATCATGAATTTTAATGGACTGATATTTTCATTATAGCATTATGAATAATGGCCATTTTTAATAATGTAGAACTGCATAATCAGATCCGTATACCACCATAATGCAAACGGGACAGAACCTTATAAGAGAACAACACCTACGGCCGTCTGATCTTGATCTACTCTGTTTGCATGAAATGTTTCTATCATATAAAGCTTTTTCGCTGCCAATGTCCTATTTGTGATTGCCTATATGCAAACAATTTGGATCCATATGAGTAACTCGACGTCTTACCAGGATCCAAACTGTTTGTTACTGTTTCTTGCAAAAATGAAGACAAATGATATTTTTTAAAAACAAAATGGAAATTGTAGCAGACTACAAAGTTTGTACACTACAAAATTTGGCAGCGAAAGAATGAACCAAAGCATAACTTGTACATGTATCTAAATTTTCACCAAGAGCGCTGTCAAAGTATGATGTCTAAACGTATTTGAAGATGTTTTTCAGTAGTATTTATGAAATGGTAACGCGCCTGGCAGCTGTGGGTGATTCGCCTTTAGGCGACAGTACACACTGTCCTGCCGACACTCCGATCAGACTGTGAATTGCCGTCCTTCTCTTATCTCAAAGACCTGCAAAAGAATACATGTACACACATGTACTGACATATGTCTCAAATCAATAAAACACCATCATTCACTAGCACAGAAACTCCATTTTAAGATTATTTTAGTCTTTTCCAAACATTTGTGTTGACCGCGAAAACACATGCCAAAAACTCGCAAAATATGTCCTCTTCTGCCTTGCGTATTCCGATAACGCGCACTTTTAGCCACGTACTGTGTAAGTGTCTTGCAACGTTTTTCCATGCATGTCTTACAGAGAAACTAAGATAAAAATATACAGGTTAACATCTACTTTTTTGCCACTTACTCTAGTTTTGACACACTGCCGTTTTTCAATGTTTTTCAGACAGCAGAGCTAGAAATGTTAGTTTCGAATTTAACTTTTATTTCTCTTCAGTTACATGGAAAAGGTCATGACCTCTGGACTCAATCATTTGAAAACATGCATTTTTGTACGATTTCAGTGCAAAATGTACTAGAAAAAGATGCTACTGTCCTTTAATAATCACAGAAAGTCCATCTTTGCTGAAATATTAAGATTTTGACCGGGCCAATGCGAATATTTGGCATGATAGTATGTACTGCCTCCTTGCTGCGCGCAAAATAAGTGAAACGGTTCGTGCTATGAATGTCATTGAAAATAAACATTTACTCCTTGTAGTGAAACAGTATATTTGAAAATCTATTTCTCTATTCCGCAAACTATGAAATGAATGAACCGACTTCTTGGGAAACAAGTCTCATTGCATTGCAAACAGGGTAGACCCGGACTAGAGACAGCGTCTCTGACGTGCCGTCTGGTCAGGATCTGCACTGTTTGTTATTCACCAGAATATGTAGCACTTTATTCAATTTGGTTCCATTCATAGTCGAAATTGACCATGTGCATCATTGTTGATCCGAGTCTAATCTGTGTTCAATGCAATACGACCAATTGTTTGCGTCTGTTTGATACTGTTTGTAAAGAAATGAACTCTTTGCACGCTAGCGATTAAACTGTGATTACCTATGCAAATAGTTTGGATCCAGATGAGACGCCGCATAATGCGGCGTCTCATCAGGATCCAAACTGTTTGACACTCTGACAATATTGTTTTGTGAAGAAATGAGAGACAATTTATTTTCAGAATTGAAGCAGACGACAATTGTTGCAGACGAAACATTACTTAGCGCGCACAGAGTTAACGACAACGCAACAGCCGACACTCTTAGCAGATGAAATTTGCATGGCACCGAAAGCGTTAGAAATAAGATGATTTATACATATGATTTATATGATGTATATAAATATATCTGAGATAACTAGTATTATATTCAATTTTCTCTACCAATGCAGGTAATTTTTATTAGCTAAAACATTAACACCTTTCCCGCCAATGGCGAACTGACTCGCATTTGGACTCGCAAACAGATCGGCTCCAGATGATACGCCATATAGCCCGGGGTATTATCAATATCCAAGCTCTTTGTCGATTGTTTTATAGTTTCCGGAAACCTGAAACGAGTCAGAAGTACACCAATCGTAACTACTCGCCGTATTCCGTCAGGGTTCGGAATATAGAAATAGCTTAGGTGTTCCGAGTGGGAAGTACATATGTACAATGTAAGAGTTAATTCTTTGCACGCTAAGTAATTTCTCGTCTGCAACAATTGTCGTCTGCTTCAATTCGAAAAATAAAATTTCTCTCATTTCTTCGCAAAAATATGGTCATAATGACAAACAGTTTGGATCCTAATGAGACGCCGCATTATGTGGATCCAAACTATTTGCATAGGTAATCACGGTTTCGCCGCTAGCATGCAAAGAGTTAAAATAGATATGGGTCCGAGGTTAAAAAGGGGCTTAGTCTGACTCTGACTTCATTCTCAAGTATCTGATTTGTCAGATTTTGAGCAAGCTCACAATTTGACAAATCAGATGCTTGACAATGAAGTCAGACTTAAGCAAAACGTTTTATAATTTCTAGGCCAGTGATTAAGCAGACATGATTATTACAGCGGGATAAAAGGTGAAACGTATGCAACAAATAAAGAACATTGCATTTTGTATTGTAGTGTATATTGTAATGTATTACATTGTATTGTACATGTATTACAGTGTATTGTACATGTATTACAGTGAATTGTACATTTACAGTGTATTGTACATGTATTAAATTGTATTGTACATGTATTACAGTGTATTGTACATGTATTGCCGTGTATTGTACATGTATAACATTGTATTGTACATGTATTATAGTGTATTGTACATGTATTACAGTGTTTTGTACATGTATTACATTGTATTGTACATTAGAGTGTATTGTACATGTATAACATTGTATTGTACATGTATTACAGTGTATTGTACATGTTTTACAGTGTATTGTACATTTACAGTGTATTGTGCATGTATTAGATTGTATTCTACATGTATTACAGTGTATTGTACATGTATTACAGTGTATTGTACATGTATTACAGTGTAATGTACATGTATTACATTATTAGTTATACAGATCATTGGCGGGGTATCTGACTTTTTGTTTCCTGCTGAGAAAAATCATGTTGCCCGAGCCGTTAGGCGAGGGCTACATGTATTTTCCTCAGCAGGGAATAAAAAGTCAGATATCCCGCCAATGATCTGTATAACGATTTTATTATACTGCAAAGTTTAATATTTGTAGCAGTTAATTAGCGTTGTTAATGTAGGCGTCGTTTTGCTTCCCCTCAGGGGCCTCTTACTGTAAGGGCTTATATATCACTCTGCAACCCTAGTTCACCGTGTATAATAACCAGTTCATTATATTTGTGGATAGAAAGGGATCTTCCAAGTGCATTAATTTTTCAAAGGATTGGAAGAATCAGACGTTGGTAAAACTTTCAGCAGATCAGCGGTTAAGCAGACACTAGTTTTCAGCATGAGAACGGTTTAACTTAATTGATGGAATTTTGGCGCATTTCCGACGTCATTTGGATGACGTCAAAATGACGGTTGTATAATATTCAAACAACGGGTGTTGGAAGGAGCATGAGGAGCGGCTATACTGCAATTTACAGGTACGTGTACTGTGCATGTGCATAAATAAAATCTGAATCGAATTGGGTGTGGATTATCTTTGTAAAAGCGGGGTTTGGGGGCTAATCGGTACGTACACGAGCACTTTGACAACATTTGCAGCATCAGAGCAGAATAAGACCTTCGCCACATATCTGGTTCATTTACATTGTTATACAACAACTATAACAAAAATGTTTCTAAATGGATAACTTTTTTCCACCCCAAACTCTTATTATTTCGTTTGAGAGCAGTTGTTTGAATCGAATCGACGAAGTGAAGCTGGTCGGCCATTTTTATTTTGTTATAGCAAGGAAGCGAGGCCCCCGGCGGGGGAAATTCCATTGTTGCTCATGACTCCGTATATACATCAGAATTTAGAGGGATACACGGCTTTTATACATGGCTAACTGACCAATCAAAATCGAGGATTTTACTTTGCGTTATAATAATGTATTGTACATGTAGTACAGTGTATTGTACATGTAGTACAGTGTATTGTACATGTAGTACAGTGTATTGTACATATATTATAGTGTATTGTACATGTATTACATTGTATTGTACATGTATTACATTGTATTGTACATGTATTACACTATATTGTACATGTATTACAGTGTATTGTAAATGTATTAGTGTATTGTACATGTATTACAGTGTATTGTACATGTATTACAGTGTATTGTACATGTATTACAGTATATTGTACATGTATAACAATGTTTTGGTACATGTATTACAGTGTACTGTACATGTATTACACTATATTGTACATGTATTACACTATAGTGTACATGTATTACATTGTATTGTACATGTATTACAGTGTATTGTACATGTATTACACTATATTGTTCATGTATTACACTATATTGTACATGTATTACAGTGTATTGTACATGTATTACAGTGTATTGTACATGTATTACACTATATTGTACATGTATTACACTATATTGTACATGTATTATAGGGTATTGTACATGTATTACACTATATTGTACATGTATTACATTGTATTGTACATGTATTACAATGTCATGTTTTGTATTGTACATCAATTTTTTGTATTACTTTATATTGTGCATGCATTGCATTGTACTGCTTTGAATTACATTGTATATGCACTACAATTATTGAATTGTATTAACAAATTATTTTTCCTACAATAAATAACTGATATATTCAATTGTTTGGATTTTGTTTTGCTCGTGTTGGTCTGTCTCCCTGTGATCTGCAAGTAACCTTCCTATATCAAGACCAAATGCACCTATTATTATATATTATATATAATTATATATAATATACAGTAAAACCCCGCTAATGCGACCACTTAAAAGAGGTAAAAGTCTGGGTGCTAGATGCAGGTGGTCGCTTAATACAGGACAAAGGTAATGCAGAAAGCTCCCAGAGGAGCTTTCTGCATTATTTTGTCCTGCATTAAGCAATCACCTGCTTATAAAGACATCCATGTATATTCATTAAGTGGTCGCATTAGAGGGGTTCTACTATACCTAATATTTACTCTTTGCTGCATAATTCCACCAAGTTATGCTTTTTGCAAACGGAGTAGATCCAGTGTGTATGTTACTTATCTTGAAAGCCCCAGTTACATACTTGCTAAAACTTGAAGAAAAACACTCATTTGGCTATTTCTATAGCATTTGTATGAATTTTAATATAACAGTTCTTGCACAATAATGTTCTCATGTACATTTTCTTCTTAACGTGATCATCTCTGCCTGCGACGCATTTTGACACTTTCCTCAAAGAATATTCATGTAAGAAATAATAAGGTCATGAATATTAATTAGACTAATTGTTATAGAAGCAAAATGAAACATGATATTTAGCTCAGACAGAAGCTATAGAAGAATATCTATATTAAATCATAAGCAAACAGAGCAGACATATAGGAGCTGTCTGATCTGGGTCAACTCTGTTTGCAAAGGAGTAGAAAGGCTATTTATGGAGTATGCAAAGGAGTAGAAAGGCTATTTATGGAGTAAAGGGTTAAAGGTAAAGGTAAAGGTGAGGTTTATAGTGTACATATTGTCCCGACTTCACAATTTACCCCCCCCCCCCGATCACAGGGTTATAAGTCGGCCATTAACATTCGGCGCCCATGGCAGCCATGGCACATTGGCTTATTTCCCTCACAGGTACCCATTTATACACCTGGGTGGAGAGGAGCAAACGTGGGATGCATTTTTTGCTCAGAAAAAATTCTGATAGTCCGATGGCAGGATTCGAACTGGGGACCCTTCGATCCCAAGTCCAACGTCCTACCACTGAACCACCACTCCCACTGTTAAGCTGTCTATAATTACATAAACCATTTTTATATATGTTTAAAAGAAGTATATCGCCAAAAGAACCAATCGAATAAATGCCGAAAAAGAAAACACTTTCATGTTTGATATCGTAGACCCGATGTTATTCGGCAATGTATTAGTATTTATTCCGATTCGACATAGGCCGATGATATTTTGTTGTAGAACAAAAATTATAACTATCGATGAAAACGGTTTATTTTGTGTCACAGTGGGCATTTTCCGATATAAGATCAAACTGACAATCTTCATAATAATGATTGAACCGAATAAATACCAAGTTTTATCACAGGGATACGACCCGTTTGAGTCAGTAAATGTATAGAAAGAATGGGACCGACTTCAAAAGATCCAAATTACCCACTCCTCTACTTTAAACCCTTCGCACTGCAAGAAAAGCACCGATTTCGATCAGATAAATAGCTATTCCGTAAGCAAAGACATTTTTTATTCGAATGTGCAAAGATTTTCCCGGTCAAATTAGAGACGATCGAGGTTTTACGCAAGCGTAAAATGGCTGCGTAACATGTCTTTAAGCAAGATAGTAGAAAATGAGGGAGCAATATTGTTTCGTACTTTTAATTAATAGATACATTGGGAAAACATGACGGTAATGTATTAATTAATAGCAGAAACGGGGTAATGTTTAAATGAGCCATGATGCATAATATCCGTGTATGACACCAATAATACACAAGTTATTACGTCACAGACCAATGTTATTCATTTGCTGAACACACTGACGTAGAAACCATTATCTTAATATTAAGTGATGTTTGCAAGTAAAATTAATTTATGATAAATCACAAATCTTTTAGCACCACACGAAATTCACCACTAATTCCATCAAACACTTCACATAACTACTGCTAAATAGACATACAAACTCCCATACTTACAGTCTACATGAAACTATTCGAATAGGTCGACTCAATGCCCATTAACTTTTTCACTTAGATTGTCTCCACAGGTTAGTAGTATAAGATATACATTTAAGATTACATGCACAATGGTGAAATATGCAAAACGGTCAAGAAAACCACGAGTAATAAAAGTTCTAAGCTAAATAACTTTACCAAAGCCAAAATGCAATCAAGCGACTTATATTTTTATGTACAAAATGGTTTAAAGCAAAAAGCACGTAAACTAAGGGTGCTAAATGTAAGAAAAAATGAGAGAAAAACATAGTTTAGCTTCCACCAAGGATCGAACCCACGAATTCACGTTTCCTAAATCCATCGCTCTAGCCCCTACACTACGCTGACGGATATGATTGGGAATGTGATTTATTTTAATCAGTTATACCTAATTCACTAGCATTCACTGAAATTGGGTCATGGCAGAAAAGAAAGAAATAACTCAGACGAAAATATGTGCCCCCGCTAGGAAAAATATATGAATAAAAATAAATAAAAATATATAAATAAAAACTAGTCTCACAGTAACCCATAGTTATTAAAAAGATTGGCTTTTATAGAAACACAGGATCGCAGTAAAGCATGGGCTTTACTGAAACCTCTATAAGGTTGGGCTGTTTTCGCAGCCCAAATAACATTAACACGGCATCAGAAACATGAGCAAAATTGACAAAATCTGTTAGTCGGACACGACCTCGTCCCCGAGTGCGAATCGCTGACATCCTTGAAACGTTTATCTCGAACGAAGTTCATCAGGATAGTAATGCTGTATTCTATGTAGGTTCTAGTGACTTATCCAAATTTAATTTTACCTTTGTGACAAAAGGTAAAATTAAATTTGCATAAGTCACTAGAATATACCTAGAATAGAAACGTCAAACACAATAACATTTTGCGATCATATCAGCAATATATTCAATGAAAAGAACTTTCTTACTGTGATCTTACACGAAAACGTGGGTTTTCTGTCCCTTGACAGCAGAGCTAGAAATGTTAGTTTCGAATTTAACTTTTATTTCTCTTCAGTTACATGGAAAAGGTCATGAACTCTGGACTCAATCATTTGAAAACATGCATTTCTGTACGATTTCAGTGCAAAATGTACTAGAAAAAGGATGCTACTGTCCTTTAATAATCACAGAAAGTCCATATTTGCTGAAATATTAAGATTTTGACCGGGCCAATGCGAATATTTGGCATGATATTATGTACTGCCTCCTTGTTGCGCGCAAGTAGTAGATCTTTATTACCTCCATTCATGGACAGCTAAATATACACATATAAGACAATAACATACACATGGGAAATCACAATTGAGCGAAACAGTACATGATATACAGGATGACAAAACAAATGGAAAAGTAGTAAAGTCAAGCAGGCAAAGCCACATGCAAGACGCAACAAAGTGTACAATATACAATACTAAAAAGACATGTCCATGACAGATCAATATGCAATTACATATAACACAATAATATCAGTAGGTTGAGTGAATAGTAACCATATTTTGAAGGGATGGATCCTAAGATGAGAATAGCCTGGCATTAAAAAGGTTGGAATTAATGACAAGTATGATGAACAACAACAACTATACCATCATTGTTGATATCATTATCATCATCATTATTATCATTAACTTTACTATCATTATCAATATTACATTACAATTAATACAGTCAAACTTATCTTATGTTACATTCAATGGGAGAAAACCAAGATAGTCGCATAAGACAGGTGGTCACATAAGACAGTGATGAAGATTTTTCTCCAAATAACAGCATGTCAATTGCTCTATATAATGAAAGTGAACATAATTATGCATGTGTCTTTAGAATAAATTACACACAAATTGAATAGGTATTAATTGTTCTATATAATAACCTTGGACATTTGATATTTGATAATTTTATGTGTTTAATGGTGTTCTTTGAAGTGAAAAATATAAAAATCATAGATAGATGCATCATAAAATTTCCCACGGATAAAAAACATAACAAAGTTAAGTTGAGTACTGCAAAATACCTAAATACCCTCAAAATGATAGAGTTTCATAAGGTCCGTGTGTATAGGGTGCAAGATATTGGTCAGTGGAAAAGAGTGAAAATTAACATTATTTCATATTTTGTGATTTAAGTAGTTGGGCTAATAATTGAGTAGTTTTGAATATATAAATCATTTGTCTTCGCGAGTATGATAGGAATGGTATACCGAGAAGTGCCCTTCAGGAGAAGTGCCCTTCATCTCTTACAGGGTGGAGAACTGCCCCTCCGTTGCATTTTAACAGGTGGAGAACTGCCCTTCCGTCATAATTGAAGGGTAGGAGAAGTGACGTTTAATGCCATAAAACCCTAACATAGAAGTACCCCTTCGTTGCATTTTAACAGGCGGAGAGCTGCCCTCCGTCATAATTAAAACCATATTGATTCTATTTAGTCACTGTTTTGTGTTTGAATACACACAGCATGCTCATATTCCCGCTGAAGTTTGCAGAAAACGGCGCTGACACTTTATAAAAAAGGGAGGCAATTCTGTTGATGTAACAGTATCAATATCTTCTTGAAAATGAATGGTTTATCAGCATAAACATTCGGTTAATTCTAACGGTATTATTAAAAATAAAGTAAATTCGTGATAGTTTTTTTTTAATTATTAGTTATTATTCAATCTACAGTTTACTGAAAGTATAAAAGAAACGTAAATATATACATGGCGTGCATGAAAAATACAAAAAATATATGCAAACTGAAAACTAAACTAAACTTGCCGAAAACAAAATGCAAGACCCACTGATGTCCCGTTACGGGTTGATGATAAACGAACTAACAAAAGAAGAAAAAAGAAATAGACTTTATCGCAATGTCATGCACGTGCATCTAGGTATCTCTAAACGCTGTCTAGTCGTTTCAAAGAAAACCACAGCAAAAAAAAAGTTTAAATAGTTTCCTCCAAGTTGTTAACAGACAGTATCACATTTCCACCCTTTAGAAACGCATTTCACGCAAAAAGAGTAGATCAAGGTCAAACAATAATTGTCTTCATTTATTTGTTTAAAAAACAGTAAAAAACAGTCACAGTAGCAAACAGTTTGGATCCTGATGAGACGTCGAGTTATAGTATAGTATATACATATTTTATTTCGGGCCACAATTTCGACCAACATTAGTTACGGCCCTCCCATTAACAGCTTTCTACAGTAAGTGTGTCACATGAAACAAAACACGTGAAACAAAGAATGCATCAACTATTCTCAGCCCTCTACCCGATATATCACCATCTTAAATAAAAAACTTTTAACTTACAGTTTATAATGGTACATGGACTAATTATTATTTAGCATGGCAGGACATGCAGAAATATATAACTTATTCTGTAATTAAGCTAAATATAATAGACCATGTTCAGAGGACTCCTAGAGTTACTTGGCTTCTCATCTGGATCCAAACTGTGTACATAGGTAATCAGAGATGCGAAAATTCAGATGTAGAATTAAGCGTTTATGTCCTGTTACCCTTATCCCAGCCTTGCATTTGCAAACCGCTTGGATCCAGATTAAACGCCGGTAACTCGGTGTCTTATCAAGAACCAACTGTTTGACATCTAATCAATTATTTTTTATCAAGCTTGATCAAAAGGCGAAGTTGTAGAACTAACACTCGATCCATTTTTTAACAGATGTGTTTATGGGTATGGGGACGCAAAAGGACGAAATTGGTTTATGACTATGACACTGTGGTGCAAGCTGTACGGTCGCGAATGTTTAGACTTTTCCAAGATGGCGGACGAACAGGAGGCTGAAAGGTAAGCATCACATTTTTACACTTTTTAAACTATGTAGATTTTTCTTTCCGTCTTTTAGTTGGTGCCATAACACAGAATTATAACGCCCGTCAACAGCGGTTTAATTACCTCCTAATGGTTCATGTCTGTGTGTAAGGCTCAAAATCTTCCGTAAACAATGCAGAAACCGAAAATCAGAAATCGAATCGAGAAGGAGGTCATATTTTGCCTCATTATAAGCTTACCAACAACGCTAAGCCTTTTCTAACACTGTGGGTATATGCATTTGAGTCCGATATTAACGTTGAGTTGATTAGTTTGAAGCACAAATCTACATTTTGTCTTTTTGAGAGGGTTGAAATTTTGAGTGTACGGTTTAGCCCGTAGTGGTAAAAGTGCACTGTACGGTTTAGACCCGATCTATTTTGTACGGTTTAGACACGATTTTCTTACCAAAAACTGTACGGTTTAGACACATACAAATACTTACGTTTGAATATGCGTCGTAGGTCTAGATAGTGTAATCCCAACTAATTAGTGTAGATATTCCTTCACACAATGCCTATTTGCGATTTTGACAGTATATTACAAACACTTAGGATCGAGAACAAAAGCATAGCATATAATCTGGATCTATACTGGTTAACATTTGAAGACAACGTTATACTTAAAAAGATTTGAAGTGAATTGATTTTTAAGTTTAACTGATTGGGTATTTGGGTAAAAGTGTTTTACCCGTTTCAGTCCTAATGCAAATACAGAGCGTCTGAAATTAAGTCAAGCACTTTGTACTGTAACTTTACATTACTTTACATATCTTTTCAGATTATTTGCCTGTTACTATTGCGAGACAAAGGACACAATCAGTCACTGTGTAGATGCCAATCCGAGAAATCCAATGAAAATTAGAAGAAAGGAGCTAAGTCATATATATCGGAAAGTCGGGGCAACGTACATTAATTTTTAATGTAATACCAGACGTTTTGAAATAAACAAGCAAAATAATTCTAAATGGTGAAATGCAAACCATTGAAATTCAAGATATTGACAAGGATTTTAGACTTCGCAATTTATTTGGCCCAATAAATATATGTTTTTTCTCATTAACTTGTTATCCTTTTCCGTTATATAATTATTTCACGTTTATTTTTATGTCACCTTTAAAATGCATGTATGCCCTACGAAATGGCATTTAGGCATTCCATACAGACTCAGCCCAGATCCGTCATCGCGAAACTGACGAGATATCGACCAAGTGCTAAATTACATCAACTCAACTAAATGCCTGTAAAACATAATCCGAGGGTAGGTTCTTTTTTCTGACAGATGATACAGATTAACCATTATGTTCGCTAAATGAATTGCCGGCATGTTAAACTTAAAAATCAATTCACTTCATTTTTTAAAGTAAAACATTGTCCTTAAATGTTTAATAACCAGTATATATCCAGGTCATGTTCTACCCATAATTCTATTCTGGTTTTCCAGTTATCTTACTGAAAGAACGCAACGTGTAATTTTACCTGGTACCTTCTCTGACTGGAATACTATGAAGCTGGTGTTCCACAAGGATATATATTAGGTCCATTGTTATTTCTTGTTTTTATACGCCCGTTTGAAAAAACGGGACGTATTATGGAATGGCACTGTCTGTGTGTCTGTCCGTCTGTCCGTCTGTAACATCTCTAACTCAAGTTCCGCTTGGTGGATCCTTCTCAAATTTTAACACAATGTTTATCTAGACATTCTACAGTTGCCTGCCAAGTCTCGGTTTGTTTATCCAAGGTCAAGGTCACACAATTGGACTTAGAATTTGCGTTTAGCAAAATATTTAACCGGTCTGTCTGTCTGTAACATCTCTAACTCAAGTTCCGCTTGGTGGATCCTTCCCAAATTTAATCATAATGTATATCCAAGGT
Organism: Azorinus chamasolen; assembly: GCA_963576725.1. Classification (NCBI taxonomy): domain Eukaryota; kingdom Metazoa; phylum Mollusca; class Bivalvia; order Cardiida; family Solecurtidae; genus Azorinus; species Azorinus chamasolen. Next base: position 41,445,455 of record OY755236.1, on the reverse strand, counting down.
CAAGGTCACTTAATTGGACTTAGAATTTGCGTTTAGCATTTGCGTTAAGCAAAAATGTTAACCTCAATTTATGTGGAACAAGTCCACTTATCTACATAACACTTTGAGATAAAGCTTTGAAACTTGGAACACTTGTTCACCGTCACAACCTTCACCTGTAGGCAAGAGTAAATAACTCTGTCAAGCATTTTGACTGAATTATGCCCCTTTTTAACTTAGAATTTTTGGTTAAGGCTTTGTTAAAGTCCATTTATTTACATAACCCTTTGAGATAAAGCTTTTAAACTTGGAACACTTGTTCACCATCACAACCTTCACCTGTAGACAAGAGTAAATAACTCTGTCAAGCATTTTGACCGAATTATGCCCCTTTTTAACTTAGAATTTTTGGCTAAGGCTTTGATAAAGTCCATTTATTTACATTACCCTTTGAGATAAAGGTTTTAAACTTGGAACACTTGTTAACCCTCACTACCTTTACCTGTAGGCAAGAGTACATAACTCTGTCAAGTATTTTGACCGAATTATGCACCTTTTTAACTTAGAATTTTTGGTTGAGGCTTTGTTAAAGTCCATTTATTTACATAACCCTTTGAAATAAATCCTTTAAACTTGGAACACTTGTTTACCTTCACAACTTGCACCTGCAGGCAAGAGTAGATAACTCTGTCAAGCATTTTGACCGAATTATGTCCCTTTTTAACTTAGAATTTTTTGTCAATGTTTTGGTTAAAGTCCACTTATTTACATAACCCTTTGAGATAAAGCTTTTAAACTTGGAACACTTGTTCACCATCACAAGCTTCACCTGTAGGCAAGAGTACATAACTCTGTCTAACATTTTGACATGACGCTTTTTAGCTTGGAATTTTTGGTTAAGGTTTTGGTTAAAGTCCACTTATTTACATAACCCTTTCAGATAAAGCTTTTAAACTTGAAACATTTGTTCACCATCAGAAGCTTCATCTGTAGGCAAGAGTAAATACAATGCAACTCTGTCAAGCATTTAGACACAATTATGGCACTTTTCAATTTAGAATTTTTGGTTAAGGTTTTTTGTTAAAGTATGCCTATTTACAACCTTGAAACTTGGTCGCAAAATTGGGCTTAGAATTTGAGTTCAGCAAATACGTTAACCCCAGTTTATGTTGAACAAGACCCCGACGGGCGTATATTGTGTCTACTGGCACTCTTGTTATAAATGATATTGTTAGCGACATTGGATGGAACATTCGTTTCTTTGCTTACGACACTAGCTTGTTCAATCCTAAGAAGACTGAGTCGTTAATAATCTCGAGAAAAATGTCTCATCCGTATATATGCAAGACCATCAAATTCATGAAGTAGATTCACATAAGCACATTGGCTTTCATCTCTCACGTGATCTAACATGGCACTGCCATATCGAATATATCGCTACTTAGGCACGGACAAGAATAAATGTTATGCGAAAACTCAAATTCACTTCGGACAGATATTCCCTTGAAACAATCTACGTATATTTCGTGATACCTATTTTAGAATACGATGATAAGTTATATTTGATAACTGTAATGCCAGAGAATCTAACAGTTTTGAAAAAATTCAATATGAAGCTACCCGTATAGTAACTGGGACAACTAAATTGGTTTCTGTTGGTAAATTATTGCATGAAGTTGGAAACCAGACGTAAAACACAGACTTATTCTCTTTTATAAAATGGTGTTTCATTTAGCTCCAAAATATCTCACAGAACTGGTACCTGAAGTGGCTGCAAGTGTTTCTCGATGCAATTTAAGATTAAGAAACGCTGGTGATATTCAACCTCTGGCCTGTCGCACAACCCATTATAGAAACTCTTTCCTCCCTGCAACAATACAGGAATGGAACAACCTCCCCGAAAATGAAAAACAATCTTCTACTCTAAACGCATTCAAAACTTCTTTGAATATCAATCTGCTAACTGTTCCCAAACATTTTATTACGGTGTCAGAAAACAGCAGCTCCTGCACAAGAGGCTTCGTACAAATTGCAGTTCCTTGAACCATGACCTATTCTCAAAGAACATATCTGACACTGCCTTGTGTACATGTGGCCTCGTTGAGAACGCATCACACTTCTTCTTATGCTGTTGCAAATATACCAACGAAGGAAACCATCGAAGGAAAACAACTTTTTGATGATGTTGCCATATTCACTACTCCGTCCCTGTCTGTCTTTCTGTTTGGTGATCATCTTTTAAATTATAATACAAACATCATTATAGACGAAGCTGTACATCGGTTTATCCAAACCTCAAAACGATTCTAATAAACTCGGTAACGCTCACCTTCTTTCGAATGTGCTTGTACCGTTCAGAATCCTAGACCTCTCTACATATATGTGTCAACCTTCGTTTCCTTTTTTGTTTCTTTTATTTATTTAATTTTTCTTTTATTCTGAAGTATCTTTCTCAAAAGGTTTTTGTATAAACTGATATATCCTGCTTAATTAATTTAATTAGTTTTTTTAACAGTACAATTAATATAGTACAATAACGGGCAGTCATTTCTGCATAAAGCGAGTGCAGTTGTTACGGTGATGGGGGAGAAACACAATAAGCAGTCCTGTTTTCGGTTCCATCCTTTTCTTTTCCTTTGTGTTATCATTACAATATTCATGCAAATATTTAAAAATAAAATACATTTAAACCAATTATATACTGTGCTTCTGATCTCGACCCTAATTGTTTGTGATATGCTGTCATAATCGCAAACATGCATTGCATGGAGGAAGATCCATAATGAGTAGTTGGGATTATACTATCTAGACCTACGGCGCAGATTCAAATGGTAGCATTTGTTTTGTGTCTAAACCGTACAGTTTTTCGAAAGAAAATCGTGGCTAAACCGTACAAAAAACATCGGGTCTAAACCGTACAGTGCACTTTTACCTCTAATGGCTAAACTGTACACTCGACATTATTTTCAAACGTCTCCAAAAGACAAAATGTGGATCTGTGCCACAAACTAGGTAACCCAACGTTAATATCGGGCTCAGATGCATATATCCACAGAGTTAGAAAATGTTTAGCGTAGTTGGTAAGCTTACAATGAGGCAAAATATGACCCCCTTCTCGATTCGATTTCTGACTTTCAGTTTCTGCAAAGTTTACCGAAGATTTTGAGCCTTACACACAGACATGAACCATATGGGGGTACGCCACTGTTGACGGGCGTTATAATTATGTGTTATGGCACCAATTAAATGACTGAAAGAAAAATCTACATAGTTTAAACAGTGTAAAAATGTGATGCTTACCTTTCAGCCTCCGTTTTGTCCGCCATCTTAGAAAAGTCTAAACATTTGCGACCGTACAGTTGCACCACAGTGTATGATTGGGTAGTCACATTGACATACTGTTCCAAAGGATTACGGTGCTAAATCCGGAGAGGATTTTGATTTAGTTATGCAATGCTGCAAAGTAAGTCTAATAATGAATAACAATTATTTTTATAATAGCACAAGGATACAGGAATTTTAGGCAATTGCAGAAACTTTAGAACCATACCGGTATCTATATTATATCATGAGCAAACAGAGCAGACCCAGATCAGACAGCTCCTATAGGACGTAGAAATGCGTAATCACGGGACATGTTTAAGAAAGTTAAGAGGAGGAACATACGTAAACAGTGCAGACCCAAGTCAGGGTCTGCACTGTTTATTTGAATAATTACTTTCTTATGCGACCTTTAAACCGTACTTTGCGAAGGCCGTGAACCAAGGGATCCTTCGAGAGTCTTCTGTTCTGGGTCTGCACCATTTGTCTACAATGTACAGTAAAACCTCTCTATAACGGCCACTTAATTGTGTTAATTAGTTGGTATTTAGCACAGGTGGCTGCTTAAAGCAAGGTGAAAGTAAAACAGAACGTTCTTATAGGAGCGTTCTTATTTTACTTTCACCTTGCTTTAAGCAGCCACCTGCCTTTGATGCAATTTAGTGGTCGTTATAGAGAGGTTTTACTGTATGTCCATATGAAGGCAGTCTAAACACAATGTGGTTAATATGGATAGATGTAAAGAGCAAGGTACTGTAAAACCTCTCTTAACCAGCCATTCAAATTGGTATTAATTAATGCTGGTCTGTAAGACAAGTGCCAGATTGATACAGGATGGAAGTCCTAGAGGAGCTTTCTGCATGACTTGCATCCTGCATTAAGCAGCCATCTGCCTAAACGTATCTAAATTCTTCTCTACTAGAATTCCGATTGAGAGGGTTTTTACAATATTTTTGAAAAGTTGGCTTGTTCTTGCAACATTGGGAGGACTACAGTAAAACATCTCTATAACGGCCATTAAATTACATCAAGTATTTTGCGTTAAAGGCAGGTGACTGCTTAAAGCAAGGTGAAAATAAAAAAGAACGCTCCTATAGGAGCCTTCTGTTTTACTCTCACCTTGCTTTAAGCAACCACCTGTCCTAAATAACAACTAATTAACACAATTAAGTAGCCGTTATAGAGAGGTTTTACTGTATTTATTTCCGTATCTGAGTGATCTAACCATTCTCACGCTGAAAAAATAATGTCTGCTAAATCGCTGATGTTCTGATGTTTCCACTGACTTCCAATTTGTTCAACAGTTTGGATCCTGATGAGACGCCGAGTTACTTGGCATCTCATCTGGATCCAAGCTGTTTGCAAATGCGAGTCAAGACAAGCTTAGCATAAGAAGGGGTAGACCGAAAAGGAGGACGAGTTTTGAATTACATGTAATTTGTAGGAGCCGGCTGATTTTGGTCTACTCTGTTTGCATATGCGTCATTCTGTCAGGTTAAGTATTGAAAGTAATGAACTATACTATTCTTGATAATAAAGCAAATAATGACATTAACGGTGTTGATAATGATGATGAGCTGATTCAATGATGGTGGTGATGATGATTATTATTTATAATGATGATTTAAGATGGTGATAAATCAAATGATGAATCGCTGATGGCGATGATGATGATGATAATGATGATGATGATGAAGATGATAATAAAAATTGTAATCGCATTTCCTTTTTAGAAAAGAGGTAAGAGACAGTGCAGCCAGAACACTTTACGACTGTTGAGGCGGAAACTTGAATTATCGAAAAGGACATCGCAAGCCAAACGTGTCACCGATAAGTTAAACATGCAGTTACCTCGGGTACAGTGCACAATTTGCGTACTATACTTAGCATCTTTCTCGTTACATGTAACCCATTTACACTTTAACCTATTTATTCCCATATTATATAAAGAAGACTCGCCTAGATTTTATTTTGGACCTCATCCATTCTTACATGAGGGGGCACAGCATACAAATATTGACTGGATCATGTGTAAGCCACTGGCTGTGTTGGCTTCGGCAAACAGTACAGACCCTGATCATGGTGTCCTTCAGGAACCCTCTGATCTAGGTCTACACTGTTTGCCGAAGTAATTTTAATGAGCACTGGGCACAAATAGGTTAATTACTCCGACACCCAAACCTCCCTCCATTGGGTTGTAAAGCTGAATAGGTCTATATGGCACCATATCGATAGTGTTTAATTAGACTCAAATCGTAGCAAATAATTAAACTGCTCCACCAGACCCTCTTCTGTTTGCTATTTGCCTTATTTTACATTTAAGTACAGATGTTACGTAAACTAATATTCGCAATGGGCGGGGTCAATTATGAATATTCATTAGGTAATGGGTTAACATACTTATTTGCATTCTCGTAATGTTTTATACATGTATTGATGCAATGCGCTGAAATGTGACATCAACATAACATCACATCATATAAGTTTGTGTTTGGCATTAGTAACATAATACTTATACATGTTCAAACTTCAACTTAACTCTAACAATGCATTGTACATTTTATGAATATTCCGATTTAGTCCAGAAGATATTAAATATTTTATGTGCCTTCAGTAGTTTGCAGTAACTATTTTACAGTAAAAGCCCGATAAGCTGGACATTCAAAGGAATATCCTTATCGGTCGTTTACCCATTTGCGCCCACGATCCCATATATGGGACGCAGGCAAACATTGTAGACTACACTGTTTGCTGACAGGAAAGTAAATATAAAACAAAACAAAAATGAAAATTTAGACCATACATCTCTTAGATAAAAAATGGTCTAATCCAATATAAAAACACGGAAGAATCCACAGGGAGCAAATGGGTTAAGAAAGGCGAAAGCAGCTACCTGCTTAACCCTTTATTCCACCAATCCGACTTTCTGTGCCTTTGCAAACAGAGTAGACTTCTATAGGAGCCGTCTGATCAGGGTCTGCTCTGGTTGCTTATAAACCAATATACATGTAGATATGATTCTTAAGATTGTACCATGTCCGAACACTCCTGTGCTCATGTACAATTATAGAAATAAATGAGATGTATGTAAGCGAAACATTAGACTTGTAAATTTCTTTGAATTATTTCTGTCACACAGTTCTCACTACTGGGTGTAGGAGAGGACCAGCCAGCTGCTCAGTGTGAGGTCAAGGTCGACCCAGAAATTCCGCTAGGATCAGATACACAAAGGGTTCGAGTGAGTTTTTTTGTTCTTCTCACGTTGAACATATAATGGAATATTTTGCTTACTTCCCGTTCGTTCAATGTTTTATCAAACTGTTGAACGCGTGCCAAACAGTATGGATCCTGATGAGACTTTGTGCGATATGGATCCAAACTGTTAACTAATGCCAGTCATGTATTGTTAAGCTCAAGGAGGGTTAACCATTCGCTAAAATATTCGAGTCGTACAAATATCGTACATTGAATAACTAATTAATCACACAGTATTTGATCAGGATCTACACTGTTCGACACCCACCGGCATATTGTCTCGTTCATTCAGATACATAATGTAGACTGTGTACCAGATTCTACCAGATGGAGTTATGTCTCTATAGTAACTATGCTGCGTCATTTGATGCATTTGCTCCATAAAAACGATGTTTATACCTTTGCAAAAAGAATAGACCCAGAGTCCATGCTTATAAATTTTTCAGTTGAGTCTGAGTTCGTTCTCAAGTTTTTGACTGGTCAGATTTGAGCCTTTGGCCCAAATCAGACCAATCAAAAGCTTGAGAACTCAAAATCTGACCAATCAAAAGCCTGAAAACGAACTCAGACTGAACTAAAAGGCTTTATAAGCATGGACACATATCAGAGTATGTAGAAGCCTTCTGATCAGGAATCTACTCTGTCTGCTACTGAAATAATATAGATCTGATAATACAGTTTCTTTCTTAGCCAAATGAATCCTGTGGTTAATACACGTATACCATTAATCTAGTTCATATTCATGATGTAATTATCAGTTAACCCTTCGCTTGCTATTCACGTCAATATACCCACCTGTAAATAGTGAAGACCCAGATGAGACAGTTCCTGCAGGAGCTGTCTCATCAGGGTCTGTACTATTTACAAGTTGATTGTACAACCAGTGCACTCCACAGCAGTGATTGCACAGCGATATACTTGTACACAGTGAAGATATATGTAATTATACAACAGAACATGGGTAAAGAAGGATAACTGTGTTTTAAAATTCAGCAAGAGAAGGGTTAATACGTACCTAACACTTAGAACGAATTACATTGTTTTTTCATACCGGACATTACATTACACTGTTTTTTTCATACCGGACATTAATTTTAAGCTAGTGTAATACAATACTGTTACAACTCCTCTGAAGTAACCAGTTAATAAATACAAATACAATGTAGGGTTCTTTAGCCCATATAAACGCCTTTTCATGCATTTGCAAACAGAGCAGACATATATCTGACGGCTCCTAATGGATCCGTCTGACCAGGGCCTGCTGTTTGTTAATGATATCGTTCTGCTTCTTAACACTTTCTAACATGGCAACAGTGTTCCACCTTTCACATTTAATGATAACTATTTTATTCATCAATATTCAGTAGTTATAGAATTTTGGAATAAACATAGACAAGGGAAAGGGTTAAAGGCATGCAGGCGACTGTTTAATGCAGGGTGAAACTATATTGTAATACAGAAAGCTCGAGTAGGATCTTTCTGCATAACTTTCGTCCTGTATTAAACTACCACTACTTGTACAGTCGGCTGAGCGGTTTTCGGACTGAAAGTAGCCTGTAACTAGGTACTTTACAGTACTTGCCTCTGTGGCCCTGAATTAGATGTATTTTAGCGTTCGTATTAGAGAGTTTTTACTGTATACGTGCCCCTCAATGACTCCCCGTATCTTGTAAAAAATTGCCACGGATTTTCTTTTCTTTCCAGCAGGGTTCCTGTTTGTATTTCCTCTTATACATCACAAAATCAATCTGATGCATATGCCTTATTATCTGTAATTCCTTCTGGAAAAATAAGACAAACGGCCAAATGTTTGATTGTTGTTGATATCTGATGTTAAAGACTACAACTTAAACATTGTTGAATGTTTAACTTAAACATTGTTAAAGACAAGTGGTTATATCTACATTGTATCTCCAAGGTTTCTTCAATCAGCTCTATGTTATTCCATATGCAAACAGACCAGACCTGGTGAGATAGCTTCTACAGACATCAGCTGTCTCACCTGGGTCTCTTCTGTTTGCAAATGCATAAAATATGTCTCTATCGGGTAAAGGGTTAAACATTTTCATATTTTTACATGGGCTATATCTTCGGGGAGTAAAATATGATTACTTCTTACATTTCAGGACATCAAACTCTTCAGAGAAGAGCTGGACTGCTTAAATCGTCAGCTAAAATATCACATCCGGGAAAGCCTGCTTATCATTGAGAAGATCAATTTGTGCAGTCAGCGCTTTGTGTAAAACGGAACCAAAAACAGTCACTGAATGTCAATAATTCCGAGGAGACTTTGTCTTATTTAACCATTACCTTCATATAAACACCTTTTGACGCTTTGCAAACAGATAAGACCAAAATCAGACGGCTCCTGTACTGGTCGTCTGATCGGGATCTGCTATTTTTGCGTTAGACATGATATAGACCTGGGTCTATGCTTATAAAAATATTTTAGTTGAGTCTGAGCTCGTTCTCAAGTTTTTGATTGGTCAGATTAGAGCCTTCGGCTCAAATCTGATCAATCAAAAGCTTGAGAACGAACTCAGACTCAACTAAAAAGCTTTATAAGCATGGACCCTGATCTTACAGTTCTACCTGAGCCAAAATGTGTATGTTTATCATCCCATAATAAAAATAGTCTAATCAATATGCATGATGTCATTATTTCTGACATGAATATGCAACAGGAAAATGGTTAACAGAGGAGTAGTAACACATGTAACCGAGCCCTTCACCTGCTTTGCCGTTGTAAAGTATATCATTGCAAAGCTTAACCCTTACCTCACTCTTCGTCACCTGCATTGCATTTGCAAATAGCTTGGATCCAGATGAGACACTGAGTAACCTTTACATACAGGCATTGGAATTCGATGTTGATAATTACTCGATAAATTACACAGTAAAACTCCCTATAACGGCCATTAAATTACATCAAGACTTTTGTGTTAAAGGCAGGTAGCTGCTTAAAAGCAAGATGAAAGTAAAACAGAACGCTCCTATAGGAGCGTTCTGTTTTACTTTCACCTTGCTTTAAGCAGCCACCTGCCCTCAATACCAACTCATTAACACAATTAAGTGGCCGTTAAAGAGAGGTTTTACTGTATTCACGAAACACATAAGCACACCAAACTATTGCTGTTATCACTTTAGAGTTTAGATTGATAATAAAATGCAAAACTGTATAATGATCTATACATAACGCAACATTTGACTCGTCAATGTGTCTTGGCCGGTGTGCGGAAAGACTGCCACTGGAACAAATGCCACCGGAAAAAATGCGACAGGAAAATATGCCACTGGAAAAAAGCAACCGCTAAGTGGGGAAAAATGCCACTGGAAAAAATGCCACTCTTTTTTGTGTTAGTTAATTTTTATCTTTTTTGAAAAACCTGTGTTAGTCAACCTGTGTTAGGCAGCCATTTGTCATAAGCAATTTTTAGCCTCCTTGACTGTCTGCTTAAGACAGGCTTGACTGTATTTGCAAATATTGTTGAGATTGAGACAGACAGACTAGATGGTAAGACAGACATGAGGTTCACAATGGAGCCTTATGGTTTGGATCTACACTGTTTGTCTACTTGATGAACAAATCCTAAGTATAGTAAAAACACACAAAAACACTAAAATGATGTCTATTTACATTCAACACAGGGTAGATCCAGATCATGAGGTTCACAATTGAGCCTTATAGTTTGGATCTACACTGTTTGTCTATTTGATGAAAATATGCTAAATATAGTACAAACGCAATAACAGCACGTATCACCCTTAAAAAATGGTGTCGTCTATTTACATTGCACACATTGTAAATCCAGATCATGAGGTTCACAATGGAGCCTTATGGGTTGGGTCTACACTGTTTGTCTATTTGATGAACATATCCTGATTATACTACAAACGCACTACCAACACTTATCACCCATAAAGAATTATGTCGTCTATTTACATTTCACACAGTATAGTTCCAGATCATGATGTTCACAATGGAGCCTTATGGTTTGGATCTACACTGTTTGTCTATTTACAAACACACTAAAAGCGCTAAAATTTTGTCGTCTATTTACATTTCACACAGTATAGATCCAGATCATGATGTTCACAATGGTGCCTTATGGTTTGGGTCTTCACTGTTTGTCTATTTACAAACACACTAAAAGCGCTAAATTTTGTCGTCTATTTACATTTCACACAGTATAGATCCAGATCATGATGTTCACAATGGAGCCTTATGGTTTGGGTCTTCACTGTTTGTCTATTTACAAACACACTAAAAGCACTAAAATTATGTCGTATATTTTACATTGCACACTAACAGCACTCATAACCTTCTTTAACTCATTGCCTGCTAGCAATGAATTTTGAAGACCGTTGATTACCCTTGCAAACAGTTTGGATCCAGATGAGGCCCAACAAAAGTAAGTTACTCTGTGTTCATGTACATGTAGTAATGTTTAAGCATGCTTCTAGGTGTGTCATGGTTGAAATTAATCAATTATCTGATGTCTGTCTATAACGGTGGGATACATGGCGTGGGAAAGTTGCATCATTCGACGAATTATTACATCAGCAACATCAATAAAAAACATTTTGTGAAATTCAGGCAGATAGTTTCCTTAGTTTCCGGTATACCGTCTGGGCTGGAGTGGTCTGATTGTGTTATTTGATATTCATACTTTGGTCGAATATCACCTTATCTGTGCAGTTTACAGTAACTTTCTGCACATCTCACATGTCGGAATAACAGTGGTCTGTCAGAACTGTAATAGGCGCAAGTTTTATGTGCCACATTCACATATATATTTCGATTTAAAATAAAAACAAAAATTCATGTTTTTTTAAAACTGCTTTCTGGATCTCTCTGTTGAACTTCTGTTTTACTGCAGTAAAACCTCTCTATAACGGGCACTAAATTGTGTTAATTAGGGCACGTGGCTGCTTAACCCTTTCGCTGCCAAATTCTGGCGTCTGCTAACTTTGTCGTCTGATACAAATTTTCATTTTTTGATGTTCTACATTTTTGTTTCAAAAACATAGTAACAGTAACAAACAGTTTGGATCCTGATGAGACACCGAGTTACTCGGCGTCTCATCTGGATCCAAACTGTTTGCAGAGGTAATCACAGATCCGGCATTTTCAGCGAAAGGGTTAAAGCAAGATGAAAGTAAAACAGAACACTCCTATAGGAGCGTTCTGTTTTACTTTCACCTTGCTTTAAGCAACCACCTGCTTTAACACAAAACACTTGATGTAATATAGAGGGGCTTTTACTGTACATTGGAAATCTTGGGTACAAAGGGATCTTTATATTCAAATTCAATAATAAATTTGACATTTAACCTTTTACTCCGTATGTAGCCATTTTAGCGCATTTGCATACATGTTAGATTTAGATCAAACGGCTCTCGTAGGAACCGTCTGATCAGAATATGCCGTGTTTGCTTATGAAGTGAAAGTTTTGTCTTCATCAGCGTTTTTGCGACCGCAAATAATACAAAAATGATGTCTCATCTATGTCAAATCTATGAATTTTCACCCACTCTCCTAGTACATGCTCTAAGTCTCATAAAAGCTATCTATTGGAAGAAAATACAAAACAAAACCCCTCTGTTACTACCATAAAACAGGGCTAATTCTTGGTCTTAAAGGCAGATGGCAGCTTAATGAAGTGTGTTACAAACTTGAAATACTACGAACAAATTTGGGTTACATAAAAGTTATCTATTGAAAGGAAAATACAATAAAAGCCCTATAATGTGAATAATCAAAACATATATAACCCTGGATCTTAAAGACAGGTGGTGGTAGCTAGATTTCACAGTGATGAAATGTATGCAGAAAGTTCCTACGGGAGCTTTCTGCATTACTTTCGTTCCGCATTAAGCACCTACCTGTCTTAAAGACATCTGTTTTCATGAAGTGGTCGCGTTTAAGGGGTGCTGTAAATTAATTGTGTCCAACATGGTTATCCCATTACTCGATAAGACACATTTGCAGGCATTGACCCTTCTCTTGCTGAATTTTCAAATGAATTTTAAAATACATTTCTCCTTCACCCATGCCCTGATGTATAAAATTTTACATATATCTTCACTGTGTACAAGTATTTCGCTGTGCAGTCACTGCTGTGGAGTGCATTAACTTGTAAATAGGATAGTCCGTTCGCTATTTGTTACTCTCTCATTTTGATTCAAAGTTGTCAAGATGGTACCAAACAGAATTTTATGTATTTAACTTTACAAACCAATACGGTGACCGAATATATGTACAGTAAAATCCTCTAAACCAGAATTCTAGTTGACAATAACTTAAATACTTTTAGATAGGTTGCAGCTTAATACAGGGTTACAGTCATTCAAAACGCACATAGAAGCTCGATTTGCAAGCAGCTTGGATCCTGCTGAGACGCCGTGTAACTCGACACCCCGTCACGATCCAAGCTGTTTTAGCCTACTCTCGATATAATATAGTTTCTCGAAACTTGAACGAATAGGAGGTAGTCAAAATTACACTGTATCTAAATTTGAGGAGACAGTATTGTTTCACTACGGATAAGGGTTAACCCTTCTCTTGCTGAATTTTAAAATACATTTCTCCTTCTTTACCCATGCCCTGTTGTATAATTACATATATCTTCACTGTGTACAAGTATTTAGCTGTGCCGTCACTGCTGTGGAGTGCACTGGTTGCACAATCAACTTGTAAATAGTGCAGACCCTGATGAGACAGCTCCTGCAGGAGCTGTCTCATTTGGGTCTTCACTATTTACAGGTAGGTATATTGACGTGAATAGCAAGCGAAGTGTTAACAGAGCACGTTGGTTGAACCTGTTCAAAAATCATTAAAAATAATGACATCATGAATGTTAATTAGCTTTGTTTTATTGACGGAAACTGTAGATCTGTATATTTCATTAGCAAACAGAGCAGACCCGGACCAGCCGTCTGATCAGGTTCTACTCTGTTTGCAAAAGCTTGAATAGGGCGTTCATAATAAGGGAATTGGTTAAAGCTATTCAACCTTTAGCTTGCTGAGCAAATTTCTTATTTAGAAAATGTCATCGAATTAAGTTGTCACAGTTGATTTATCTTGATTGTCTTTTCAATAGTACGATCAGATTACCAAACTGATCGAAACCAGATGAGACGCCGAGTAACTCGGCATTCATTTGGACCCAAACTGTTTTCATGAGTAATCATTCATCCGCCCACAGTAGGCTAATTGTTAAGCTTTTAGCATATAATACGGAAGTGGATAGGTTACAAAATAGAAGTCAGGAAGGAATTTGAGGTTACAAAAAATAGAAGTCGAGAAGGAAATTTGATAAGTGCCAAATGTCTAACCATAAGCATGCTGGGTAAAAAAGGTTTTGCTGCATATTTGATTAAATGTGTATTTTTAAAACTATACAGTGAAACCCCTGGTATAAATATCGGTTTTGGAGACAGGTGGCAGCTTAATGCAGGGTGAAAGTCATGCAGAAAGCTCCTCTAGGAGCTTTCTGCATGACTTTTACCCTGCATTAAGCAGCCACCTGCCTTAAAGTAGCTAAATTCTTCTTTTCTAGAATTCCGGTTTAGAGGGGTTTTACTGTATTGCCTTCAGTCTATATACAGAGATACATGTAATAAACACTATGGATGCCAAACAGTTTAATTTTGATGATATTATGATTTTAGAACGAAGGGTTTTTTTCCACTGTACCCGTCTTTGTGCTTGACTAGTATGACTAGAACCATGCTTCTGGCAAAGGTTGAAGCTATTTTCTCGCCACGGGTTCCTATATTGTACATGTTAAACCCTTGATTCACATACGCATAAACGCATTTTCACGCATTTGCAAACAGAAGTAGACACCCAGATCAGCCGTCTGATCAGGGTCTGCTCGGTTTGCTTTTAAAGATATAATAGATCTGACTCTATAATTTCTACCAATACAAAAATATTGTGTACATTATAACATTACACAGTTTCAGCTAATAAAGATTCATAATGCCATTATTTCTTACAGGAATACAATAGACCATGTCTTAAGCGGATATCAGAAAGAGGTTTAATTATTGGTCTGTAAGACAGGCGGGAGCTTAATGCAGGTCAAAAGTAATAGAGAAAACATTTGCAGTGACCGCTTTCTTTTGAGGACTTCTGTGTTCAATAAATGAACGACCGCTTAGGACAGGTTCTACTGTATTAACCCTTTCGCTGCCGAATTCTGTCGTCTGCTAACTTTGTCGTCTGCTACAAATTTTCATTCTTTTGAGTTTCTTCATTTTTGTTTCAAATCAAAAACATAGCAACAGTAACAAACAGTTTGGATCCTGAAGAGACGCCGAGTTACTCGGCGTCTCATCTGGATCCAAACTGTTTGCATAGGTAATCACAGATCCGGCATTGGCAGCGAAAGGGTTAACTGGGAAAGCGATGACCATTTTAATGCTGAATTTTCAAAGGGGTGTGGTCCATCATGGTTTAACGACAGAGCCCATTCAGTATGAAAGTGTATACGTTAATAAAGGATTTTGAGTGAAAGCCATGGTGACCCCGATCAAAAAGGCTCCTGAGAGATCCCTCGGATCTGAGTCTATACTGCTTGAAATTTACAGGACACTCGTTTTGCGAACTAAGTGTTAGTAAGCTTCATTTGTACTTGTCCAGCTGTGTAATATGCCCGTTAGATATGAACCCTCTGATCTAGCTCTACATGCCCATTAGCTATGATCCCTTTGATCTAGCTCTACATGCCCATTAGCTATGATCCCTCTGATCTAGCTCTACATGCCCATTAGCTATGACCCCTCTGATCTCGCTCTACATGCCCGTTAGCTATGATCCCTCTGATCTAGCTCTACATGCCCATTAGCTATGATCCCTCTGATCTAGCTCTACATGCCCATTAGCTATGATCCCTCTGATCTAGCTCTACATGCCGGTTAGCTATGATCCCTCTGATCTAGCTCTACATGCCGGTTAGCTATGATCCCTCTGATCTCGCTCTACATGCCCGTAAGCTATGATCCCTCTGATCTATCTCTACATGCCGGTTAGCTATGATCCCTCTGATCTCGTTCTACATGCCGGTTAGCTATGATCCATCTGATCTTGCTCTACATGCCCGTTAGCTATGATCCCTCTGATCTAGCTCTACATGCCGGTTAGCTATGATCCCTCTGATCTCGCTCTACGTGCCGGTTAGCTATGATCCCTCTGATCTAGCTCTACATGCCGGATAGCTATGATCCTTTTGATCTCGCTCTACATGCCGGATAGCTATGATCCTTCTGATCTCGCTCCACATGCCGGTTAGCTATGATCCCTCTGATCTCGCTCTATATGCCGGTTAGCTATGATCCCTCTGATCTCGCTCTACATGCCGGTCAGCTATGATCCCTCTGATCTCGCTCTATATGCCGGTTAGCTATGACCCCTCTGATCTCGCTCTACATGTCCGTTAGCTATGAACCCTCTGCACTCGCTCTACATGCCGGTTAGCTAGGATCCCTCTGATCTAGCTCTACATGGTTTGTCGATGTCACTTTAGAAAAACGATGACACTTGTTTTAAAAGTGATTTCCACAACCTTGATACAAATGTAGTTTCTAATCCGGACGTTCATATGAGTATTAATGCTGGTCTGTAAGACAGGTGGTTGCTTAATGCATAGTGAAGTTCATACAGAAAGCTCCTCTGGGAGATTTCTGTATGACGTTCACCCCGAATTTATCAGCTACCTGCTTAAATAATCTATTTTTTTCTCAACTAGAATTCCGGTTTAGAGGGATTTGGCTGTACACGTAAAACTCTCAATAACGATCACTGGAAAGCTGTCTATTTCTAACCTTTTCAAACAGGTTAATTATTTACCCATTTACTCCAAAAATTATACGAATATTGACGCCTTTGTAGGAGCCGCCTGACCTGGATCTGATCTCTTTGTTTATGGGATTTTTAGATCTAATTTGACAGTTTCTGTCATGGCCAAAATGTGTTTTATCCATGTACCATTATAAAAAAGGTAATGTCATAAGGTCTTACATAAATATTCATGGAGCCGTCTGACCAGGGTCTGCAATAAATAGGACTACATTTTCTACAAATACCAAAACATCTAGTGTACATGTTGCATTATCAAAAATAACCTAATCAATATTCATGATGTCATTATTTCTTCTGTGAATATTCATAGAGTAAAGGATAACCCCATTCCCTAGTGACGCATTATGGCACCTCTGTAAAAGTCACATTTTGAAACCATTGTGATAAATAGAGCATTTGCTCCATAGGAGCAAATGCTTTATTTATCACAATGGTTTTAAAACTACACAATTCTAAAATTCTCCTTTTCTATAGTTAATGCTCCTTTCGGTAGATTTATTCAATGAGGTTGGGTCTAAAAATAGTCTAGGAGAGAATGAATTAACTGACCGCAATAAGTAGGATCAAAATGACCCAGTCATTATTCATGATGTCATTACTTCTCTCGTGAATATGCATGATTTAAAGGGTTAACTGACCGCAATATGTAGGATCAACTATAATATCAGGCAATTTCGATATATTACGAGTTATTTCATACCGGATCTGGGTTCAAATCGTATAAAAATATCAAGCAAGATGCAAGCGATTCTTCAAAGGTTAACACTATGCCTCATACATTCGCATTTTCACGCCTTTGAAAACAGAGTAGACCCGGATCAGAAGGCTCCGTAGGAGCCGTCTGATCAGGGTCTTCTCTGTTTATGGGACTTAAATAAAAATCCTCTAATGCGACCACCAAAAAGGGGCATACTTCTGTCTGGCAGAGGCAGGGTGTAGCTTAATGCAGGACGAAAGTTATGCAGAAAGCTCCTGTAGGAGCTTTCTGCATTACTTTCGTCCTGCATTAAGCAATCACCTGCTTATAAAGACAGTTATGGTTATTCTTTTAGTGGTCGCATTAGAGGGGGTTTACTGTATATAGATATATTTAATATAGTTTTTGTCATTGGAATTATAAGAATTCAGCTGATAAATGTTCATCATTTTATTTCTGAAAAGAATATTTATTACGTTAACCCTTTCGCTGCCAATGCCGGATCTTTGATTACCTATACAAACAGTTTGGATCCAGATGAGACATCGAGTAACTCGGCGTCTCATCAGGATCCAAACTGTTTGTTACTGTTACTATGTTTTTGAAATGAAGAAAATCAAAAAAATGAAAATTTGTAGCAGACGACAAAGTTAGCAGACGACAAAGTTTGGCAGCGAAAGGGTTAACACTTAACAAAATGTTCTGCAGAAACGTGTTGCACACTAATTAACACGACTGCAGTCTGTTTAACCCTTCCCCCATGACTAGTCATGTGAACAATAATTAACGTATGCATGGTGGTTAGATAAATTGTATAATGGCGTTATGAGCAAGGGAATTTTTTAACATGGCAGAAGCTGTGCAGTCAGATATATTATTAATTCATTGGCAAACACAACAGAAGCCGTCTGATAACGGTCTGCCCTGCTCACAAAGGCATCAGAATGCGTCTCTATGACGGGAAAGGGGTTTGAATTTTACTTAAAGATACGCCCCATTGCCTGGCATGTCACACCGAGTAACCCGATCTAAACTGTAAACATAATTATGTTAAATTAAATGCAGTTTTAGGAGTGCAAATGCCTAATTCTTTATCTGATGAGAATTCGAGAATGACTCTGTCCATGTCGAGTATCAATTACATTTGTATTTTATTTATTAGCTCTTTAGTCCATGAATCTTCATGTAAGAGATAATGACATCGTGAATATTAACCCATTACCTCATAGGCTATTTTAGATACAACATCTTTGAATAATCAACCGAAAAGGAGCATTAACTAGAAAAAGGGTAAATCTTAGAATTTTGTAGTTTGAAACCATTGTGATAAATAGAGCATTTGCTCCTATAGGAGCAAATGCTCTATTTATCACAATGTTTTCACAAAGTGACTTTTACAGAGTCATCAAAAGTCGTCAATATGAGGGAATGTGTTAATTAGACTTTTGTGCATAATGACTCATGAACACGAGAATGATTGGCCATAATAGAAACTGTATAGAATCATATCTGTATCATTTCATAAACTAATAGAGTAGACCCTGATCTGACGGCTATTACATGAGGTGTCTGATCCGTGTCGATATATTCTGCAGGCGCATAGAAAGGCCCTGAAGTTATAAAACGTTTCGCTTGAGTCTGCCATCATTCTAAAGCATCTGATTGGCCAGATTCAGAGCTTGTTCAGAATCTGACCAATCGGATACTTGAGAATGATCTTAGACACGGACTCACTTATGGAGTAAAGGGTTGAAACAAAACAATAATCTGTAATACATAAACAAACAGAGTAGATCCTGATCAGTCGGCGGCTCTTATAGGAGCTCTTATATATTAGCCGACTGATCTGAGTCTACTCTGTGTGATAGTCAAGAAAGCGTCCATCAGTTACATGATTAACCCTTTGCTTGCTATTCACGTAAATATACCTACCTGTAAATAGTGAAGACCCAGATGAGACAGCTACTGCAGGAGCTGCCTCATCAGGGTCTGCACTATTTACAAGTTGATTGTGCAACCAGTGCACTCCACAGCAGTGATTTCACAGCGAAATACTTGTACACAGTGAAGATATATGTAATTATACAACAGGACATGGGTAAAGAAGGAGAAATGTGTTGATGGGTTAACGTCTTGACAGGACACCGATATACACATGTGTTACTAAAGAAACCTCACTAATCCGAACAAAGTAAGTACATAATTATACCATTTTCGAGCAGCTTAACCCTTTCCCTATTTAGTCCAACTTTCAATACCTACTGAAAATTAATTGACAAAATAGTTATAATGAAATATGGAAGGCGGAATATTGCAGCCATGTTAGAAAGTAAAGAGACAGATCTTTAAAAATCCACTAGCAAACAGAGCAGATCCTGATCAGACGGCCATCGGTCTGGGTCTACCCTGTTTGCAAATGCGTGAAAACACGTATATATGAGGGAAAGGGTTAATGCAGGGTGAAAGTCGTGCAGAGAGTTCTTCCGGGAGCTTTCTGCGTGACATTAGCACTGGTCTCCTTAACCCTTACAATGTGGGAAACTAGTCACTAATGTCCTTTGAAAACAGTGTAGACCCATATGAGAGGGCTCCTAGAGGTCTGTTATGTTTGTCATGATACGCTTTTCTTTAAAAATATTTTTCAACATTCACCGCAAGCATTAATTTTGGAATAAATCATTTAAAAATTCAGCGTTGTAAGTGTTCAAACTTCTAAATTCTTCTTCATTTCTCTTGCCGAATTTTAAAATACTTTTCTCCTTATTTACCCACGCCCTGTTGTATAATTACATATATCTTCACTGTGTACAAGTATTTCGCTGTGCAATCACTGCTACGGAGTGCACTGGATGCACGACCAACTTGTAAATAGTGCAGACCCTGATGAGACAGCTCCTGCAGGAGCTGTCTCATCTGGGTCTTCACTATTTACAGGTAAGTATATTGACGTGGATAGCAAGCGAAGGATTAAAACTTCTAAATTCTTCTTTACTTAAGGTTCACATTACCGAGTGTTTACTGTATTTGACTTCCGCTAAATTTACAAATACGATAACATAATCAACACAGTGAAAACGATACCTTTTCTGTAATAGGAAACAATATCTTCACGTGAAAATATCATATCAATTTGAATGCTGATTCTTAAGTGAAATGGTCAGTTATTGATCAACAAATAATCATTTTCAGTAATAACACTTTACCTGTTGAATATTTCATGTAGGAATTAATGATATCATGGCTATTATTAGCTGAGTTTCAAAATGTCCTACAAACCATTACATTTGTTGGCCAAATCAGATAAAGAAGAATCGGAACTTTAACCATTTCCCCCATACATACAGTGAACCCCCTCTAAACCGGACGTTAATTAAAATTTCGGTTTGGGAGACAGTTGGCAGCTTAATGCATGGTGAAAGTCGTGCAGAAAACTCCTCTAGGAGCTTTCTGCATGACTTTTACCCTGCATTAAGCAGCCACCTGCCTAAAAGTAGCTAAATTCTTCTCTTATATAATTCCGGTTTAGAGAGGTTTTACTGTACGTCTTTCTACGCCTCTATAAAAGTTACTTTTTGAAACCATTGTGATAAATATAGCATTTGCTCCTAAGGAGCAAATGCTCTATTTATCACAATGGTTTCAGAATAATAAAATTCTAAAAAAAAATCCTTTTCTCTAGTTAATACTCCTTTTCGGTAGATTTAATCAAAGAGGATTGGTCTAAAAATAGCCTATGGAGGAAAGGGAAAGTGAACAGAGCGGCCATTGATCAGACGGCTCATTCGGCATCCGTCTGATCTGGGTCTACTCTGTTTGCAAATACGTTAAAAGACGACTCTAGCAGATAACTGGTTAAATAATGAGTATTAACGAGTGCAGAATGTCGAACATGACAAACACCTTCTGATCTGGGTCTACATTGTGTGTTGTTTACAGTTGGGTATACATTGATTGCAATTTCTTTCTTTACACACTTGATTTTCTTGTGCAGTTTCAGAGTTCAGCTACCGGTTTATTGTCGGGCTGTCAGGAGACGGCTCGTCTCTTTATACGGGTTTGAGAAGTGCACGTGCGTTTCTTCGTGTCTATTTTGGTTACATCCAGTCGTTATACTAATAATTTGTATAGTGTAACTCAGATTGCATCTTCTCACGTAAAAAAGGTCAAACAACAGATATGAATCACTCTACTTCTTAAAGTTTTACAGTTTATAGATAAAGATAAAATCTTGTTTTATGCCCCTGCTTCTTCCTTAACCCTTCGCTTGCTGAATTTTAACCCATTCCCGCATATTGACGGCTTTTGACGACTCTGTAAAAGTCACTTTGTGAAACCATTGTGATAAATAGAGCATTTGCTCATATAGGAGCAAATCCTCTATTTATAACATTGATTTCAAACTACAAAAATATAAAATCTTCCCTTTCTCTAGTTAATGCTCCTTTTCGGTAGATTTATACAAAGACGTTGTATCTAAAAATAGCCTATAAGGGAATGGGTTAAAATACACTTCTCCTTCTTTACCCATGCCCTGTTGTATAATTACATATATATCTTCACTGTGTACACGTATTTCGCTGTGCAATCATTGCTGTGGAGTGCAACTTGTAAATAGTGCAGATCCTGCAAGGAGCTGTCTCATCTGGGTCTTCACTATTTACAGGTAGGTATATTGACGTGAATAGCCAGAGAAGGGTCAAACGTCGCTGTACCTACACTTTTATCTTTTCCTGCGTTTATAAAATGTTCATTTTCCATGAATTTCGTACTTATTCTGAAATACATATTCAATTTACAATATTGTTTATTTTTCCTTGAAACTCACATTCGGCCCGATAACTTTGACGCTTGCGTCAATGCTTTAATGAGGTACTTAAATGTCTCACTGAGCATTTGACGAACTGTGTAACACTTAGCATGCTAAGTGTAACCTAATTGGTATCTGCTAACCGATTGGATACAGTTTAGACGCCTACAAACGTTATAACCAATCAGAAGTAAGTAAACAGTAGACTATGTTAGACTCGGAGCAGATATGGTTTGCAGCTTGACGAGGGTTAACCCATTCATGTAGGAAATAATGACATCATGCATATTAATTAGATTAGTGTGTTTTAATAGTACATGGACACAGTACATGGACACATGAATTTTTGACCATGATAGAAACCGTAAAATTATATTTATACTACATGTACATGTATATCATAAGCAAACAGAGCAGACCCTGATCAGACGGCTTCTGTAGGACCGGGGTCTACTCTGTTTTCAAAGATGTAGAAAAGCGTAGTTGTGGAGTAAAGGGTTAAAGCTTGTTGTTCCTTAACGCATGACGAAAGTGATGCAGAAAGCTCCTATCGGAGCTTTGTGCATTACTCCCCCCCCCCCCCCTGCAGTGAGCTACCACCTTCCTCTAGACCTAGATTTATACCACTTTTGGTGTTCGAACTAGAAATATTTTTACAGTATTTGCAACTATTTTTACAGTATTTGCATATCAAAACGCAAAATATTTCGCTGCTTCAAGGTTGAGTTTACCCCCATACATTTTCAAATTCGAATTATTGTCACGCCTTTGTAATCTGAATAAGTCAAGATCAGACAATTTCAGTAGGAGCCATCTGATCAGGGTCTGCTCTGTCTGCGTTTTGAATCTTATAAATGTGATAATTTATTTATTATCAATGTCAATAAATCCCCTTCGAATTAAATCAATATAAAATAATGTTCGTGAAGAGACCAACTGTTCATTAAGGAAAATGTTAAAATCCTGATTGTAAATTTCGCCCATAGTTCATATCACTGTTTAACTCCAACACCTCGTTTGTTTACCATTATATATATGTAAAAAAACATATATATGCTAAACTTCTGACCTGAACTATGATTTGCTCACTTCCGATTCGTTTATTGATTGAATCTAATCAATATTCATGAAGTCATTATTTCGTAAGAATTACCACTCTGTGGACATTCACTTAACCCTTCTCTTGCTGAATTTTAAAATACATTTCTCCTTCTTTACCCATGCCCTGTTGTATAACTACATATATCTTCACTGTCTACAATTATTTCTCTGTACACTCACTGCTGTGAACTGTACTGGTTGCACAATCAACTTGTAAATAGTGCAGACCCTGATGAGACAGCTCCTGCAGGAGCTGTCTCATCTGGGTCTTCACTATTTACAGGTAGATATATTGACGTGAATTGCAAGCGAAGGGTAAAATAATGACTTAATGAATATTAATTAGATTAGTGTTATAATGACACATGATCACATGGAATTTCGGCCATTACAGAAACTGTAGAACTATCTATATTATTTCACAAATAGAGCAGACCCTGATCATATGGCTCCAACATGAGCCTACTGTGTGTCTCATCTGAATCCAGACTGTTAGTTAGGGATAGTCGTGCTTAGCATGATATTGCTTAACCCTTTCTACCTATGAATATTCGTTTAAGAAATCATGACATCATTATCAATATTACAGCATAAGCAAACACAGTAGACCCTGATCAGATGTCTCCTATAGGAGCCGTCTGATCTGGGCCTACTCTGTTTGCAAATGCGTATTTATGGAGTAAAGGGTTAACTTTTAGAGATCCAACTGGTCGAGTGTCAAGCAGCTTAGCCTATCTAGTGTCTCATCTTGATCCCGACTGTTTACACAAGATAGTTAGCGCGTATAGCATCACCTTGCTGAACCTTTTCCCCATGCATATTCATATAAGAAATAATGACATCATGAATATTAATTAGATTAAATATTAAAATAGCATATGGAAACAGGAATTTTATTTTATGGCAGAAATTCGAGAATCATACCGTCTGATCTGGGTCTACTTTGTTAGCAAAGACATAAAAATGCTCTATATATCAGCAGAATTCCTTCCACATCTTTCCAAAAGCAGGAACAGTATGGATCCTTGTAAGAACTGTAATATATACAGACACATTTATAACGGTTTAACCATTTCAATTTTAACCAGGTCAAGCTTTAAACGTGAATATTCAGGATTTTTTAAAAAGAAAAGTTTAACATGGCAAACCTTGCAGACCATGGTGACCGGGTTCCTCTACAGATCCTCTCATCTTCGTTTACACTGTTTGCAACGAACATTAGTGGCTCGTTTTTCGCATTGAAAGGGTAAAACATAGCTTTCGTGTTACCAGACACGAAACTGGTATTCCCCATGCTATAAATAGTACAAATATAGTGCGACGGGCAATGCGGGCCGATGCGGGCCAATCCTACCGAAACTATAGGAAGGCTTATAATTCCGCGCCTAGGACTGTATTGTAAGGTGTTTTTT
This sequence comes from Azorinus chamasolen, assembly GCA_963576725.1. Taxonomy (NCBI): domain Eukaryota; kingdom Metazoa; phylum Mollusca; class Bivalvia; order Cardiida; family Solecurtidae; genus Azorinus; species Azorinus chamasolen. The sequence goes on along the minus strand of OY755236.1, from coordinate 41,421,015 downwards.
ATCGGGACTGGTCATACAGCAAGCAGGTATGTTAGTTTCTATCATATTTAGCTACCTTTCTTACTATATTTTTCAAACAGTTTATACCCAGACGAGGTATTTTAGTTTTAGATATTAGATTAAGCTTTGAGAAGTATTTGATCTAGCAGCCACATCAATTAACACAATGCAGATTTTTTTGTATTAGGGTTGCAAGATATAAACTAATTTGATGATGTCAGTTACATTATTTTTCGGGGCGAAATGTAAAGAAATAATTCTAGTTGAAACAATCCAATTTTAACAACACACACAATGCTTATTTTCCGACATGTTCTTCTGCTGAAACCGCATGAGAACGTGTGTATGTGTGTGGGATGCATGCATGTGTGTGTGTGTGGGGGGGGGGGGGGGCGTGCATGTGTGTGTATGTGAAATGGGTGCGGAGGTAGTACATAATAGGTAGGGAGTAGGTAGTATTCTAGTAGTAAATAGAAATAATAGTATAGTAGTAGTAATATTAATAGTAGTAGTAGTAGTAACAGTAGTAGTAGAATCAGTAGTAGTATTAGCAGTAGTAGTAATAATAGTATAAGTAGTAATAATATTAGTAGTGGTTAAAGTAGTAGAAGTAGTACTAGCAATAGTAGTATTAGTAATAGTAGCAGTAGTGGTAATAATAGTAATAGTAATAGTAGTAGTAGTAGTAGTAGTAGTAGTAGTAGTAGTAATAGTTGTAGTAATAGTAGCAGTAGAAGTAGTATTAATAGAAGTGGTAGTAGTAGTAGTAGTTGTAGTAGTAGTTGTAGTAGTAGTAATAGCAGTGGTAGTAGTAGTAGTAGTAGTAGTAGTAGTAGTAGTAGTAGTAGTAGTAGTAGTAGTAGCGATAGTGTAGTAGTAGTAGTAGTAGTAGTAGTAGTAGTAGTAGTAGTAGTAGTAGTAGTAGTAGTAGTAGCAGTATAAGTAATAGTAGTAGCAGTAGAAGAAGAAGTTAAGAAGAGGAAGTAGTAGTAGTAAAAGTAGTAGTAGTAGTGGTAGTTATAGTAGTGGTAGTAATAGTAGTAGACATAGTAGTAGTAGTAATAGAAGTAGTAGTAGCAACATCAACAGTGGTAGTAGTAATAATAGTAGAAGTAGTAGTCGATGAAGTAGTAGTAGTAGTGGTGGAAGAAGTAGTAGAAATAGCCATAGGAGTAGTAGTAATGGCAGTAGTAGTAGAAGTAGTAGAAGTAGTAGAAGTAGTAGTAGTAGTAGTAGTAGTAGTAGTAGTAGTTGTTGTTGTTGTTGTTGTTGTAGTAGAAGTAGTTGATGTTGTTGTTGTAATAGTAGTAGTAGTAGCAGCATCAGCAGCGGTAGAAAAAGTAGTAGTAGTAGAAGTAGTAGCAGTAGTCGTAGTAGTAGCAGTGTTAATAGTAGTAGAATAAGAATAACAACTGTAACTGTAAATTGATGAGAAAAGTAGTAGTAACAGTGATACTATTTATTGCCAAGGTTATATTAGTGGTGTATACGTAGTTTGTAACACATATAGTAGTAGTAGTAGTACAAGTTATTGTTGTACGTGTTGTGTTAAATAATAACAGAAATTATACTGGTATGTTTTTGTGTGTTTTTCTGTTGTGTTGTTATAGTGGGTGTTGTTTTTTTTGTTTTGTTTTTTATTTTGTTTGTTTGTTTGTTGTTGTTGTTTTGTTTTTTGTTGTTGTTGTTGTTTTGTTGTTGTTGTTTTGGGGGGTTTTTTGGTTTGTTTTTTATTTATTTTTTTTATTTATTTATTATTTTTTATTTTTATTTTTTTTTGGGGGGGGTTGTTTTGTTTTTTTAGGGGGGGGGGGGGGTATTTATTTATTTGTATTTTTACTATTCTTTTAATAGCACATTTAACAAATTTACACGTATTCATCAGCTCAACGACCTTGACCCTTTGAATGCTAAATAAACGGAATAGAATTGTATTTTGAATTATTAACAGTGATCAGAGGGCACCTATGTATCACCTATGATCTGGGTCTAGTGTTTGCAATGACCAACGGTTTCGTTCAGCCGTATTCAAAGGGTTGATAAGATACAGTAGAATCTGTCTTAAGCAGCCATCAAAAAGAGGTAAAATTCTGGGTCTGTAAGGTAGGTGGTAGCTTAACGCAGGTCAAAAATGCAGAAAGCTCGTGTAGGAGCTTTCTGCATTACTTTTATACTACCTTAAGCAATCGCTTGCTTAATAAGACTCCTATGTTCAATAAATGAATGGCCGCTTAAGACAAGTTCTACTGTTCATGAATTTATTAGATTGTATTCCTGTCAGTTTAGGGGACAATGGATGCCACTGTTGTGAGGAACTGTCTAAAGTCCCGCATACTACAGCGAAGACGGGACATCGTTGTCGACTTCACCCCGAAGCCTTTGCAGCCGGTGAGTGGCCATCAACATAGAGTGTATTTTTTATAACATGTACATCTCAGGCACCGGGGTGCAACAAGAGGAAACACACCACATACTGCAGTCGTACACTATAACAAAGAACAACAGTAATAATAAATTAGGCTGCTGGTGGTAGGGCACAGAAACTATGAACCGAGATTCTAGTTGAGAAGAGTTTAAATACTTTAAGCAGGTGACTGCTTAATGCAGAGCGAAAGCCACACAGAAAGCTCCTAGAGGAGCTTTCAGCATGGCTTTCATCCTGCATTAAGCTGCCACCTGTCCCTCCGATATTTTTACCTGTCTCCAAGACCGATATTTATACTAAATTGAACATCCGGACTATAAGAGGGATTTACTGTACTTACTGTTCATATACTTAAACACACTAACACATGTTTGAATCATATATACAGAGAGAGAGAGAGAGAGAGAGAGAGAGAGGGAGAGAGAGAGAGAAAGAGAGAGAGAGAGGGGGAGAGAGAGAGAGGCGCAGAGAGAGAGGGTGGAGAGGGAGAAGAGAGATGAAAAATAGAGAGCGTTGAAAGAAAAAGACATAAGGAGGGAAAGAAAGAAGGAAACAAACAGAGAAAGAAAAATAAATAGAAAATAAGAAATAGAAATAGGGGGAAAGTTAAGTTATTCTCTGAAAGATGATTTCACATTTTAATATTTCGATGCCAAATAAAAAGCGTCGTCTAAGATTATCAGCCGCCCAATATTTCATAGCGGAATTTCTCCAATCTGTAAATCATAATCAGAGTGTTTACTAATTTGGCCCTGGATGTGACATCGAGGTACTTGATATTCTGTCTGGATGAAAAGTTGAAAACTGCCTTCAAAGGTTACCACTGGTTCGTTTATGACTGCGAAAGAGTTATGTGTATATGTTATAAGATTGCTATTAAAAGTTACACGGTAATGCACAATGTTTAAAACTGTCGAGACGTTCGGGGAGAAAGAATGGATTATTATTAGACAATATGTTCTGATCTAGGCTATCCATGCTGCTGGTCTACTTCTGTATACTCATATTGATACTGGTTTGAGTAGTTTATTGAAAGTATACGCAAACAGTAAGTAAATGAACTACATATGACATAGTATTCTATATATAACAATTTTTATGAATATAAATTTATTGTTTCATCTTCATATTCGTATACTTTAGGCTATCATTATGTTGACACATGTATACATATGGGTGGCATAGGTGTGTACCGTTAGAGACTATATACATGTACTAATAAAATAAATACGACTCATTTAGAAGTTGTGCATTTTGATGTTAATGAATTGACTCGTATTTCTCAATTTAACGCCCACTGTAAGAATTGTGAAGCGTTTGAGAGAATTTTTTTTAGAATTATTATTTGTTTAGAAGTCTTTTTATCGACTCTCTAAACGTTTAGAACACTGAACTCTAAATACGGTCACTTACTGTTTACAGTCGACGAGTGACCATCGCCTCACTAAAATTTAGCACGGTAAACTGCAAATCGGTCACTCACTGTTTGTAGTCATTGAGTGATCATCGCCTCACTAAACTTTAGCACGATCAACTGCAAAAACGGTCACTCACTGTTAGCAGTCTTTGAGTGGCCATCGACACACTAACTTTTAACACACCGAACTCTAACCACGGTCACTGCATTCAGTGAGTGGTCATCAATTCATTAACGTTTAGCTCATTGAATTGCAACCACGGACACTGACCTTTTGCAGCCGGTGAGTGGCCATCACCACAGTGAACACGTAGCCCATTGAACTGCATCCACAGTCACTTACTCTTTGCAGCCGGCGGGTGGCCATCGCCCCCACTGGACTTTTAACCCTTTCTCTGTTCTACGTTTATTCCAAATTTTGATAAATAATGAATATTCGTGGAGAAAATTCTTATAAGGAAATATGCAAGGTGGAGCATTGTACCCAATTTGGAAAGTAAAGAAACCGAGCTTTCAAATTCTATTAGCAAACAGAGCAGACCCTGATCAGACGGCTCCTCTAGGAGCCATCTGATCTGGGTCTTCTGTGTTTGCAAATGCGTGAAAACACGTTTATATGAGGTAAAGGGTTACCATACTGAACTGCAACTACAGTCACTTACTCTCTGCAGCCGGCGGACGGCCATCACCCTACTGGACTTTTAGCACACTGAACTGCAAACACAGACACTTATCGTAGATATTGTCTTATGGGGTCATTTATTTATTGAACACAGTCTTAGCAAACAGATGGTTGCTCACGTGAAAAATGGATGGTTACCAAAATAAGATCTTCGCGGATTTTATTTTCTTTAAATTGTATACGAATAAATTGACTGATCCTGCAATAAGATGTCGCCAGTCTTAACCCATTACGTCATAGGCTATATTTAGATACAACCTCTTTGAATTAATCTACCGAAAAGGAGCATTAACTAGAGAAAAGGAAAAATAGAAGCAAATGCTCTATTTATCACAATGGTTTCACAAAGTGACTTTTACAGAGTCGTCAAAAGTCGTCAATATGAGGGAATGGGTTAAAGACCGGTATAGGTACATATGTATTAATTAAAGTCCAGTTTAGAGAGGTTCTACTGAATGGGATTGAAGCACACGGCTGAATTTAAATATCTCGGATAATTTGAACTTCGTGATAACTCGAAGAAAACATTCGATCCTACCAAACTTTGCAATACAGAATTGTTCTGAACCCAATCACTATTTGGAAACACATATGAGGGCTTAATGTAAGTTGAAAGTAATGCTAAGAGCTCCTACAGGAGCTCTGCGCGTTACTTTAGACCTGCATTAAGCTGCGAACTTGAGAAAAATGTCCATATTAGAAATCGGATGACTCGTACTTTTGTTATCTCGAAATAATTTGCATGGTCCATTGAAAGTTCGAGATATTGACGTTCAGCTGTATATGTATTTAGAAAATCAAGTCGCTGTCTGGGAAAACTGATAGATCAGGGTCACCGGTCAGGGTCTGCACTGCTTAACATACACCAATATACATGTATATGAATATGACAAATTATACACTGTGTGGGGAGATAGAGAATAAATCAATATACTGTAAAACCTCTCTATAACCGTCACTAAATTACATCAATTGTTTTGTGTTAAAGGCAGGTGGCTGCTTAAAGCAAGGTGAAAGTTAATCAGAACGCTCCTATAGGAGCGTTCTGTTTTACTTTCACCTTGCTTTAAGCAGCCACCTGCCCTAAATACCAACTAATTAACACAATTTAGTGGCCGTTATAGAGAGGTTTTACTGTATATCTCATCATAGACATGATGTCTAATCTAGGTCAACACTGTTTGTATTGCAATAGGAATCTTTGTTCTCAGAGAGCGGCTTGTGTTTAACCCATTACGTCATAGGCTACTTTTAGATACAACCTGTTTGAATAAATCTACCGAAAAGGAGCATTAACTAGAGAAAAGGAAACTTTTAGAATTCTGTAGTTTGAAACCATTGTGATAAATAGAGCATTTGGTCCTATATGAGCAAATGCTCTATTTATCACAATGGTTTCACAAAGTGACTTCTACAGAGTCGTCAAAAGTCGTCAGTATGAGGGAATGGGTTAATATGCTGTCAACTGAATGATATAAGAATGAGGGTTGCTAAATGATCGTGTCTATCGACAGATGACAATAGAGGAGATGGAAAAGGACAGAAGGAGGAAAGAAAGCAACAAAAGATCTGCAAGAAGAAGTAGGCAAAAACTGAAATTTCAAGACGAACAAAACAAAACGGTAAACAGATTTTCTTTTATAAGTTAAAAGGTTGATCTCTTTCGCTTCAAATGTCGAATATGTGATTACCTCATATTACATCATGAATATTAATTAGATTAAGTTTTATAACTGGCATGTGAATACAAGAATTTTTGGACTTTGCATTAACTGTAGAATCTTATATATTATTAGTTCATAAGCAAGCAGAACAGACCCTGATTAGACGGCCCCTAAAGGGGACGTCTGGTCTGTGTCGTCTCTGTTTGCAAAAGCGTAGAAAAACCTATTTGTTGAGAAAAGTATTAACACAGTACCCGCTAGTGACGCATTATTGCGCCTCTATGAAATTCACAGTGCGAAACCAGTGTGAAACAATTGTGATAAATAGAGCATTTGCTCCATAGGAGCAAATGCTTTATTTTATCACAATGGTTTCAATACTACACAAATCTAAAACACTCCTTTTCTATAGTAAATGCTCCTTTTCGGTTTATTAATTAAAAAAGTTCGGGTCTAAAAATAGCCTTGGAGAGAATGAGTTAAAGGAGATTTGGATATGACTTTTGACGATCCGCGCAAATCTGAAAGGTTAGCCGGCGTCTCACCAGGATTAAAGCTGTTTGACACTTGGCCCATAGGTTCTCAGTAGCATGATTAAATCGCAAGTGCTCAAACTTTCGCCAGAAATTATTTTTTCACAGCGGATATACCACTGAGCACAGGGAGATAACTACCATATAAAGCCATTAACCCTTTCGCTGCCAAATGCTGTCGTCTGCTAACTTTGTCGTCTGCTACAAAATTTCATATTTTTTTTTATTTTCTTCATTTTCAAAACATAGTAACAGTAACAAACAGTTTGGATCCTGATAAGAGGCCGAGTTACTCGGCGTCTCATCTGGATCCAAACTGTTTGCTGTCTACGCCTTTATAAACATAGTAGACCCAGATAATACGGTTTCTTTAAGAGCCGCCTGATCAGGGTCTGCTTTGTTTGCTTATAGAATAACATAGATCTAATTATTCAGTTTCTGCTCTGACATTATCCAACTACATATACATGTAATAAATAGTCATGATGTCATTATTGTTTACATGTTGATCAGGGAAGGTTTTTTTTCGCTGACACGTTTGGTCGATTTAAAAACTGTTCATCTGCTTTCTTCATTTTTGTTTAATAAACGTACTCACGGCATAAATTGGTTTGAGGGGTTGGGTTACGTCTGGATCCAAACACAATAAAACCTCTCTATAACGCCCACTAAATTGTGTTAATTAGTTGGTATTTAGTTCAGATGGGTGCTTAAAGCAAGGTGAAAGTAAAACAAAAAGCTCCTATAGGAGCTTTCTGTTTTACTTTCACATTGCTTTATACCTTTCGCTGCCAAACTCTGTCGTCTGCTAACTTTGTCGTCTGCTACAAATTTTCATTCTTTTGATTTTCTTCATTTTTGTTTCAAAAACATAGTAACAGTAACAAACAGTTTGGATCCTGATGAGAGGCCGAGTTACTCGTCGTCTCATCTGGATCCAGACTGTTTGCATAGGTAATCACAGATCCGGCATTGGCAGCGAAAGGGTTAAGCACCCACCTGCCTTTAACACAAAATATTTGATGTAATTAAGTGGCCGTTATAGAAAGGTTTTACTGTATATGCAAATGTAATCACAAATTTACCTTTGAGTGGCTTTGACAGTAAAAGTTTTAACTTTGCCCTTTCCCAATTTAACAGTTACTGGACCAAGAATCTAACAGACGGGATGATCTTATGAACCGGTTAAGACTGTTAGAAGGTCAGAAACAGAAGAACATTGAAATACTACGAACCAATGGCGTTTCGGAGGCCATGATACAAGCATATCTTCAGAAGGCCCTTGTGGAATTCGAGCATGACAAGTCAAATTCGGTTCCAAGCTTACATGAGAAAGCGAGACATCCAGGCCCTTTAAGAATTGCTTTCACCGCAAACTTGTCTTCAAGTCCAAATAGTTACATCCAATCAAATGGTACATCTACCACAAGTTACTCGCTTGGATCACGCAGTACATCGCCGTCTATTTGTTCTGATGAATCTTCCAGTCTTCCGAATCTTCCAAAGACCATATTTTATGAGCAAAGCACAGACTCTCGGTCATCTTCAGAAGTAGATAGCTACGAGAATGTGTTTTCCGGATCAACGAGTTCTGTTTCTCCGTCAACTGTGTCAGACAGCTGCGATGAAGAACGAGGCAATTTCATCTTCGAAAAACGTGATGACAATTGCATCTTTGATAGAAGAGGTGACGAATCGAATTTCGAATATAATCTTGCCACTTTTAGCAATCAAGACGTACTGATAACTCTTGTCCAAAGTCTCACAGGTTACCAAGAGTAACCGGTTATTACATGCATATTCATGCAAGAAATAAGGATTGTCATGAATAATGATTAGATTATTTTTAGCTCAACTGAGCAAAGCTCAGGGTGAGCCTTTTGGAGACCTGAATGTCCGGCGTCAGTCGGGCGTCGTTAACAATTTGCTTGTGAACACTCATCAGGATCCAAACTGATTACAGTAAAACCTCTCTATAACGACCACTAAAATGTGTTAATTAGTTGGTATTTGGGGCAGGTGGCTGCTTAAAACAAGGTTAAAGTAAAACAGAACGCTCCTATAGGAGCGTTCTGTTTAACTTTCACCTTGCTTTAAGCAGCCACCTGCATTTAACACAAAATACTTGATGTAATTTAGTGACCGTTATAGAGAGGTTTTACTGTATAAAAATATGCTGACCCTAGTCCTGGTAGGCAACACCAGAAATGTTCCACATTGGGAAGTTTGCACAGCAGACGACATTATTTGCAGACTACCGACAAATATTTAAAATGTTTTAAATATATATTGATTTAAGAATTAATTACTGCATGAATATTCATGTACGGAATTATTTTATAGGTACTCGTATAGGCTATCTTTGTCTGCGACAGAAACTGTAGAGTCAACGTTGTATTATTCTTTAACTCTTTCGCTGCCAATGCCGGATCTGTGATTACCCATGCAAACAGTTTGGATCCAGATGAGACGCCGAGTAACTCGGCGTCTCATATGGATCCAAACTGTTTGTTACTGTTACTATGTTTTTGAAAGAAAAATAAAGAAAATAAAAAAAATGAAAATTTGTAGCAGACGACAAAGTTAGCAGACGACAGAGTTTGGCAGAGAAAGGGTTAAGCAAACAGAGTAGACCCAGATCAGAGAGTTCCTACATACACTACATGTATAATAGAAGTTGTGTACATAAATACCCATGGTGAGATTATTTCTTACGTGAATATTAAACAGGGACAGGATTAAACCGAGTGTTATAGGTCAATGTTACATTAAATGTCTCGTGGTCATGTTTTGTACTCTTTTATAAAAAATAGATAATATATATACATGTACAAGTGATATGTATTAGCTCAATTTTTATAATATAGACTTTTCATGGGAATTTTTGCTTTGACAAAAACTGTATGAGATCAATATCATGCCAAAAGCAAACAGAGCAGACCCTGATCAGACGGCTGATCTGAGTCTACTCTGTTGAAATTGGGAGGGGGGGGGGGTAAGCGACCAACTAGATAACAAGTCTGAGTATGAGGATGAGGATGCTACAAAACCCCGAGTAACGAAACCCTTTAACAAACTCCTTTTCATGCCTGGCCAAACAGTGTTGACCCGGATCAGACGGCTCCTATTGGAGCCGTCCGAACAGGGTCAACACTGTTTGCTTATGAAATTGTATAGATCTGACTCCACAGCTTCTGTCACGGTAAAATGATCCATTGTTCATAATGTCATTATAAGATCTATCTACTTAATATTCATGGTGTCATTAGTTCACACATGTACTAGATATGCATTAGGTAAATGGTTAACTCGGTGTCTCATCAGGATCCACTCTGTTTGACACAGGGTCAAAAAGGTCTTCAAAAATTGCAATACTCGAAAGTACATTTGTAAGTAGAAAGTGTCCCAAGATCATAATTTGAATACATGTAGACATAGTTTAATGATAAGAGATACTGTAGGAAAGAAAATTGGCGGCTTAACTCTTTTCTCCATCAATACGCTTTTCTACGTTTTTGCAAACAGAGTAGACCCAGACCAGGAGCCGTCTGATCAGGGTCTGCTCTGTTTGCGTATGCTGTAATATACATATGATTCTACCGTTTTTGCAATGATAGAAAGGGGTTGTTTAGAGTGCTGTTATAAAAATTTATTTAATTAACACTAATGTCTTTTCTTGCCTGAATATTCATGAAATAAGGGGTTAAACTCCCTTATTTAGTCGGTAAGTGATCGTTTAAAAACCTTTACACAACATTCGTGTAATATAAATGGTAGTTTGTGTTTATGTACTATACTCGTACAGCAAGGCAGATAACCCAACAGGTCTTGTTATAAACTATCGGAGAGTTTGGATTGAGTGATTAAGTCTTAAATTTCTAGTAATGACTCTGGCTGCCATCTTTAAACAGTTTGGATCCAGATATGCACCGGGTAACTATGCGCTTAATCAGGGTCCAATCTATTTAACATCCGTTCAATAAGTAGATTCTAGAAACTTGAACGAATCTAAGGTGAATAAAATTACAACTGATCAGAATTTGAGCAGGCGTTATGTTTTCAGTATAACACTTCCAAGGCAATTACCCAAAAGGCGTATAGTTCTGGTTCTTAAAGGTGGTAGCTTAATGCAGGAGTCGCCCTGCATTACGTAAGCATCTGTTTCTAAAGGCATATGTGTTTATTCATAATATGGTCGATTTGTCCAATCGCTCGCTGTAGTACGCAGTGCTAGAATTTATGACAAATTAGATGACAATTTTAAAATGCACAACATATGTACACTGTTTGAGCTGCAACTGACATTCCATAAACAAAGTACAAGCTTAACCCTTTCGCTGCCAATGCCGGATCTGTGATTACCTATGCAAACAGTTTGGATCCAGATGAGACGCCGAGTAACTCATCAGGATCCAAACTGTTTGTTACTGTTACTATGTTTTTGGAACAAAAATGAAGAAAATCAAAAGAATGAAATTTTGTAGCAGACGATAAAGTTAGCAGACGACAGAGTTTGGCAGCGAAAGGGTTAACAATATAGTATCAACTCTCTAAATATAAGTATGGACCTTAAAGGCAGGTGGTGGCTTAATGCATGACAAAAGTAATACAGAAAGCTCATGTGGGAACTTTCTGCATTACTTTCGTCTAGTATTAACCTACCACCTGATTTTTAAAATCGCCCATTGTTATTTAAAAAGTGATCGCATCACAGTTGCTGTACTGCACGTATCGACAGCTTATTCTGTTATATATTTTAGGAAAATTTGTCAATTAAAGTCATATACATGTATATATAAGTATGATGACAGTACCAGTTGTTTTCTTTTATTTAGTTTGCATTATTTCTAGTTTTCTTCCGGTTTTATTCCTGGGGAAGAAACCGTGCAAACCTCGGCAAACATTTTTGATCCATACGAAACACCGAGTAGCTCCTCCGTATCTCGTCACGGTCCATACGAAACACCGAGTAACTCCGTATCTCGTCAAGATCCAACTTGTCTGACACTAGGACACTGTAATTTTAGAAACAATGATAAAAAAACCCGTACGTTTGAGAAATTTAGCAGACAATACTTTTAACAAATGATATTTACTCAATAAGAAGAGGAGATATAATACTTTTTATCTCAAATGTAAAAACAGTAGAATCCCTCTAATGCGACCACTTTATGAATAAACATGGATGACTTTATAAGCAGGTGGTTGCTTAATGCAGAACAAAAATAATGCAGAAAGCTCCTCTAGGAGCTTTCTGCATTACTTTTGTCCTGCATTAAGCTACCACCTGCATCTGGCACCCAGAATTATACCTCTTTTAGGTGGTCGCATTAGCGGGATTTTACTGTACATGTACGCGTATCAGTTACTCTGTGTTTATCTCTTCCTTAATAAATCTTATACATGTACATGTATACAATGATAGTTCAAACACTTACTCCATACATACGTTTTTCACTTTCGCGATTAGAGTAGACCCACATCTGACGACTTCATTATTTCTTATATATCTATTATTAGGTCCAGGTTAACTCTTTTGCCGCCGACTCAAGTAAGATAGAAGTTAGTTCTATAGGGTATGCGCTACCGGACACTTTCAAGATTCAAGTTTCAAAGTTTATTATGATATAGGCCACCTGCCCTACCATCAAATACACTGACCGTCAAATACAGACTTGTATCAGTATACATGACCAATGGTCTAGATCCTGATCTGAAGTGACGTCTTGTCTGAGTCAAATCCAGTAGCTCATAGAGTTGCGATCGTCTTTAAATATCTGACACGGCTATAACATAAAAAACACATTCAGTAAAATAAAACATGCAACCCTAATTTTTTATAAATAACAATTTAGACAGGTGGTTGCTCAATACAGGTTGGAAGTCATGTAGAAACTCCACTATGAGCTGTCTGCATGACGTTAACCTGCATTAAGCAGCCACTTTTATTAATACTAATAAATTATTTTAAGGTCCTGTTAAGAGGTAGAACCTGGTTTCCCAGACTAGAATTCAGTCAATGAATGGGATACCAGTAACCTTGTAAGTCTTTATGGAATGTACGTAACGCAGTAGTTTGAATCTGCAATTCTGAAAATGACCAGCGCCTACATGTAGGTAAGTGAAATGTTACGAACATTTGCGAAACTGATCTTACCACTACATGTTACTTCAAATAAATGTGCTATATCAGTAAAGGGTGTCGAACGAAGTGTTTTGGCATATATCCAATTAGGAATAGCTTTGACTGAATTAAGTTCTAAACTTAAAGTTGAATTTTGCATAATCGAAAAAAGAAACATAAACAATCGCTTTTAATGACTTTTATTCTGTAAACAAAAGTAACCTAGATTATCTGTTTAACTAATATATTGTCATTGATTTTGGTCAGTGCAGTCAATGTCATTTCTCATGTATCTGTACGATTTCCAGTCAATCAGAATGAGATCGCATCTGTACCTAGTGCAAAAATACAACCTGTCTGTTTCCCTAAATGTTGAAACTTGATTTGTCTTTCATTTCTTAAACATTATTACACCAAATATCTCTGATTTGTTGCATGTTTACTTACTTCTGATTCGTAGAAGCGTTTGTGAAACTGCTGACCGAGTATCAACCAGTCTGGATGATAGTTCATTGGCGTATCACCTTAGTCCAGGCCCCATGCTTATAAATGTTTTTAGTTGAGTCTGAGATCGTTCTCAAGTTTTTGATTGCCCATGCTTATAAAGCTTTTTAGTTGAGTCTGAGTTTGTTCTCAAACTTTTGGTTGGTCAGATTTGAGCCAAAGGTTCAAATCTGACCAATCAAAAACTTGAGCACGAACTCAGACTCAACTAAAAAGTTTTATAAGCATGGATATAGACGGTTTGGTAAAGACGTCACAGTTTCCTATATGGCGACAAAGAATTAACCTTTTACTCTATGAATATTCATGTAAGAAATAATGATATCATGAATGCTTTATTGTTATAATATATAACATTAATTGTTGTAATAGTACATGGAAAGAGGATATTTTGGCCATTGAAGAAACTGTAGAATAATATCTACATTATATCATAAGCAAACAGAGCATACGCGGATCAGACGGCTCCTATAGGATCTGGGTCTACTTGACCTACACCCACCTACACCATGACAAATTATTACAGCGCCTTTAATGCATTTCAATGTGCCATCTATTTGACCTACACACCACCTGTACTATGACACGTTATTACAGTGACTATAATTTATTCCACCCAGTCATCTGTTTGAACTACACCCCACCAGTACCATGACAAATTATTACGGTGGCTTTAATGTATTCCGATTAGTCATCTGTTTGACATACACCCCGTCAGTACCATGATAAATTATTTAGTTATCGGTTGATTGAATATCCTATTTGTACCACTGCAAAACATTACACTGGTCATTTCAAATATACATCTGTTTGACCTACGCCATGGTAGCTGCTTTAATTTATTCTGTTCAGCCATCTATTTAACCTACGCCCACCTGCACCATGACAAAGTATTGCAGCGGTTTTGATTTATTCCATTCAGCCATCTATTTGACTTACACCCCACCCCATCTGCACAATGACAAAGTATTGCAGCGGTTTGATTTATTCCATTCAGCCATCTGTTTGACCTACGCTCAATATGTACCATGACAAATTATTACAGCGGTTTTAATTTATTTCATTCATGCGTCTGTTTGATCTACACCCAACCTGTACCGTGACATATTATCACGGCGGCTTTAATTTATTCAAACGAGTCATCTGATTTACCAACGTCCCCAGAACCATGTCAAATCCCAAGGGTTTAAGAAACTCAAGATTGTACAATATCATATAAAACGTTAATCAATATATAATATATGATAACACATATGCCGCTTGCATAGATATCTATAAAATATCAATTTTGTACAAAGATGTATAATTATATTATCCGTATTCATATGTAAATGGTGTAAGGTTCAGTATCAAATGTTCAGTATGATACATTTACTCGATACTTCGAAAACTTAGTAATGAAGAATTAAAATATATGCTTTTTAGACAGGTGAATGCTTAATGCATTATGAAAGTTATGCGGAAAGCTCATAGAGTTTTAGAGGAGCTTTTTGCATAACTTTCATCCTGCACTAGGCTGCTACCTGTCTTAAAAACCGACAATGATACTTGTTTAAGCGTTCGAGCTATCGAGGTTTAAGTGTTCCAACTATCGGGGGTTTAAGTGTTCCAACTATCGGGGGTTTAGTGTTCCAACTATCGGGACGCCTGCGCAAGGGGAGTATACCACGATCAGGGTCTGCTCTGGTTGAGTATTGAATAGCTTAGATCTGATTCTATACTATTTGGCAACTTATTTATTGACAGTGTTTTATATTACAATGTAAAATAAGTCCTAATTAATGATCATAATGAGTAGATTCTACATCTGCCATCAAATAGTCATTGAGTTAAGGCCCCTAAGTAAAGCATCGTCACACAGTCCTGAATTTAAGCCAGTAAAATGTGCTACGGTCTCTTATTGTGCTTTAACAGTGCAGGTTTCTATTCATTAGAAAGAATTTGCAGGGGATTTTCGTGCACTACTTTCATTGTGTTTCCAAAGTAATTTGAAAAGATATATACTAGAATTCTCAAAATACCATTAACTCTTTCAAAGTCATAGGTGAAAACGTTATAACTACAGTAGAAACTCTCTAAACCCGGACCAAATTCCGTTAATTCGAAAAAGTGTCAGTGAAGTATCGGTAATTCGATGCAGAAAGTTCCTTGAGAAAATTCATGCATGACTTTGGCCCAGTATGAAGCTGCCAACTGCCTAAACAGTTTTCCATTCTTCTTCTTCATTGTACAATTAGTGTTTGTGATGTCCGAGTTTCACCTTTATCAATGGTACTTGGGTATTTTAGTCAATCTACACATTTTTGAAATCGTTCTCATAAACACACAATAAAGGACTATGCATTTCACAAGATTTATGAAAATGAAATGCATCTGCTTGACACTTACAAGTACATAGTCAAAGGAGAACGTTTATGATCTGTTTCTCTTTTTATTGTATATTTTCCATGTCTTTTCACTCTTTTTCCCTTTCTCCCGTCTGTATCATCATACTTCACATGTGGCATTGAACCGAACCTACGACGCATAAGTGACCAGGAAGTTCGAACACGGCCAATAGGACATATATACAAATACCACAAAGCTGTGTTTGTGGCTTAAGCTTTGAACTATACAGTAAGTATGCTACATCCCTGGGAGTCCAGCATTGGATGATACATGTTTATTCTATATAAGGGTCAGTTTAATCCTTTACTCCATGAATATTCATGGTAGAAATGATGCCATCATAAACATTATTTAGACCAATCTTAACCCTTCGCTTGCTGAATTTTAAAATACATTTCTCCTTCTTTACCCATGCCCTGTTATATAATTACATATATCTTCACTGTGTATAAGTATTTCACTGTGCAGTCACTGCTGTGGAGTGCAGTGGTTGCACAATCAACTTGTAAATAGTGCAGACACTGATGAGACAGCTCCTGCAGGAGCTGTCTTATCTGGGTATTCACTATTTACAGGTACGTATATTGACGTGAATAGCAAGCGAATGGTTAATTATTAATGACACATGATCTTTTAGCCATTGCAGAAACTGAATAATCATATCTATATCATATCAGAAGCAAGCAGAGCAGACCTGGTCATACGGCTCTTGTATGAGTGGTCTGATCTTGGTCTACTCTTTTTGCAAAGGCGTATAAAAGCGTAGTTATGGAGTAAAGGTTTAAACCTCTGAATGTCAGAGTTTTAATGTGGAATGGTTCACCGGTATTTAACCGTAGAGTCCATTCGGTATGAAAGCCTTAAATTGCTACAGGTTTTTGACTGACAAACTGCGCAGATCCAGATCAGAGGGTTGCTCTGAGAATCCTTTGATCTGGGCAAATGACACTACACTCATGTCCCGGGTTTAAAGGGTTGAAAAAGCAAATGTAAGAAATAATGACATCATGATTATTTATTAGAATTTTATAATGACACACGAACACATGGTATCTTGACTTTGGAATGAGATATATATTATACCATAAGCATACAGAGCTGATCCAGATCAAATGACTCCTACAGGATCTGATCTTCTCTGAATGTAGAGGCATTAAAAGCTATATCTATGGGGTAAAGACTTAATGCTGCTATCAATGATTATACGGGAGGTAGCACATATTTGATATCCCCAAGGCAAACTTAGTTCAACAATTTCCGTTTTAACTCTTTTCCTAATACATGTAAATGCTTAAGCACAGATTGATCAATTCATGAATATTCATTGTAACAGGCCGGTGCAGATACTGGGTGAAGAACAGTAAGCGGTTCGGATAGCTCAGTCGGTAGAGTACTCGCCCTGTAAGTGAGGGGTCCCGTGTTCGAGGTCTGGTCTGGCTGCATGTTTTTCACCATTTCTGTTACGGTTGGCGCCCAACTTGAAAATCGGGACAATATCCTAGAATAGCTCCCTCACCTCGGAATGAATCGGAACACCTTTGACAATGCCTCTATTGGTATTAAAGTATGCACCGGAATGTTGCGGTAATAGCTGTGAGGGCTATTCCAGGATATTGCCTAACAGGTCGGGTACAGGCACTAGGTGAAAAGTAGTAAGCGGTTCGGATAGCTCAGTCGGTAGAGCACTCGCACTGTAAGCCAGAGGTCCCGGATTGGCTGCATGTTTTTCACCAGTTTTTGTTACATCATTAAATCATTTTTCATAAAGTGAAAAATTCAAAGGAACTGTTGGTATAGACAAAAACTAGGACACCATATATATTATTTCGTAAGCAAACAGAACAGATCATGACCAGGAAGCTCCTGTCTGGTCTGGACCTGAGTAACCCAGTGTCTCATCAGGTCTTTGACATTGTCTTTATTCAGCATGACATGAGTTAACCCTTCGCTTGCTAAATTTTGAAATACATTTCTCTTTCTTTACCCCTTCCATTGTTGTCAAATTACATATATCTTCACTGTGTACAAGTATTTCGCTGTACAATCACTGCTGTGGAGTGCACTGGTTGCATAATCAACTCGTAAATAGTGCAGACCCTGATGAGACAGCTCCTGCAGGAGCTGTCACATCTGGGTCTTCACTATTTACAGGTAGGTATATTGACGTGAATGGCAAGCAAAGGGTTAACATAGTTATCGTTTGAAATAGCTGATGGTATTAACAAGCCTGGTATGTGTCTACATATATGTTAATAGAGAAGAACCTGTCTTAAGCGACCGTCAGAAAGAGGTCTAATTGTGGGTATGTAAGGCGGGTGGTAGCTTAATTTAGATCAAAAGCAATACAACAAGCTCCTATAGCAGATGTCCGCGTTACTTTTGCCTGTATTAACCCTTCTCTTGCTGAATTTCAAAATACTCTTCTCCTTCTTTACTCATGCCCTGTTGTATAATTACATATATCTTCACTGTGTACAAGCATATCGCTGTGCAGTCACTGCTGTAGATTGCACTGGTTGCACAATCAACTTGTAAGTAGTGCAGACCCTGGTGAGACTGCTGATGCAGGAGCTGTCTCATCTGGGTCTTCACTATTTACAGGTAGGTATATTGACGTGAATAGCAAGCGAAGGGTTAAGCACCCACCTGATTTTAACACACATATGTTCAATAAACGGAATGAGCGCACAGCAACAGGACAGGTTCTGCTGTACTTGCTTGATATTTTCCATTTGTAATACAATCTTGTCAGTGTTATGTTTGCGGCAGGATAACAAACCCATAATGTGACTATATATATTGCCATCAAAATGGAATTGGTGCATCTTCCTGTCGAACATTGCCATATTCCAAAATGCGTCGAAAGTACAGGAATTGCAACACGGGAAATGTCGCCTTTTATTACTGAAGACCGCCACCCGTGTATCGATCCGTTTAGCGATACAATCCCTCTCAATTACACGGACGAACATTTCAACGATCCATCAACTGACATCATTGACATTTTACCAGACTTTGACAGAATTGGAGAAAATGATCATACTGAAGGAGAGACGAGTTCTTCGATAGATTTTATTCCCTCTGAGTATGGTCTTTTTGACCTTGATAACGACGAAGATAACTGGACTACTAGTATTATGCCAGACACAGAAACACCGTCGTATCAAGCAAAGAATGGTGCTACTACAAGTATTGGACCAGACTATTCCGAACAAGCTGGTACACTTCTGGAAGATTTTGAACGCGAAGTCCAAGCAATACAAATAGAACCTATTACAACCACTGACATGACAAGCCTATTAAAACAAGAGCTGAGCTGGAAAATTCAGATTGGGCGATTGAAGCGAGGACACTCTGAATTGGTTTTGACACCACAGCCCCAAAACCATTACGAGGTACACTTTCTACTAGCGCATGCATCTTAAGTCATTATACGATGAACCCGTTACTCAAGAAATGCGGTATTATTACGCCATTGCAAACAGAGTAGATCCTGATCAGACAATTCATTTAGGAGCTGTCTGATCAGGGTCTGCTCTTGCTGCTAATGAAGCAATATTGTTGGAGTACTACAGTTTGTTCCCAGACCAAGGTCCATGCTTATAAAACTTTAAGTTGAGTCTGAGTTCGTTCTCAAGTTTTTTGATTTGTCAGATTTGAGCCTTTGGCTCAAATCTGACCAATCAAAAGCTTGAGAACTCAAATCTGACCAATCAAAAGCTTGAGAACGAACTCAGACTCAACTAAAAGGCTTTATAAGCACGGACCCTGAAGTTCCTTTGTTCATATAGTCGATATAAAAAAATTAACGTCATGAGGTCATTTCTCACATGAATATTTATGAAGCAAGAAGTTAAATCTAAACGAATATGAACTGGCTACATATACACTGTCAGACACTTCACTTATTTTTTCTGACGAAGCACTTAACCCTTTCCCTATTCTATATTTATTCCAAATTTCAATACCTACTGAATTTACATCGACAAAATAGTTATAATGAAATATGGAAGGTGGAACATTGTATCCACTTTAGAAAGTACAGAAACAGATTTTTGAAATTCAATTAGCAAACAGAGCAGACCCTGATCAGACGGCTCCTATAGGAGTTGTAAATGCGTGAAAACACGTATATATATAAAGGAAATGGTTAATCTCAATCAAGATAGCGTTGACACAAGTGTGATACACTTACAACTCCTTATACTCAACTCTCATCCCACTATCCGCAACGTGACTCGCATTTGCAAACAGCTTGAATCCAGATGAGACGCCGAGTAACTCGGCGTCTCATTAGAATCCAATCCGTTTGACACTCGGCCAATAGTTAATCATCAGCTTGATCGAATCGGAAGCAATCAACCATGCTCCAGATCAAAGTTTGAGAAGACATTATTTGTATCACAGTGGTGTAACGGTTAAGAGTATGATTTGGGTATATCATAACTACATGTAGAAATTGACAAAACATCCCGTGTCATAAGAAATTGTAACAGCAGGGATTCCCAAACAGTGTAGATTGCTGTTTTTAAGATGGATAATACATACAGATCAACTTGGATGTCTCGAACTTCAAGGGACCATACAAATTATACAATCTTGAAGATTGTAGCTTAAAGCTGGACGACATATATGCAGAAGGCTCTCAGATGAGCTTTCTGCATAAGTTTTCTTTCTGCATTAAGCTGCTATTTGCGTTTTACCTTAATTGGACACGAGGTGCTCACAGTAAGCTTTTAGGTTCGTTGGATGTCCGTCGTCAATTGTCTGTTGTCCTTCGCCCATCGAATGATGACCGCTGTCCGTCTATGACAAGCTGCTCGTCATTCGTCCATCGTCTGTTGTCCATCGCCTGTTATCCGTCGTGCGTTTATCGCCTGTTGTCCGTCGTCCGTCCATCGTCCGTTGTCCTTTGCCGATCGTCTGTTGTCCTACGTCCGTCTATGGTCTATTGTCCATCGTCCTTTGTCTGTTGTCCGTCCAGCGTCTGTTGTTCGTCTTCCATCATCTGTTCACCGTCGTTCGTCCATCGTCTGTTGTCAGTCGCCCGTCGTCCAGCGTCTGTTGACTGTCATCCTTCTATTGTATGTTGTTCAATGTGGACTAAATATGCTTTCTTTTCTACTGGTTAGTTTATCGTACCATGAATAATGGTACTTATTGGCTTATTAGTTTTATGATTTAAACTTCAGCTACGGTAGAAACTATAGAATCAGATCTATATGCTTGTAATTCCATCAAAACACAGAGCAGACCTGATCCTACAGGAACCGTTTGAGATGGGTCTACTCTGTTTGTAAATGCCTACAAAGTATGTCTATTAGAGAAAGGGTTAGGTGACTATTAAATGGTCTTAAACTACAGATGGCTGCCTAATGCTGGCAAAGGGTATAGTTGTGGAGAACTCATCTGGAAATATCTGCTATACTTTCGTTCTGTCTATACTGCTATACTTTCGTTCCGTCTATACTGCTATACTTTCGTTCTGTCTTTACAGCTATACGTTCGTTCTGTCTATACTGATATGCGTTCGTTCTGTCTATACTGCTATACGTTCGTTCTTTCTACACTGCTATACTTTCGTTCTGTCTATACTGCTATACGTTCGTTCTGTCTATACTGCTATACTTTCGTTCTGTCTATACTGCTATACTTTCGTTCTGTCTATACTGCTATACTTTCGTTCTGCCTATATTTCTATACGTTCTTTCTGTCTATACCGCTATACTTTAGCTACCATCAGTTATAAAACTTATAATTTGACATCCTTTGCGTTTTCACTAAAGAAACGTTGCATTGGTTTGTGTTTATTGTGGGATTTTTGTTGGTTTGTTATTTCTTTATTTGTTAATTATTTGTTTTAGAAAATCAGCAAACAGACAGAGTAGACCCTGTGAAAACAGCTTCTATGGGAACTTTCTGGTCTGGGTCTACTCAGCTTGCAACTGTCTGGAAGGCAGGATTAACGAGTGAAGATCTTCCATACGCCTTCAATGTCTTTGCAAATAGAGTAGACCCAGTGAAAACGGTTCCTTCCGGATCCGTCTGACCAGAGTCTTTTCTGTTTACATATGGAAATATATAGATCTGATTCTATAGTACATGTATCTGTCTTTGTTTGGTGGACACTCTTTAGTTCACGTGCCATTATTGAAATCGAACTAATTACTATTCATTAATAACATGAATATTCATGTAATAAAGGTTAATGAATGTATGCACTCCTTGTTGCAGCTGAGAGAAGACGAAGTGTTAAAACGAAACAAACGACGTTTCCAGAACAGACAATCCGCTTATAAATCAAGACTCAAATCACATGCTCGTCTACAGGAAATCGAGCAGGTGCGTGTACGTTTGGTTGCTAGGTTTTGTTCAACATTCTACAATAGAGTTCAGTTTGTAAATACATGTAAAGACTTTTAGAGAAACTTTCACAAAGTGCATTCAGTTACAGTAAAAACCTCACTATTCCGAGCTTTTAGTAACAAACTTAGAACTTTCAAGACGTTTTAATGTAGAATGATGAAGGTGGCTACTTAAGTATTTACTCTATGACTATTCAACAAAAATGACCTCAAGTATATCAATTAGATTAATTGTAGTAATAGAAATGGACATAGAAAGTGTGTCCCTGCCAGGCTCTGTAGAATCATATCTGTATTACACCATAAGCAAACAGAGCAGACCCTGAACAGACGGCTCCTACAGGAACCGTCTGATCTGGGTCTACTCTGTTTGCAAAGACATAGAAATGCGTGTTTAGGCTACTATACAAGGGTTAATGCACTTGATGAAATGCAGTAGAACCTTTTGGAAGCGTCAACCTTACACATCAAAGGCTTTAACAGAAGGCAATTCCTTAATGTAAGTATTCTAGAAGGCTCGCGTAGAGACATTCCGCATTACTTTGTATATGTATTAGCATTTATAATGTACTGAAATATTCAGGGCTCAAATTTACATTCACATCTACAGGAAATCCAATTATCCGAGTTCGAAATATCAAGGTTCCGCTGTACTATAAAATATACAGTAACCCCGCTCTAAACAAGAATTCTAGTAGAGAAGAATTTTTATGCTTTTATGCAGGTGACTGCTTATTGCAGGGCGAAAGTCATGCAGAAAGCTCCTATAGGAGCTTTCTGCATGACTTTCACTCTGCATTAAGCATCTACCTTTTTCTAATACTGATATTTATACTTAATTAAATGTCCGGTTAAGAGGGGTTTTACTTGTATAGTACTGTAGATTATTTTCTCATTTTTTTTGTACCAATTCCTGTTTGCACTGATTGAAAGACTTCAATTTTGTAAGACTTCTCTCCGAATAAACTTTAACAATTGTATTCATGTACATAACGGTGGTCTTGCATTACCCCTCAAACCTTATGAATCTGTATGCATATATTCACCAATTAATAAATGACTATTGAACAAATGAATGTTTGGCCGTGACATAATCTACAGAACCAAACTAATTTATTCCATAAGCAAACTGATCAGGTTCTGATCAGATGCTTTTCGAGACGATTCTAAAGAGTGGTCACAGTATAGGGTATGGTGGAGAAACCCTGGAGCTATTCTTGTGCGTATCATACTGACAATAAGATTATCTTCATTTGAGTGCAGCACCTGTAAGTTCTGTATATATTGGTGATCAAACTCTTGTCCTGCTAAGGGAGACTCTGTCGAAAACAGTAAACAGCTTGGTACAATCATTCAATTGACCATATGATGAGAGAGATTGAGTGAGTGAGAGAGAGAGAGAGAGAGAGAGAGAGAGAGAGAGAGAGAGAAAGGGGGGCAACGAGTGCAAACTCTGACGTAGTCTCCTTCGTGATGGCTCGTCTGGATATACACTGTTTACCAGGCAATAAGAACTTCTTGCACATGCAGAGAGCGGTCCATATATTGAATTACGCTGTTATTTCATACTGATTAATTCTTATCCCATAATCTGCTACCTGTCTTGCATTTGTAAACAGCCTGGACCCGGATGAGACACCTAGTAACTCGTCGTCTCATCGGGATCCAAGCTGTTTGACACTCGGTTAATAATTTCTCAAAACCTGTTCGAATCAGAAGTGGTCCCGTTTTTTGATTGGTCGGATTTGAGTTCTCAAGCTTTTGATTGGTCAGATTTGAGCCAAAGGCTCAAATCTGACCAATCAAAAACTTGAGAACGAACTCAGACTCAACTAAAAGTTTTATAAGCATGGACCCAGATTCAAATTTAAGCGGATAATTGTTTTCAAAGCTTGATCAGAATTAACCCTTTCCCTCATAAAAACACTTTTCACGCCTTTTCAAACAGAGTAGATCTAGATCAGTGTAGGGGCCATCTGATCAGGGTATGTTCTGTTTATTTATGACATGATATATATCAGTATATGATGCGTATATGTGGCTTGTACATGTATAGAAGAACATGTTAAACAACAAATGCCTGACCGAATTCCATCTTGAACTGAATTTCTGAGAAATAAAAACAATATTTCGCTTTCCACGAAAACACTTTACCTTCCTCAACAATTGACGTTCAAGGCCATTCTCATGCTGGTAAACCAATGTGTTTGTATCAACTCTAACCAGCTGAAATGGCTACTTTTATCAGATTAGATCGAACTTTAGAGAAACCACTGACCGAGTGTCCAACAGCTTGGATCCTGATGAGACGCCGAATTACTCGGCGTCTCATAAGGATCCAAACTGTTTGCAAAATGGCATTTAAGTCGCTCTTAGCATGAGACGGGCTAAAGGTTATTTGTTAAACCTTTCCGCCATGTAAAAGTGTTTTCACGCATTTGCAAACAGAGTAGACCCAGATAAGACGGCTCCAATAGTGACCGTCTGATCAGGATCTGCTCTGTTTGCTAATGGAATTTGATAGATATGTTTCTTTACTTTTTAAAATGGCTACAATGTTTCACCTTCTATATTTCATTATAACTATTTTGACCATGAATATTCAGTAGGTTTTGAAATACACGTTGAATAGGGAAAGAGTTAAACCTTTCATTGTAGCATATTTATGTATGAAATAATGACACCATGAATATTTATTAGCCGAATGTTTTGTGACATATGCACATGGTATTGTTTGGTATTGGTGTAAGCTGAAAAGTCAGATCTATTATGATTTCAAAAGCAAACAGGGCAGACCCTAATCTGACCCTGATCTAAGTCTACTCTGCTTGCAAAGGCATGGACAGGCGTTAATCTGAAGGAGAGGATTAGTACTTTGTTGTTATGTGTTATTAGTTGTTGCATTAACACTCAAATACTAGTGAAACCAATCATGATTATAAATAGATACATATATACCTATCTTTAATAACCCTTTTTACGCTTGCTTAAGTCCTTCGGATGAGACTTTATAAATCAGTGCTTTACACTGGACATCTCAAATAACCAGACAACGTCGATATACAAACTCCGTCGATAATACAAGCCGGACATGCGTCCTCCCCCTCTCTACGCCCCGTCCAATTAGCCTATATACTTGGCAGAAATGGATGTTAATCCACAAAAACAACCAACCCTTCCTGTAATATCTATCCTTAATTAATCTCTTCCATGCGAAGCGTGACCTAACTGGTCTTTGCAAACAAATAGGATCAGGATGAGATCTCAAGTGTTTAACCTTCAGCCTGCTGAGTAATTTTTTTTACCTATACTACATTTCCTAAATTCAAGCTTTAATCAATGTTCCTACCACAATACAATCTGGTACATTGTAGTCGAACAGTTTGGATCATGATGAGACGCCGAGTTACTCGGTGTCTCATTTGGTTCCAAACTGTTGCATAGGTATTCACGCATCCGCCCATAGCAGGCTAAATGTTAAACATGCATGTAACAACAAAGTGCAACAGACTCGCTATAGCGACTACATGGTTTGTTCAAATAGGAGACTGTAAAAGCAGATGGTTGCTAAATGCAGAGCAAAAGCGATATAGAACGGAAGCGTTTTGTATCACTATTGTCCTGCTTTAAGCTACCAGCTTTCTTTTTAAAACATCCAGAATTATACTTCTTTTAAGTGGTCGTTTAAGCAAGACTTTACTGTACTAAACATGGACGTCCGTAGAGCTTCACAAGAGCACTCTCATTGTGCTGGTGTTGGCAAGGAAACACGGCGAATTAGTATTATACAAAATATGAACTACTAGTATTTATCACGGATTCTGATACACATGTATATCTGAACAGAAGATATGCTATATACATTACGTAATGAATTCTTGGTGAGTTAACCCTTTCCTTCATATAAATGTCTTTTCACGCCTTTTTCACTTATGAGCTTTCTGTATTACTTTCGTCCTACATTAAACATCCACCTGTATTAAAGACACCTATATTAATCTAGTGGTCCATTCCCCCATATTGACGCCTTTTGGCGCCTTTCTGAAACAACTGTGATAAATAGAGCATTTGCTGTTATGGAGCAAATGCTCTATTCATCACAATAGTTTCAAAACAACACAGTTCTAAAATGTTCCTTATCTCTAGTAAATGCTCCTTTTCTGTAGATTTATTAAAAAAGGTTGGATCTAAAAATATCTGAAGAAGGAAGGAATTAATAAGTTGTTCAACGTATTGTCAGGGTCTACATCGTGTGTTTTGTACCAAATAATGTTAAAAAATGTACGCCAGCAGTGATATTTTTTTAATCGAACGTTTTAACCCTTCACCTGATAAATACAGTAAAAGCCCGATACTACTAACATTTATATATGAAGAATGTACGTCTTTGTAGGCAAGTGTCTGCTTAATACAGGGTAAAAGTTATGCAGAAAACTCCTGGCAGAATTTGTAGAAGTAGATCCGTATTGTTTATATAGATCAGAGTAGACCCTAATCACATTATTCCTACTGGGACTCTTTGGTCTTGGTCTGGTCTGTTTGATAAGGCGTGAAAATGCCTCTCTAGTTGATTATAGGTTAATGATATGTAATTATATTCGTCAGAAATTCCAATCAGCTGTGGGTTTCTGCAAAGTATTGAAGAAAGAGATCGAACAATTGAAAGACGAACGAGAAAAACTAAGGGACGAGATGGACAAGCATTCGAGGTTATGTAAAACCATGCAACAGGAGGCTGAACGAATACTGAAGATTAGATGAAAAACTCCAAATACAGTAAAACCCCGCTAATGCGACCACCTAAAAGAGGTATAATTCTGGGCGCTAGATGCAGGTGGTAGCTTAATGGCGCTAGATGCAGGTGGTAGCTTAATGCAGGACAAAAGTAATGCAGAAAGCTTTCTGCATTACTTTTGTCCTGCATTAAGCAACCACCTGCTTATAAAGACACCTATGTTTATTCATTAAGTGGTCGCATTAGCGGGGTTCTACTGTGCGTGTAATGGGAGACCAGTGCACCGGATAAGATGCGTACTTTAATTCATTTTCAATTATAACTCCTTTATTTCTTCACTAAACCCTATACTGTGACCATTTTTTAGAATCGTCTCTTCGAGACGATTCTAAAGAGTGGTCATAGTATAGGGTTTGGTGGAGAAATGACGAGTTTAGTATTTGGGTACAGACCTTTATCTGTAGCGCTGGAGACGCTGACAGTAAACTATATTGCAAACAGTGTTGACCTAGATATCAGCCCGTCTCTTCCGGCAGCAGATTCTTTAGATATCAGTCATATATATGTATATCCGTACGTGCCTAACAAAATCAAATAAAAAAAAACATTTAACTGAAATAGATCATGTAAAACCATTTAACTAAAATAGATTATGTTAGACTGTTTTACTGAAATACAATGTAGATCAGAAAAAAACTATTTAATTAAAATAGACCAGATAAAACCATTTAACTGAAATAGATCTCTAATAATACCATTTAACTGAAATAGGTCAGATAAAACCATTTAACTGAAATAGATCTAATAAAACCATTTAACCAAATTAGATTATGAGTGCTAAATTTTACTGAAGCTTTGACTCACATGTCACAAGAACTGGCCTCGTGGTACATATACAATAAAACCTCTCTATAACGACCACTAAATTACATCAAGTATTTTGTGTTAAAGGCAGGTGGATGCTTAAAGCAAGGTGAAAGTAAAACAGAACGCTCCTATAGGAGCGTTCTGTTTAACTTTCACATTGCTTTCAGCAACCACCTGTCCAAAATACCAACTAATTAACACAATTTAGTGGTCGTTATAGAGAGGTTTTACTGTATATATGAATAGAATACAATTAACCATTAATGCTCATATAAGAAATAATGACAGCATCGATATATGCTTGATGTAATTTTAAAATAACATATGAACATACAAAAATGGCAATGACTGACACTGTAGACCCAAATGATTCCGCATGCAAACAGAACAAACCCTAATCGAAAGCTTCGGTAGGGGGTAGGGGTGTTTGTATGTTGGTTTACTCTGTCAGCAAAGGCCTGAAAAGGCATACATGTATATGGATTAAAGGGATTAAATCATTTAGTCAACAGTCGAACAGCATCTACGTATATTGATTTAATAATTTACTTGATCAATATTTATTTAAGAAATTAATGGCATCATTAATATTTATGAGCTGTGTTTTATAACGGCATACAATGTATGTGTACATGATGCTTTGGTATTGATTGAAACTGTACAGTCGGGTCCATTATAATCTTATTATTTCATAAGCAGAGGGACAGGGGTGGGGCAGAGAGACAGAGAGAGACAGACAGCGAGAGACAGACAGTGAGAGACAGAGAGAGAGAGAGAGAAAACTACGAAGGGAGATAGAGAAAGAGAGATCGAGAGACAGGGACAGAGAAGCATAGAGAGAGCGGAGAGAAACACAGAGACAAAGAGACAGAGGCATATAGACATAGAGAAGGTGGAGAGAGAGAGAGAGAGAGAGACAAACAGATATTCAGACAGAGAGAGAGAATAACGGGCAAATAAATGAAACAATTATTAGATCGAACGATTTAACCGGTTGCCATTTATTGTATATTCCCCATTATACTACATGGTGTTTGATAATGTAACATGTAATATGAAACACCCTGTATATTCCTATTTATTCTATATTCCCATTTATTGTATATTCCTTTTTATTTGTTAAATAATACAATAATGAATTAACATTCAATTAAAGTGTTCTTATTCCATTCAATTCCATAAATCTAGTTTAAAGAATATGGATGAGCTATTCACACTATGCATAGGAATATAAATTCCAGCATTTTCCATTATCCCGTTACTTCACCATTTTCCCTGTTTAATGTTCATTTAAATATTAATGACATCATAAATATTATCTAGATTAAATTCTATAATGGTATACGAAGACATGATAGTAACTGTAGAATTAGATCTATATTACTTCATAAGCAAACAGAGCAGACCCTGATCAGACGGCTCATGTAGGAGCCGTCTGATCTGGGTCTACTCTGTTTGTAAATGCGTGAAATACGTTTATATGAAGGAAAGGGTTAATGAATATTCGTGGCACGCTCCACATCATTAGCAAACAAAGCAGATCTTGATCAGATGGCTCTTACATGAGCTGTCTGATCTTGATCTCTGCTCTGCTCGGTCACGGTTCTCAAATCCGAGTATATGAAACGGATTAAATAATGCTATAGCTTCTTGAGACA
The DNA here is from genome assembly GCA_963576725.1 of Azorinus chamasolen. NCBI lineage: Eukaryota > Metazoa > Mollusca > Bivalvia > Cardiida > Solecurtidae > Azorinus > Azorinus chamasolen. The sequence goes on along the minus strand of OY755236.1, from coordinate 41,391,653 downwards.
AATTTCACATGTAGGATAAATATGATCTGAATTAAGTTGGTGTTTTCTTTACTCCATAATAGAAACGCCTTTTAACGCCTTTACAAAGAGAGTAGACCCAGATCTGTAGGTTCGGTCTGTCCAGGTCTGCCCTGTTTGCTAGATATGGTTCTACAGTTTTACCATGGTCAAATCGTATCTTGTTAATATGCCGTTATACATATTAAACTAATTAATATTCATATATAGGCCTACATTACTTCATAGTGCCAATGGTTATTGTGTAAGCTGTAATCCTGCGATAATATGGATTCTAAATAGGAGCTTTCTGCATAACTTTCATTCTGCATTAAGCTAGCACCTGCATTGAAACCAAGAATTAGACCCGTTTTCTAAATGTTGCACTATTCCGGTTTTACTATACAGTGTACTGTTAAAGTGACCCAATTAAAAAATAAACCTACATGTACATGTATGTACATGTATATGACTTTGTATAACCACTCCATAAATGCGCCTTTTAACGCCTATCCTAAACCTAGAGGAGCTGTCTTATCTGCGTCTGCTCTGTTTGCTTATGGAATGATATGTTTCTGTCATGATAATAGACATCTTTGTTTGAGGTTCTATTATAAGAAAAGTTAGTTAATTAATATTTATATATTCATTATTCCTTAATACATATTCATTGAGTAAAGGGTTAATACAGGACGGAAGTAAAGTAGAAAACCCCAGAGATAGGAGCTTTCTGTAAACCGTACTCCATGAATATTCAGAACAGAACAGAACAGAACAGATCTATTATTTTCGTCACAGTTTACATAAAAGTAACAACATGTGAGCTTATAGAGGAAATATAGAAGAAACAAACTTACAACATGCGTAGAAAGGCGCATTTATGGAGTAAATGATTAAACCAACACCTCTATGACCCAAAATTAGACCTCAGTTTTGGTTGTCGTATAGGGAGATTTTGTAGTGGTTTGAATACTGTATAAACTCGATGATGTAGAGTAGGGCCGTTATCAAAACACACGAGTATTCGAAGAAAACACTTCGTGCTTTTCTCCTTTAACCCTTTGCCTCATAAATACATGTGTTCACGCATTTGCAAACAGAGAAGACCCAGATCAGACGGCTCCTATAGGAGCCGTCTGATCAGGGTCTGATCTGTTTGCTAATGGAATTTGATACATATATTTCTTTAATTCCTAAAATGGTTACAATGTTACACCTTTTTTGCCCATGAATATTCAGTAGGTACTGAAAAATAGACTAAATATAGATCTGGGAAGGGGGTTAAACATGCGATAACAACAACAAAGTTTTGGAATACAGATGAAGATGACGTGTAGGATGAGTAAGTGCGCCTATCGAGTGGATCTAGACTTTTCGAAATACAGTAAAACCTTGATAGTTTGAACACTAAAGTAAGTATCGTTTTATGTCTTAAGACAGATGGCAGCTTAATACAGAGTGAAAGTCATGCAAAAAGCTCCTAGAGGAGCTTTTTGCATGACTTTCACCCTGCATTAAGCAGTCACCTGCCTAAAAGGGCATAAAATCTTCAAAACTAAAATTTAGAAGTATAGATATTTTACTAGTCATCACAATATGATACCGCTAAGGGTGGGTGATGTCAGTGACCGTTCAGTGCCATGAATCAACCCACATTTTGCGTCATACACACGTAAAATAGTTCATCCTACACGTGATGTCCTACATATTGGACACATGTTCTAGATACATGTATACAGTAACATCTCGATAAATCGAACTGTCAAAAAATTATTTTATTAGTCTGTAAGACAGGTGATAGCTTAAGGAAGTTAAGGGATGGTGAAAGTCATGCAGACACTTCCTCTAGTAGCTTTCTGTGTGTCTTTAACCCTGTATTAAACCTCCACCTGCCTAAAAAGTTCTAAATTCTTCGTAAATAAAGATTCGATATAACGAGGTTTAACCCTTTTCTCTTATGTAAGCGAATTTTGACGCATCTGCAAACAGAGTAGACCCAGATCAGACGACTCCTATAGAAGCCGTCTGATCAGGGTCTGCTCTGTTTGCTTATGATGTAATATACATCTGATTCTACAGCTTCTGCCTGAGCCAAAATGTCCTGTATTCATATACCGTTATAAAAACTAATCTTGTTAATACTCATGACGTCATTATTTGCTACATGAATATTCATCAGGGAAAGGTTTAACTGTATATCTTGAAAGGATAGGTCTGTTTGTCGAGAAAACGGCGTGGCACTGTCATGCTACGAAATACTGATACCCAATACTGCCATGTGGCAAAATGCCTTAACCTTTTCGACACATTGTGAAATGCTTGAATTTAGAAAATATTTTCAAAATATAGATCTACATATTAATACTTTGTTTGAAGTACAAGTCACTCTCGGGGAAATAATTGCACAGCACTGTCCGTGAATAGAACACAATTATAATGAAACGAAAACATTCTGAGAAACAGCTTGACAAACACGCTAGACTGTTCTCTGACCAGGATAATGACTGGTCCTCTTACCTAAGCATTAACCCTTCGCTTGCTATTCACGTCAATATACCTTCCTGTAAATAGTGAATACCCAGATGAGACAGCTCCTGTAGGAGCTGTCTCATCAGGGTCTGCACTATGTACACGTTGATTGTGTAACCAATGAGCTCCACAGCAGTGATTGCACAGCGATATACTTGTACACAGTGAAGATATATGTATATATGCAACAGGGCATGGGTAAAGAAGGAGAAATGTGTTTTGAAATTCACCAAGAGAGGGGTTAATTATGCCACTGTCTTCGTAAATTCAATTAGTTTTGTTGAAGCAAATCCAATCATAAATTAATTGAGATACAGACATAAGTACAACCCTACTATTTAAATCGACCAATTTATGAATAAACATAAATGTCTTTAAAAGCAGGTGGTTGCTCATTAAGATTTTAGTGTTTTTTCATTGTATATATATATATTTATAACCGGTTGGGAAAACCCCATCCCAAACAACTAGGAGAATTTATTTTTAGATTATTTCGATAAAAACAACAATCTGAAAATAATAGCTTTTCAATATCAAGCAGTAGAAAACCAACACTGTTCTTAAGTAGCATTTACTATAATATTTCAGTTCTCATTTATTTATTTTCTTATACATGTATATACGTGTTATATTCGCTATGCCGTTAGCCCAAACTATCAACTATCAACTCTAAATATAGAACGCATTGAATGAAGACACGCCATAAAGCGAATTTAATCAATTCTCTTCGTATGTATTATGGGTTTGTTCTACTTCTGATGTTTCGACTCTGCTGAGACCTTTACAACGAATGAAATAGATAAGAAAACTACAATTTATGAAATCAAAACTCATCCTAACTGGACATATCAGAATTAGAACACCATAAAATATAGAACTGGTTTATGTTTAAAAATAGTTTTGTTCGAAACTGGTTTCCCTCGTATCTATTTTTAAAGCATCTGGGAAACCGTGTAATACGTGTATTTCGCAATCAGGTGGATTCTGTCCAAATCTATTGTTAAAGTGGTCTTTTTCGTGGAATTATAAGTATGTTATTTATGTTCATCGATGAGGTAAGAAAATTTGTTTTAACGTAGTGATTAATACCTACAATAGTTTGCACATACAATGACACATTGGGTGTAATAAAATAGACCACCGACAAGACGCAAGACTGTTGTAACCGGTTACTCTACCATTTACTCAATGAATATTCATGTAAGAAATAATGAAATCAGGAATATTACTCATACATTGTTATAGTGGCTGTTGAATGAAAATGTGTTGTCCATGACAGAAACTGTAGAATTAGATCACAGTTAGACCCTGATCACAGTGATCAGACGGCTCCTATGGGAACCGTCTGATCTAGGTCTACACTGTTTACGAAGACACAAAATGCATATTTAACCCTTTCCCTGTTCTATGTTTATTTCAAATTTCAATACCTACTGAATATTCATGGACAAGATAAGTTATAATGAAATATTGAAGGTGAAACATTGTTGCCATTCTAGGAAGCAAAGAAACCAATCTTTCAAACTCCATTAGCAAACAGAGCAGACCCTGATCAGACGGCTCCTCTAGGAGCCGTCTGATCTGGGTCTACTCTGTTTGCAAATGCGTGAAAACATGTTTATATGAGGGAAAGGGTTAAGGAGTAAATGGTAAATGATTTAGTCTATATATACGCATGTCATGACATGCCTTTGCCATACAGGAGCCGTATGACGAGGGTCTGCTCTGTTTGCTTATGGACTTACACGGTTTCAGTCAAACTAGTCCGTGGTCATACCCTACTTTTAAAAATAATATAATAAAAAATTATACAAACATTATTTGTTCAGGAATATTCATTAGGTTAAAGGTTACGTTTTTAAAAATTGTCATTAGGTTAAAGGCCATAATTTTCATTAGGTTAAAGGTCATTAGGTTAAAGGTCAGAATTGTCATTAGTTAAAGGTCAGAATTGTCATTAGATTAAAGGTCAAAATTGATTGTTTGCTTCCATTACATCAAAACTATGACCAGGGAGTCAAACTGTTTGGATCCTGATGAGCTGAATCACGTGGTTTCTGATCTAGACACGAACCGTTTGCATTCTTATCGAATTCCCCATCTAGTTTAGTTACAATAGTTTTACACGAAGCCCTAGGCTACATACAGTAAAACTTCGATTATTCGAACACTAAAATACGTATTAGTATCGATCTTTAAGACAGGTGGCAGCTTAATGCACGGTGAAAGTCATGCAGAAAGCTCCTCTAGGAGCTTTCTGCATGACTTTCACCATGCATTAAGCAGCCACCTGCCTAAAAGGGTCTAAATTCTTCTATACCGAAAATTCGAATAATCGAGGTTTTACTGTATGTAATTCAGACATATAAAATTGCAATCTATATGTATTATATTGCTCAACTATGTGTCATGAACGTGTATGTATAGATCTACTTTTCATGTGATGATGTGTCTCAGTCGACGTGACATTTTGAAAATAACATGTGGAAGTAAACGGCGGCACAGGTCCAGATCAGAGAGTTTCTCAAGAGCTCTCTGATCTTTGTCTACACTATTCATTTATGTAAGATTAAACGTTTACTCAATGGCTGTTCATGCCAAAAATTATGGATATTAATTAACTGGTTCTTTTTTTATAACGACACCATTGAAAAGATGAGTTTTTATCATGACACAGACTGTAGAATCAGGGTCCATGCTTATAACGCTTTTTAGTTGAGCCTGAGTTCGTTCTCAAGCTTTTGATTGGTCAGAGCCAAAGGCTCAAATCTGACCAATCAAAAGCTTGAGAACGAACTCAGACTCAACTAAAAAGCTTTATGAGCATGGACCCAGATCTTTATTGTTCCATAAGCAAACACTGAGCAGATCCTGATCCGATCCTGATCCGGTACAGGAACCGTCTGAGCTGGACCTACTTTAGAAAGCATAGAAAGGTGTATTTACGGAAGGTTAACCTTTAATCTTCTAAATAATTAAAACAGACCTGGGTCTAGATTGTTTGCACGTTTCAACATTAACCCTGTCCCTCATATAAACTTGTTTTCACGCATTTGCAAACAGAGTAGACCCAGATCAGACAGCTCCTAGAGGAGCCGTCTGATCAGGGTCTACTCTGTTTGCTAATAGACTTTGATAGATATGTTTCTTTGCTTTCTAAAATGTCTATAATGTTCCACCTTCCATATTTCTTTATAACTATTTTGTACATGAATATTCGGTAGGTATTGAAATTCGGAATAAATATAGAACAGGGAAAGGGTTAAGGCTTAATGGAAATGTACAAGGCCAATATGCTTTTACCATTTCCCTCATACAAACGCCTTTCATGCCTTTGCAAACAGTGTAGACCCAGATCAGACGGCTCCTGTTTGCTTAAAATTAAGATATAGAATCTACCTGACTCTACGATTTCTATAAAAAAAACTCTGTACATATTCCATTATAAAAAATAAGCTAATAAATATTCACGATGTCTATATGTATTTCTTACATGAATATTCAACAACGTCACGAATGGATTATCTTTGACAGTTAACGACAGAAAACTACGATCTGCACTTGTTTTAACAATTTGTATGCTTAGTCAAATGTCTGTTCGTTGCACATTTTGTTGTCCATTGTATTCAACTTATCTTCAACATGCAAACGAAGATTCGAACAGTTTGAATCCTAACCCTGATTAAATGGTGGGTTGCTACAGATACAATTACAAAAAGACCCACTGTTGTTTGAATCCCGGCTTATACATTTGGATGGTTCATGTTAGGAAGCCATCTAGCAGGCTTGTGACAGGCAGTGGTTCTACCATTGTGTTTTGTAATGGGGTCCTCCAGATCTTGTAATTATTTGGACGTCGCGAATGACTGAACTACTGTTAAAGCAATGCAAGATATCGGCACAAACCAAACAAAGAGAAAGAATGAAAAGATTGCGTCTTCTTGAAAACACTATAAAACACTTTTTTGAGAAAATATATACCTGGATTTGCGCAGTAGTGTTTATATGATTTAAACCTTTTAGTGAGGGGACACGAGTCACTAATGTCCTTTACCTGTAAACAGTGTAGACCCAGATGAGAGGGGTCATAGAGGAGCCCTCTCATCAGGGTCTGCACTGTTTGTCATGTTACACTTTTCTTGACAAAAATCACTAAATATTTATCATAAGCTTGATCTATTTGAATTTTGGAATGGTCCATTTAAAAATCAGCGTTGTTAGTGTTAATATTTTACTTCCTATTGTTACTAGTTTGCTTTTGTTATTTTATTGACTTACACTTCCCACGATATAATAGGTTTTGAATGTCAAGGTCATTACAGAGTCTGAAATGCCGAAGAAATAGTCATATGTCATTGAAGAATTTTAATCATATATCTATTTGGATAAAATGTAGTTTTGGAATGTTACGTTTCTAGACTTCATCTTTGACAGAAAAACTGAACGTATACAGTTTGTACAGATCGGGTTGAAGTGGATTCGCTTTTCACTGTACATTATACATGATAAACATGTATCAATAAAGCGGTTGTAATGGCCAACGTGTAAAGTCTAAGCTATAATTTGTTAATCAATCTTCACCAAGCCTCAATTCAATTTTTTCCATTAACTCTTTCGCTGCCAAAGTTTGTCGTATGCTAGGTCACGTTCTTTCATGTTTTAATACCGATACATTAGTCACAGTAACAAACAGTTTGGCCCTGGTGAGACGCCTAGTTTATTCAGCGTGTCGTCTGTATAGCTAATCACAGATGCCATATTGGCAGCGAAAAGGTTAACCGATATTCCATTTTTGAAGACTAATCCTTACCTCATACAAGTCCTTACCTTTACAGTGTAGACATAGGAGCTGTCTGATCAGAATCTACTCTGCATGATTGTGAAAGCACGTTAAATTATAACTTGCCTCAAAGACCCAGCATAACACTTCGTTTGAGTATCCGTTGTAGAGAGGTTTTACTATAGCATAGTACATGTACATATACGGACTGCATTATGAAGAAACAAGCATAAATGACATGCCAACAGTGTATACCCAGAACAGATTCATTGACATCTACACAGCGTCTGATAAGCAGTGTTACTGTTTGATATTTGTGCATATACTAGTATGTGTGCTGCTGCGTGTGTGTGTGTGTGTGGTGTGTGTGTCGGGGGCGACTGTGCGTGTGTGACTGTGTGTGTAAAATCTGTAAACAATGCAGGTATCGATTAATGATGTATGCAGACATCACAGTTGTTTGAATCGTAGATCTAATCACTACTATCGCCCTTTCCCTGTTCTATGTTTATTTCAGATTTCAATACTTACTGAATATTCATGGACAAACTAGTTATAATGAAATATGGAAGGTAGAACATTGTAGCCATTTTAGAAAGTAAAGAAACAGGTCTATCAAATTTCATTAGCAAACAGAGCAGACCCTGATCAGACGGCTCCTATAGGAGCCGTCTGATCTGGGTCTACTCTGTTTGCAAATGCGTGAAAACATGTTTATATGAGGGAAAGGGTTAAAGCTATATTACGCTCATCATTCAACTAATCCAGTCAATATCAAATGTGTACACATGTTCATATCATTAACCCTTCACACCATGAAAGTAAGAAATAAAAATTAATGACATCATAAATGTTAACGAGATTGACATTTATGGATACAAAAATATTTGACAATGACAGAAACTGTAGAATCATATTTATATTAAACAGACCCTGATCAGACGGCTCCTACAGGAACCATCTGATATGGATCTACTCTGTTTGCAAAGTCGTAGAAAGGCATATTTATTGAGTAAAGGGTTAAAATAATGCTTACAACTCATTTCCCCACAGTATATCGAGGGCTTGGTGCAAAACTATTGTAACTCCTTCACTTTGTGAAGGAGTTACAATAGTTTTGCACCAAACCCTCGATATGTATATTCAACGAAGTATTAGTACTGCTAAATCTTTAGACAACCGCCGACTTTTCAAGACACGGAAATCAACGGACATGTTCGGCCAAGCTCCGATTTGAATGGTGTTCACAACAATTGCCGACAGTAAAAAAACAGAAAGCGAAAGAGAATGACAGTTTACCTACATGTATATCAATATGCAGAGGTCCATATAAGACGCGTACATTCAAACATTTTCAAGAATAGCTTTTTTGTTAGTTTATTTCTCCACCAAACCATATACTGTGACAATTTTTTAGAATCGTCTCTCCGAGATAGTTTAGTATGTTTTATGTTTGTAGGCACCTTTACATGTAGCTCGGGAAATAAGTACGCCCGGTACACATAATTGATCTTTACGAAAGCTTCCGGTGAATAGCAGATGCGTTGGTGTCCGTAGCAATCAAAAATTATTATTATTTCGATACGAACGACTCTTATCAAGTTATTTAGCATTAACCCTTCGCTTGCTATTGATTCATGTCAATATACCTACCTGTAAATAGTGAAGACCCAGATGAGACAGCTTCTGCAGGAGCTGTCTCATCAGGGTCTGCACTATTTACAAGTTGATTGTGCAACCAGTGCATACCACAGCAGTGATTGCACAGCGTTATACGTGTACACAGTGAAGATATATGTAATTATACAACAGGGCATGGGTAAAGAAGGGGAAATGTGTTTTAAAATTCAGCAAGAGAAGTCTTAAGTTAAGTGAATCAGATTCTGAAGTCATTTTGTTACGCAAAAGTTTCGAAAATGTGAGCAAAGTACAGATTTAAAGATACAAACGAAACCCTTTTACATGAGTTTATGTCCCAAAATAGCGTGTGTGTAGATTTTCTGGTGATTTCCAAATTTTCGACTTCATGAGTATGCTTATGTGTTAGAAAGTATGGAACTTCGGTGGGGAAACATACAGTCAAACGGTTAAGTCGTATTTCCGAATATCCACCGATTTTAAGATCTATAAACGAACATGTGCATAAGTCACAAGATGTTTTAACCCTTCGCTTGCTATTCACGTCAATATACCTACCTGTAAATAGTGAAGGCCCAGATGAGACAGCTCCTGCAGGAGCTGTCTCATCAGGGTCTGCACTATTTATAAATTGATCGTGCAACCAGTGCACTCCACAGCAGTGAATGCACAGCGAAATACTCGTACACAGTGAAAATATATGTAATTATACAACAGGGCATGGGTAAAGAAGGAGAAATGTATTTTAAAATTCAGCAAGAGAAGGGTTAAAATCTATAAACAAACCTGTCACAAGATAATGTATGATAGTGAAATGACGATGTTTTAATACGCGCCTTTGTCTATTGTTACTCTTGATTCATCTTTATTACGCTGTTTAAATATACCAATGTGCATTGCGCGTGTTGACCTTGACCAGTGTCTAATAGTTACACTTCAAAACACTTACAGGATGCCTCTTGTGGTTTTTTTCCAATATATTAAACAATCAATTATTGATGATTCACATCTCACAGTTGTATACTTCTATTTGTTTTTATTTCAGTCCAGCCTCAAATGATAGAAAGCGTGATTGAGCTGTGGCGGAATTCAATGTCTATATTTGAAAACGGTGGGTTGCTGTGTACAGAGAAGTATGTTGCTCAACCACTACGCACCGTTCATACGTCTATGTTTTGTGATTCCATCAATGCAACACCTGACGCTTTAAACAAATCAATAACGTATGACATCAGTGACGATGACGTAAACAAGACTGATCTAGATGCTATTCCGTCTATTACCGATACAGATGACGACCAAACGTCGCATATTGAATTCTTCCTTGTAGACTCACTCAGTGATACTAATGAATCTACAAACGATCAAGCTCAATTAGTTGATGATTTTGATAGCGCCTATGGTTCTCTTGATGCAGAGGAGGGCAATCTACCCAAGTTAGATCTACTGACTGATAAACAGTTATATGTTCAAGGGAGAGGCCTATCTGTATCGGATTACTGTTGTACTGTATCGACAAATGATAAGAGTTCTATTCCTCCTAACCAACTAATTGATCAATCAGATGAGCGAGTCCACCGGGCAGGCAATCAACCTGTAAGCACAGTCACATCTGCAACAGTTACTTCTTTAAATATTTCTGGCATTACAGAGAATAAAACATTTACACGGGATAGAGCAGAAAATAAACAGGGAGCTGGTGAAGATATTGCATATACTCCTGGAGATATTCTTCAAGAAGAGTTACAACCTCTTTTAGACACATTTTATGCAGATGCTAACACTTTGGAAGAATTAGCAGAGGCAGGTGCTGGAGGTATACTTCCAAAAGATAATAATACAGAAACAATTAAGATCAGAAGTGTTGATTCATGTCAGTCCACAACGGTTCCACAAAGTCAAGAACGACTTGAATTCAGAAATACTGCATTCGATTTGGAAAACTTTGAGTCTAATGTCAATAAGGCATATGAAGATTCCATCAGGTCAGACTCGCTAGCACCACTGATTAAAGAAGAGCTCAAATGTCTAATACAGTGCCGGAGACTTCAAAGTGGGAAACCAGAGATATTTCTGGAACCAGAACGACCAAAAGAATATCAGGTAATGAGTCGTGCGTGTTTTTCAGCAGACTGACATCCTGTATCAATGTGCCCATTGCCCCTGCCAAAGTGTACAAGGCTTATAGTTTAATATGTCCATTCGTATAAACGCCTTTTCGCGTATTTGCAAACAGAGTAGACCCAGATCTGATTACTCATGTAGGAGACGTCTAATCTGAGTTTGCTCTGTTTGCTTATAGTTTAATATAGTTCTGATTCTACAGAGTTTGGCTGAACCACACCAGCATGTGTGTATATACCATCACAAATATCCAGCTAATAGATATTAATGATATCATTATTCCTTATATGAATATTACACAGGGAAAGGTTAAACAAAAAGTTTAATGTATGCGTTTTCTTTCACATTTAACCATTTGTGCACAGCGTCCCTTAAAATGACATATGCAAACAGTGTAGATCCAGCTCATATGAGCATGAAGGAGTCATCTGATCAGAGTCTGCACTGTGTGCTTAACATATCGTCGTCAATGTCTTATAACCAGCAGCCATTTTGTTTCCTTTGCTCCCTAAACATGAAAAATGGATCATCTCCAAAATAAGACATGGACGGGTATTCCTTAAAATAATATACATGTATGGATAAATGTTCAAAGCACATGTTCATAACTATTCTAATATGTGTCAACTTATGCACATTGAAAATAAAAATAAAAGAAAAACAACAATTCAGCAGAACCCCTATAATGCGACAACTTAATGAATAAACATGGGTGTCTTTATAAACAAGTGGTAGCTTTATAAATGACAATATTAGTACAGAAGCTCTTCATTATTTTGTCCTGTATTAAGCGACCACCTGCCCCTACTATCCAGAATTATACATACTTTGTTTTAAGTGGTCGCATTAGAGGAGTCTTACTCTATATTGTATATTGATACATGTATAGTATTTATATTACAACATTGGGTAAGGTAATATCGAGTTCAGTAAATGCAAATCAATATTACACATTCAATAAAATTGTAACATTTGTAACAGAAACAATACTATAATATGGTAATCACAGGTGATGCTTTTAATATAACAGTAACCCTTAAAATGCGGGACATGAGTCACTCATGTCCTTTGCAAACAGTGAAAATCCAGATGAGAGGGCTCCTAGCGGAGCCTTCTCATCAGGGTCTGCACTGTTTGTCATGTTACACTTTTCTTTTTAAAAAAATCCCTAAATATTCACCATAAGCGTGACCTGTTTGAATTTTGGAATAGTCCATTTGAAAATTCAGCAGTGTAAGGGTTAATGTTAGACGTTAGAGTTGTTCCGTGTTAAAGGTTAGTCTATAAAATGCTGTTTTACACTTTGAATGCGGGAACCGAGATAACTGACACTTGCAAACACTATGGACTCAGGTCAGATGGATCCTAGATGAGCCCCCCTGATCAAGATATGCATTGTTTGTTTTCTTTTTATGTTTCGACTCAATGTAAATATGTGTTTCTCTTTCATTCGGCTCAGTATCCCGGTGCTTTTCTCTTTCTCTTTTTGGCTAAGTGTCTCGGTGCGTTTCTCCTTCATTCAGCTCATTTTATTTAGCTTATTCTTGGGTCATAGTAATAGTTGTGTGGTGCAGTTTTATGAGATAAGATTCTGGCAATTCTTAACCCGTACGTATTTACTGCATTTAACATCTCATGACTCATTGAGTGTATTTTAACACATGTCGATGGCTAGATGCAAAACTGTCAGTCTGTTGAAAACCGTAACCTTAACTCCATAGATACAACTTTCATCGCCTTTGCAAACATAGCAGACCCGACCCATATCAGATGGCTCCTGTACGAGCCGTCTGGTCAGAGTTTGTCCTGTTTGCCTGTGAAATTCTACAGTTTCTAATATTACCTAAACTCCACGTATTCATATGCAATGATAAATGTTGTTGGGTTAGTTTATAATTACACATGCATTACTTCTTACATCAATATTCATATAGTAAATGGTTAACCCTTTCCCGCATATAAACGTCTTTCGTGCACCTGCGACAGGGTAGACCCAGATCTGGTCAGGGTCTGCTCTGTTTGCTTTTGGAATTTGAATGATCTGTTTCTTTATTTTCTAATATGGCTACAAAGTTCATTATAACTATTTTGGCCATGAATATTCAGTAGAATAAAATTTGGAATACATTATAGTACAGGGAAAATGTTAATGAGAATGCGATACCTAGTACCACGTACGCCTCAATGATATATTTTGGTCGGTTTAGCTTTCTGGCGAAGAAATCATGAAGAGGAACAAAAGGCTACAACAGAACCGAAAGTCTGCAAAGAAGTCAAGGCAGATATCACGTGAAAAGGAAATCGCCGTTATCAAGGTAAATAATGTGCTCGAGATAGGTAAATAATGTCAAGTAATCCTTTACCTCGTATAAACGTGTTTCCACGCATTTGCAAACAGAGTAGACCCTGGTCAGGCAGATCCTATAGGCTATATGTGCCATCTGGTTAGGGTCTGTTCTGTTTGCTTTGAAAATTATACAGGTCTGATTCTACAGTTTAATTCAAAACAAAGAATTTCCTTGAAAAGTTTACATTATAAAAAATCAGCTTATAAATATTCATGATGCCCTTCTTTCTTGCATGAATACAGTACAGGGAAATGGTTAATAAGGTCAATTAAACCTTTCGCTGCCAAACTCTGTCGTCTGCTAACTTTGTCGTCTGCAACAAAATTTCATTCTTTTGATTTTCTTCATATTTGTTTAAAAAACATAGTAACAGTAACAAACAGTTTGGATCCTGATGAGACGCCGAGTTACTCGGCGTCTCATCTGGATCCAAACTGTTTGCATGCATAGGTAATCACATATCCGGCATTGGCAGCGAAAGGGTTAATTATGCCAATCCAGGTAACTAATGTCTCAGTAAGGATGACTTTGGAAGTATCGCCGCGCCAATGCGAACGTACAAGTGAATATCAGTGTCGGTCTTTAAGACAGGTGGCAGCTTAATGCAGGGTGAACGCCATGTAGAAAGCTCCAAGAGGAGCTTTCTGTGTGACTTATCAATACATTATCAAGGTATATAATGCTACTTATTAGTACTAGAATCGCCTCATCGAAGCCATTTTCAAACGACGAAAATCAGCTCAACGTGCTAAAGAGGCCAATGTCACGTGTGTGATTACCTAAGCAAACAGTTTGGATCAGAAAAGACGCCGAGTAACGGCCTCTCATCAGGATCCAAACTGTTTGTGACTGATTTTTTTTTTAAAGAAAAGGGGAGACAATGAAACAAAATTAACAAAACTTGTAGCAGACGACAAATTTTGCAGATAACAAATTTGGCGGCGAAAGAGTTCAACTTAATGTAATAAGCGTCTGTGAACTAACAATCATTGGGCATAGAAGGGGTTATTTTTATCTGAAGGGAATCGTCCCCATAAATAACTTTAAATAGATTGGGATTTTGCAAAGATAACTGTGTAATATGATACGCAGTTTAAAACATGTCCCAGATAACCTGTTCAGCCATTCGTCTAAACAACGACTTCAAAAATGACTGGGAATGAGTCATAATTCAAGTACATGTATTTTGAATGTTACTATAAGTTACGTGGCGAGCAAATATAAAATAGCGACGCCAAACAGTGTAGATCCAGACTGCTGACACACTGCAAATGCGGCATCTGATCAGGATCTTCATTACTTAACACTAATCAGTATTAACATATTGTGTTAGCCATTTGACAAATAGAGTTGACCTTGATCAAACGACGAGTTTTCTTGGCTTGAGTCTGCTCAGCTGGTAAAGTCGTTCCCCTCAGTGTGCCTCAAATATGTATTTAGGAAATATAAGTAAAGTATTTTTTGTATTTCTCCGCCAAACCCTATCTTGCTAATACTCATTATAATCGGCCCATAGAGGTCATTCTAATGAGTAGCAGCAAGATAGGGTTTGGCGGAGAAATTAAATAGTTTGATATGGCAGCGTGCATTTTACATACATCCACAGTCCTGTATCTATAAAATGGACATTGGCAAGCAAGGTAGAGGCCAGGAGGTCTGCTAACAGTTTGATTTTGTTGTTTAATACAGTAGGGTTCAGAGTACACACAAACAAAACGATTTCTTGGAGAGGAAACACACAAAATTATAAATTTACGGCACATTTTCTGAAAAATGTAACGATTTGAGTATTAAGGACCAATCTGCGAAAAAAGAATGGAAGAAAACGATACATTTTGTAGTCGAACATTGTGTAGTGTCCAACGCGTTAGGGTAATAATAATCAACCGACATTGTTGGAGCAGATCTAGTAAAAGTCGATAATGGCAATGCATATCTGTATTGAAATAACAGTAAAGGCTCGCAAAATCGAATACTCAAACAAGTTTACATCAGGGTCTGCACTGTTTGTCATGTACACTTTTGATTGGATACACCCCTAAATATTCTTCATAAGCTTGACTTGTTTGAATTTTTGAATAGTCCATTTGAAAATTCAGCGTTGTAATGGCGAGATCATATTCGTGAAACCCATAAGCAGGCTAAAACTGTGCTATTACCACGTTTTGAGTTTACACAAAATCTGACCAGTGAGTTTCTTGATAATGAAAAATTCATACTCAGAATTTCTATAACCTCTGAACTAGATCGTTCGCTAGTTTCTATTGCTAATACACACGGTGCTATGAATGTCTTTTGATTTTCAGTATGTTGAAAAATCAGAGGGTGCCAAGACACAACTCTCTAATGAGTTGAAAAAGTTACGACAAACAAGAAACAGTTTTCTCGCCCGACTGAAGCAACATCTAGCTACCTGTCGAAACCCGGAACTCGTGGCTCGTCATACACGACTTCTCAAACTAATGGGGATGTAACACAAGTAATGCCGTGCGTTCAGTAAAGAAACCGCTTGCAATACGGTTTGTAGACTAGCTACGAGATAGTACGACAACATCATAATAGTACATAGTGTTTCAAACATTTGTTTGTGATAAAACAGCATACAAACTAGTGGCAAAGCTATCTACAAACCGTATTGCATCCGGTTCCTTTACTGAACGCACGTCAGAGTTCTACGTACATGTTACTACCGAATTACAACAGGATCCCAAAGGCGAAGTCGGAATTGAACGAGGATATCCGATAGCGCCGAATTGCCCATGCAATTTTGCTGACCAAAAGTATGGAACACCATTCTGCCATGCTAATTGCTAAATACAAACTGCGAAATGTTTTTTGCCAATTATGTGAATTGCTAGGGAATGTTCCAAATGATGGGTGTAAATGACAAATGAGAAGTGCGAAATGCTTATTGCTAAATGCATGTTTGCACTACTGGCATTGTACAGCGCCATTTTAAAAGTGACTGTACATTTACTAAATGCATGTTTATTTACATTAAAGCTTATTGCTTATTTCAATACTAAATTAGAAATGGCGCTGTTCAATGCTAGTAGTGCATTTAGCAATAAGCATTTTGCATTTGTCATTTACATCTATCATTTGGAACATTCCGGTTCTTTCCCTAGCAATCTCCACAATTGGCAGAACGCATTTCTTATTTTGCATTTAGCATTTTGCATTTAGCATTTAGCAAATAGCATGGCAGAATGGCGTTCCATACAAAAGAGTTTTCAGCCAAACTTATCAGCTGGTACTGAGACCCATAAAGGCTATTGTATAACGAGTGTTCTATATGTAGTACTATTTCATGATGAATAGTCATGCGATACGTAATAAATGTACGAAGTTGTGAAGTGTAATATTTATTATACAGAGCAACAGATAAAGGTGCGTTACCCGAATACTAAAATCGTCATTTCTCCAACAAGGCCTATACTGTGACCACTCTTTAGAATATTCTCTTCGAGACGATTCTAAAGAGTGGACACAGTAAAGGGCTTGGTAGAGAAATAAAGGAGCTACAGTAAAACCTCTCTATAAATTGTGTTAATTAGTTGGTATTTAGGGTAGGAGGCTGCTTAAAGCAAGGTGAAAGTAAAACAGAACGCTCCTATAGGAACGTTCTGTTTTACTTTCACCTTGCTTTAAGCAGCCACCTGCCTTTGATACAAAATATTTGATGTAATATAGTGGCCGTTATAGAGAGGTTTTACTGTATTCTAGAAAAGTTTGAAATCTACGCATCTTATCTAGACCTCTGTTATACTGGCATACACCATGGATAAGGGAATGTTTAATCATCGCAGAAACTAGTTTCATGTCAGCAAATCTTTATAGGACCATAAGCAAAGAGAGCATGTCCTTATTAGACAGTTCTAAATGAGTCGTTTGGTCTTGGTATACACTGTTTGCAAAGGCGTTAAAAGGTGTTTTTACTGAACAAAGTGTTAAAGAAATGCGTTTATTAAGAAGTTTATTAGCTGCGTGAAAAGGCACGTCTTTATATGAGTCGCGGGTAGTCAGGGATATTTAGCAGTAAGGTGGTACTGGAATAGGATTAACGGTACTTTTTGACGTCAAATAAATTTCATCTGCTAGATTGTCGTCTGCTGCGTGTTTCAAATTAGCGTTTTCTTTATACGTTTACCATAGAAGTATTAAGTGTCCAAACAGTTTGGATTCTGAGCAGACGCCGAGTCTCTTCTAGATCCAACTTGTTTGCAAATATTATCACGGATTCGCCCGTAACGACGAAAGAGTTAAGATCATACATTGGGGAAGCGTTATCATAATTTTATTGTAGTCTCTTTTCTGCATTTAGTGAAACCTGAGCCCATGCTTATAAAACTTTTAGTTGAGTCTTGAGTTCGTTCTCAAGTTTTTAATTGGTCAGATTTGAGCCTTTGGCTCAAATCTGACCAATGAAAAGCTTGAGAACTCAAATCTGACCAATCAAAAGCTTGAGAACGAACTCAGACTCAACTAAAAAGCTTTATAAACATGGACCCTGTATTCAGCCTACTCTTATACTCGTACCTCTACTCCGAAATACGCTTTTCAATGCATTTGCAAACAGAGAAGACCAATACCCGTAAGTTAACAGAACATCCCCAGAGACAGGCGCCGTTTGATCTCTGTGTACTCTGTTCGCGTTATCGGCGAAATGCTTCTCTGTTTCTAAAGGGTCGTGACATGTATTAACCGAAGACATCTAGTAAGTCAAATGAGCATTAAGCAACCTCCTACTTATTAAGATTCTTTTTTAATCAGTAAGGGTTCACTTTAATCAGGTTTTTAATGTCTACAGTTCGCACCTTTCTCTCATAATTCCGTGTAGATGTATACAGTGCTCCCTCCCTACAACGACCCTCTCAATAACGATTCACTCCTTACAACAACGAATGTCACTGTTTCCGAAACAACAAGGCTCCAGAAACAATTTTTTCCATCGTATTTTCTTTATGCCTCCATCAAACCCTATGCTGTGACTACTCTTTAGAGGCATAACGGTTTTAGTTCTCGAAATAAACCTTATCTGGGGATTTGCAAACAAGCTAGTTATGTTTGAGTTTCCCTCCCTGTAACAGCTCCCTCTGAACAACAAATACAATCTTCGTATCCCAAAGGGTGTCGTTGTAGAGAGGGAGCACTGCATATACACTTTTTGGTTTTGATGGTTTGTTTTTGTTTTGTGTTATTTTTGTTTTCATTTTATAGATTGCTTCTACCGCGACATGCAACATTGTCTTTCGGTGTGGTTTTTTTTTTATAGATGTCCACTTTTTTAACTAAATTGTGAGGGCTCTTGTATTAATTCCAGTGAAACACAAATTCAAAAATCATACCTATCAGCTTTACTGATATAGAAGCATTAACACTGTGGTGCAAGCTGTACGGCCGCAAATGTTTAGACTTTTCTAAGATGGCGGACAAAACGGAGGCTGAAAGGTAAGCATCACATTTTTACACTGTTTAAACTATGTAGATTTTCCCTTCTGTCATTTAATTGGTGCCATAACACAGAATTATAACGCCCGTCAACAGCGGCGTACCCCCTTATGGTTCATGTCTGTGTGTAAGGCTCAAAATCTTCGGTAAACTTTGCAGAAACTGAAAGTCAGAAATCGAATCGAGAAGGAGGTCATATTTTGGCTCATTGTAGGCTTACCAACTAGGCTAAACATTTTCTAACACTGTAGATATATGCATTTGAGCCCGATATTAACGCTGAGTTGCCTAGTTTGTGGCACAGATCTACATTTTGTCTTTTGGAGACGTTTGAAAATAATGTTGAGTGTACGGTTTAGCCCATAGTGGTAAAAGTGCACTGTACGGTTTAGACCCGATGTTTTTTGTACGGTTTAGCCACGATTTTCTTTCGAAAAACTGTACGGTTTAGACACAAAACAAATACTACCATTTGAATCTGCGCCGTAGGTCTAGATAGTATAATCCCAACTATTTATTATGGATCTTCCTTCATGCAATGCACGTTTGCGATTATGACAGCATATCACAAACAATTAGGATAGAGATCAGAAGCACAGTATATAATTGGTTTAAACGTATTCTAATTTTAAATATTTGCATGAGTATTGTAATGATAACACAAAGGAAAAGAAAAGGATGGAAACGAAAACAAGACTGCTTAGTGTGTTTCTCCCCCATCACCGTAACAACTGCACTCGCTTTATGCAGAAATGACTGCCCGTTATTGTACTGTATTAAGTGTACTGAAAAACTAATTAATTTAAATTAAGCAGGATATATCAGTTTATACAAAAACTTTTTGAGAAAGATACTTCAGAATAAAAGAATAAATAAATAAATAAAAGAAACAAAAAAAAGGAAACGAAGGTTGACACATATATGTAGAGAGGTATAGGATTCTGAGCAGTACAAGCACATTCGAAAGAAGGTGAGCGTTACCGGGTTTATTATTAGAAGAATAATAATAATAATAATAAAGACTTTATTTAACGAGAGAACTCATTTGATAAAATCAATCTTCCATGAGGCCCTCAACAGTAACACGGCAACAGGCGATTAGCAGTTTTCCAAGCAAGGATTCGAAACAACTGTAGTAATTTAAAATTAGATCTCTATAACAACAAATTATCTCCTGATCCTCTCTGTGCCCAATGTAATACATATTCAGTAGAAGACGCAGAACATTTCTTCTTCAGATGCAGTCGGTTTCAAACTCAGCGTATTGTTTTATTTAATCAAACAAGAGATTTTCATCCACTTAGCACCGAATCTTTGCTATTCGGAAAGAATTCTGTCTCTGTTAAAGATAATTGCAAAATTTTTGAAGCTGTTCAGATCTATATAAGGAATACTAAGAGATTCGAATAAGCATCAAAACGTAAGGGACAATTTATTTTTCCTGACTCAATTCTTGCTGTTGGTAATCATCAGGACAGTGTTGATAAATTTCTAAGTGTTATACAAAAGTTGAATGAGGAGTAACAACAAGTTTTGAGTCAGACCCAAACTCTTTTCTGCTATTTATTTTTACTGGTGTTTTAATTGCTACATTTTAAGGATTCTCAATGTCTGAGTGTAGTAATTACTAGATCTGAAGCGTCACAGAAAGCTACACCTTACAGCAGCAGTCACTTTAGCCTGACCACTTAATTGCCAAACTTCAGTTTACAGTACCTAGTACTATTAGACCTTCATACATATTCTTTGCCTTCTCTTTTTGATATGTTGTGAACATTTAGTCATATTCTCCATTAATCATCATCTTCTGCTTCTTCTACTTTTTCCTCCTGTCCTTTTTTGTGTATGTTATAGTGTATATATAGCCATATTGCTAAATACTCAATTGCAATGTTAAAATTGTAGGGGAAGGGCCGTAACTAATGTTGGAAGAACTTGTGGCCCAACCCCCTTTCAATATTTATTGAAATAAAATATGTTTAAACTAACAGTAACATATATACAAGCACATTAAAAACAATCTATTAAAAGTTACATACATCTTTAAAGATACATATGGTTACTGGTAGAATGAAAGTTTTACTTAATGGTTAGCATAGGGTCTATAATATTTCAAGGTTTTACCCAGACCCCACAAGACGTCAGCGCAAAGTTGGCCCGATATCGCAATGACATTGGGTCCAACCACGATCAGACGCTGTGTGGTAACTTATATTCACCAGCTATTGTACATATGCATGGAATCTAAATGAAAGGCTATTTAAAACGCTAGGTGTTATTTAGCGGATACACCGTACAAACAGTTGCTTTTAAGATGAAGCACCAAAGCAATTGGCGTCTCATCCAGATTAAAGCTGGTTGGTTCATTCTGATTTTCTGTAGAATAAGTTTGAGGTTTGGATAAACCGATGTACAGCTTCGTCTATAATGATGTTTGTATTATAATTTAAAAGAGGATCACCAAACAGAAAGACAGACAGGGACGGAGTAGTGAATCTGGCAACATCATCAAAAAGTTGTTTTCCTTCGTTGGTTTCCTTCGTTGGTATATTTGCAACAGCTTAAGAAGAAGTGCGATGCGTTCTTAACAAGGCCACATGTACACCAGGCAGTGTCAGATATGTTCTTTGAGAATAGGTCATGGTTAAGGGAACTGCAGTTTGTACGAAGCCTCTTGTGCAGGAGCTGCTGTTTTCTGACACAGTAATAAAATGTTTGGGAACAGTTAGCAGATTGATATTCAAAGACATTTTGAATGCGTTTAGAGTAGAAGATTGTTTTTCATTTTCGGGGAGGTTGTTCCATTCCTGTATTGTTGCAGGTAGGAAGGAGTTGCTATGATAGGTTGTGCGACAGGCCAGAGGTTGAATATCACCAGCGTTTCTTAATCTTAAATTGCATCGAGAAACTATTCCAGCCACTTCAGGTACCAGTTCTGTGAGATATTTTGGAGTTAAATGAAACACTATTTTATAAAAGAGAATAAGTCTGTGTTTTACGTCTGGTTTCAAGGCGTTTCCATCCAACTTCATGCAATAATTTACCAACAGAAACCAATTTAGTTGTCCCAGTTACTATACGGGTAGCTTCATATTGAATTTTTTCAAAACTGTTAGATTCTCTGGCATTACAGTTATCAAATATAGTATCATCGTATTCTAAAAGAGGCATCACGAAATATACGTAAATTGTTTCAAGGGAATATCTGTCCGAAGTGAATTTGAGTTTTCGCATGACATTTATTCTTGTCCATGCCTTAGTAGCGATATATTCGATATGACAGTGCCATGTTAGATCACGTGAGAGATGAACGCCAATGTGCTTATGTGAATCTACTTCATGAATTTGATGGTCTTGCATATATACGGATGAGACATTTTTCTCGAGATTATTAACGACTCAGTCTTCTTAGGATTGAATTCAACTAGCCATTTCTCTGCCTTTTTAATATATTATTATTGATATTTGTTGCCATATGTACGGGAGTAATACCTACACTATTTTAAACAATCTAGTGTCGTAAGCAAACAAACGAATGTTCCATCCAATGTCGCTAACAATATCATTTATAAAAACAAGAAATAACAATGGACCTAATATATATCCTTGTGGAACACCAGCTTCATAGTATTCCAGTCAGAGAAGGTACCAGGTAAAATTACACGTTGCATTCTTTCAGTAAAATAACTGGAAAACCAGAATAGAATTATGGGTAGAACATGACCTGGATATATACTGGTTATTAAACATTTAAGGACAATGTTTTACTTTAAAAATTGAAGTGAATTGATTTTTAAGTTTAACTAACATGTTTTTGACATGCCGACAATTCATTTAGCAAACATAATGGTTAATCTGTATCATCTGTCAGAAAAAAGAACCTACCCTCGGATTATGTTTTACAGGCATTTAGTTGAGTTGATGTAATTTAGCAGTTGGTCGATATCTCGTCAGTTTCGCGATGACGGATCTGGGCTGAGTCTGTATGGAATATCTAAATCTTGGTGACATAAAAATAAACGTGAAATAATTATATAACAGAAAAGGATAACAAGTTAATGAAAAAAAATCATATATTTATTGGACCAAATAAATTGCCAAGTCTAAAATCTTCGTCAATATCTTGAATTTCAATGGTTTGCATTTCACCATTTAGAATTATTTTGCTTGTTTATTTCAAAACGTCTGGTATTACATTAAAAGTTAATGTACGTTGCCCCGACTTTCCCGATATATATAACTTAGCTCTTTTCTTCTAATTTTCATTGGATTTCTCGGATTGGCATCTACATGTACACAGTGGCTGATGTTTTCCTTTGTCTCGCAATAGTAACAGGCAAATAATCTGAAAAGATATGTAAAGTAATGTAAAGTAACAGTAAAAAGTGCTTGACTTAATTTCAGACGCTCTGTATTTGCATTAGGACTGAAACGGGTAAAACACTTTTACCCAAATACCCAATTAGTTAAACTTAAAAATCAATTCACTTCAAAACGTTTTAAGTATAACATTGTCTTCAAATGTTTATCAGTATAGATCCAGATTATATGCTATGCTTCTGTTCTCGATCCTAATTGTTTGTAATATACTGTCAAAATCGCAAATAGGCATTGTGTGAAGGAATATCTACACTAATTAGTTGGGATTACACTATCTAGACCTACGACGCATATTCAAACGTTAGTATTTGTATGTGTCTTAACCGTACAGTTTTTGTAAGAAATTCGTGTCTAAACTGTACAAAATAAATCGGGTCTAAACCGTACAGTGCACTTTTACCACTATGGGCTAAACCGTACACTCGACATTTTTTTCAACGCCCTTAAAAAGACAAA
Source organism: Azorinus chamasolen (assembly GCA_963576725.1). NCBI lineage: Eukaryota > Metazoa > Mollusca > Bivalvia > Cardiida > Solecurtidae > Azorinus > Azorinus chamasolen. Next base: position 41,367,950 of record OY755236.1, on the reverse strand, counting down.
ATGTAGATTTGTGCTTCAAACTAATTAACTCAACGTTAATATCGGACTCAAATGCATATACCCACAGTGTTAGAAATAGCTTAGCGTTGTTGGTAAGCTTACAATGGGGCAAAATATGACCTCCTTCTCGATTAGATTTCTGATTTTCGGTTTCTGCATTGTTTACGGAAGATTTTAAGCCTTACACACAGACATGAACCATTAGGAGGTAAACCGCTGTTGACGGGCGTTATAATTCTGTGTTATGACACCAACTAAAAGAAGGAAAGAAAAAATTACATTGTTTAAAAAGTGCAAAAATGTGACGCTTACCTTTCAGTCTCCTGTTCGTCCGCCATCTTGGAAAAGTCTAAACATTCGCGACCGTACAGCTTGCCCCACAGTGATTAAATCGCCTTTAGAAACAGAGTAGATCCCGATAGAGTCGTCTATTTAATGTCTGCTCTGTTTGCTTATAAAATTATACGTTTATATCTAATTCTGCTGTTTCTGAAATGGCAAAAACTTCCCTTGTTCGTCGACCATTATAAAAATACACTTTACATAAGGTAGCGGTTTAACCCTTTCCCTGTTCTAACTTTATTCCAAATTTCAATACCTACTGAATATTCATAGATATAATATTTATAATGAAATATGAAAGGTGGAACATTGTAGCCATGTTAGAACTAAAGAAACAGATCTACCAAAGCTCGTTAGGAACAGAACAGACCTTGATCAGATGGCTCCTATATAGGAACAGTCTGATCTGAGTCTATTCTGTTTTCAAACGCGCGAAAAGACGTTTTATATGAAGGAAAGGGTTGATAGACCCTCTTGCAGTTGTTTTAGATTGGTCTATTCTATTGGCACTTTACAAAAGTATTGATGGATTGCTTTGTTGTTGTTGTTTGTTTCTTGTTTGAATGTATATACCAATGTGACATATATGGAGATACTATCGCCTTATACAATGTATAGATAACAGATGGTCGTTTGGTACTTCAGATGTGTACTTCAGGGTTGTCGTGGTCATTTTGTGTTCTATGTGATATGTGTCAAACATCTTACCTTTGTTAAAGTTAACATACAGTGAACCATCATAATACCGGCATTCGTTACAATGGCATCCTCATTATACCGGCGTTCGTTACAATGGCACCCTCGTTATACCGGCAATATGCTTTGAAGCAAAATTACTGTTACGTCTTTTAAATAACCATTATATAAATAGGTGCAATGCCAATAAGACAGTTGATCGCTTAATGCAGAAAAAAGCTCCTAAATGAGCGTTCTGCATTCAGCGTTCACCTGTTATTACTAGTTTAAAACTGGCCATATGGTTCCTTTCATAATTAAACTCATTATAACGGCAACCTCGTTATACCAGCAAAATGTCTGGAAACAAACACTTCGGTTGTAATGATTGTTCATTGTACAAATAAACTTCACTCATGGCAGTTATATAACCCATGCGATTGAATACAGTAGAACCTCATTTAAGCAAACGTTAAAACAGGACTAAATCTTGGTTTTTAAGACAAGTGGTATAGCTTAATGTAGGTCGAACGTAATGCAGAAAGCTCCTGTTGGTGCTTTCTACATTACTTTTGCTCTACATCAAGCAACAATTTGCTCTCCTGTGTTCAATGAATGGGTGGTCACCTAAAACAGTGTCTACTGTATAAGGACTAAACGCACAGAATGGATAACGGGGCATTATTCCATTTCATCATACTTAAAATCGTCACAGAGGGCATATCACATGAGTTTTTGGTTTATATTTCTTTTTATTAAAAGTTTGACTAGAGCCTTATTGAGTCCATAGTATGTTTTGCATGCTGGTGCATTGTTTTGCGATCGAAATGTATCATGGTTTTTTCGCTATCTTTTTTCATTGTGTTCATGAATGGCTCATTTTATAACTCTGTAATAATGGAATGAAATACATTTTGTTTAAGGGAAATAGTACGATGTGGAAATAACTTACAAATAATCACTTAAGGCTGCGAAAGTTAAGATATCAATGTAGCCGGTATTGTCCATATCAATCGTAATTATGCGGCGGTGTTCTGAATGGTCCCCCGAGTAACAACTGTTGTTCCGATTGATCCGGTTGTTATAATTGATATCGCAATATAATATTTTGTTTAAGAACAAGGAATTTGGGTGGCGATGTAAGCCCGTTATTATTCATTCACAATTGTGTTTCATGGTTTAAGTTGTTTTTATTTAATCTTCATTAATGATCCAATCAATTCTATGCCAACGATTATGAGATCTTTTTTTTTAAAAAAAAACACGCATTATTTACCAACATAGTACCTCAATTCCATTCGCTTATCATCAAACAGAAATTAGTTTGTGTTACATAATACTTTTCAGTTTGAAGCCGAAATGCTAAGTCAGTTATATAAGATGTATTATTATTATTATAGTTTTAATCCTTATATCGCTATTTCCGCTATTAGTTGAGTCTGGGTTCGTTCTCAATCTTTCCATTGGTCAGATTTGAGTTCTCAAGGTTTTGATTGGTCTGATTTGAGCCAAAGGCAATCAAAAACTTGAGAACGAACTCAGACTCAACTAAAAGTTTAATAAGCACGGAGCCTGATACTTGAGAATGAGTAACTCGACAACTCAGCAGGATCTAAGATATTTGGCGCTTAGTCAATATTTTCTCAAAAGCTTGAACGAATGGAACACATTGAAAGTTGTTTCAGGTTTCCCTAATTTAAACCCTTTTTCATGCCTTTGCAAACAGAGTAGATCCAGATCAGACGGCTTCTGTGTGAGTCGTCTGATCAGGGTCTCCCCTGTTTGCTTATGACTTTTAAGAGCTCTGACTACAGTTTATACCAATACAAAAATACCCCTGTATACATGTTCCATTATAAAAACAACAACAACATATAAAAAGTAATAAATATTCATGATGCCAATATTTCTGAAATGAATATTCAATAGGGAAAGGATTTAAGTGGTGGAATACATAGAGGAAATGTAACGTGAAAACTTGTTATATTGTTACTAGTGTTGTTCCGATAATCGGTTATAACCGATGATTGATCGAACAAGTATTTTCGATTTACTATCGATAGTAATTTTGCCATAATCGATTACTGACTGTGTAATCTGTACAGCAGCATCAGTAATTTTCGTAGGCGTTTTAATGGGAATATAACTGTATGAAGTATTTTACCTTTATAATAAGCCTCTACCAAGCTGTATTCTGTCACCATTCATTAAAATCTAATGAATGGTCACAGCATACTGTTTTGTTGACACAAAAGCTTAGTTAGGTATTAGCTTGTTACATTACTCGATTATTACTTTGTTTTATTACTCGAGGTCTTGTGTGAAACATGGAATGCAATAATCCTGTAAATCGTCCATCCAATAAATGGGGCATAGACAACAGTTGTGTCCCAGACCTGAACCCATGGTGTGATCGGTTTATACCTGGATATTCTTTCTTTGCGATGCCCTATGAATATGGACCAAAATCTGATTTTGAGTACATGGGTCTATACCACTTCCTGACAGTCTGTATATACTATACAAATATTATATAGTACCTATAGACTCCCATGTATCGGTACATACCCCTATGATTTGAACGAGATAATCCTCTACTCCATAACTACGCATTTCTAGGCTTTTGCAAACAGAGTAGACTCAGATCAGACGGCTTCTATAGGAGCCGTCTGATCCGGGTCTGCTGTGTTCATGTGCTATTATAACACTTAACCTAAAACTAGTCATGATGTCATTACTTCTTACATAAACATTCATAGAGTAAATGGAGTATATAGGACTTAAAGGTTTAATTCTTTCGTCGCCAATGTCGCCTGTTGGCACCATTGAAAACAATGAAGTCCCAGGTCAGATGTCGCCTTTTCAAGGCGGCATCTGACCTGGGGCTTCACTGTTTTCTGTATTATTTTAGCCCACGCATACGTGTTTTTAAAACCCAAAGTTTTACTATTGTACCTTTTTTATTTAGTTTAGAATTATGTGTAATATGATAGTATTAGTGCAGTTGACACTTTTAAATTTGGCGCCAAAAGAGAGTGTGAAATTGTTAAAGATGTACTTTGCGCCTTATTTTATCAAATTTACTTAAAAAATAACTTCAGAATCGGAATCGGGATGACTTGAAATAAGCATGGTTTAAGCACATCGTAAAAATAGAGTTACTTTTATCGAAACAACAATGTTGTATTACCTCGGAAACCAACGGAAACTCGTCCGCCATACACAGGAATCTGTCATCAAATCAACGATGTGCACTAGACGTGTTCGATGTATACATAATTATGTCGGTAAAGTGTTACACACCCTATATTCTCTTCTCGGGTGTTTACATTTTCTACTGACCAACGTTAGTCATTGTTGTGTGTCGTGCGTCGTCAACAATTCTGTAAACAACACTCTATCCTATACCACTGTCAGACTGGATTTTCACCATTTTTTGCAGAAATTATCTGCAGGTGGTCCTCTATAGAAACTATAAATCATTCCGGTCCATTAGATAGGTAGGTCACAGGAGCTTAAAATAACTTCCCCTCTTAACCACATAAAGGAATTTCAAAGAAATGATCATCAGTCCTGAGACCTTCCGTTAGAATTATTTAAATAGTTCCGGTCTTTTTCATAAGTAAGCCACATATACAGGAGCTTAAACAGAATTATAGAATAATTTCGTTAAACTGCATTTCCTCCTAAATTTGATGAATGGATTTCGACAAAATTTCACAGAAATCATCTTCAGATGACCTTCCATAAAAATTAAATAAATCGATTTGGTCGATAACATAAGTAGGTCACGTGAATTAAAAATAGATTTTCACGAACAATTGTGTTAGATAAACCAGATAAAGGATTTCAACCAAATTTTACAGACATAATCTTCAGGTGACCCTCCATGAAATATAAATAAATCATTCCTGTCCATTAAATAAATAGAAGAGCTAAAATTGAATTTAACATAATTTCTTGCAACAACTGAAACGGTGGGTTATTAGGATAAATCATGTTGTTTAACTCATTCCCTTCTAAACTCTTTTTAGACCCAGCCTCTTTGTCTAAATATACCGAAAAGGATCATTAACTACAGAAAATGACAATTTTAGAATTTTGTAGTTTTGAAACCATTGTAATAAATAGAGCATTTGCTCCTATGTAGCAAATGCTCTATTTATCACAATGGTTTTAAAATATGACTTCTACAGAGGCGCCAAAATGCATTACTAGGGGGATCTGCTAAAGAAAGTGCTTGTTTATATCTATTTTTAGGGTCATCTTTTTTAGGGTCATCTGACAATCATCTCTAAAAAGGTTAGGGGGAGATGTTGATTTTTAAAATCGTTAATTATAATCTACTTGACCCCTTGGAACTTTCTGTATGACTGGCACCCTGCATCAGGCTGTCATCTAATGATATTTGATTATGTGTTAGAATAAGTGAGGTTTTACTGTACATAGATTTTACAGTGAGTCATAGCCAAACGTGTATCGCGTGATGTCTGGCTATATAAATATGTCATTGGGTTTACCGAAATTCTATTTTAGTTACATTCCAAAAATAGTTTGGAATAACCAGAATATTCTGGGATATTTATATTTTTTTTAAAAGTGTAACATGATAACCAGTGCAGGCCCTGATCAGAGGGCTCCTCCGGGAACCATCTCATCTGGATATACACTGTTTGCAAATGCCACCAGTATAGGTTTAACAACGTGGACTGTTCGTTTTGGTTTTTTATATATATAATAGGTTCAGATCAGACAGTTTATATATAGGAGCTGTCTGGTCCTGGTCTACTCTGTCTGCTTAAGAAAAAACATAGATCTGATGTTGCAGCCACCCCCCCCCCCCCCCCCCCCCCCTGTTCATGAAGTCGTTATAATAATTCAGCTAATTAATATTCATAGGTATGTTTTGTTACATGAAATTTATAAGACTTAATTACCGAATACTCTATATACATGTATATACACGTCTTAATGACGAAGGTGATCGATATTAAACAATACATGCAGGTGTTGTGAATGCTATAACGTTTTGAATGCTGGATTTTCAAAGCGGAACAGTCCATGAGTGGATAACCCATTACCTCAAAGGCTATGTTTTAGACCCACCCTCTTTGAATAAATCTACCGAAAAGGAACAGTTATTAGAGAAAAGTAAATCTTAGAATTGTGTAGTTTTGAAACCATTGTGATAAATAGAGCATTTGCTCCATGTGAGCAAATGCTCTATTTATCTCAATGGTTTCTGAAAGTGACTTTTACAGAAGTGCCAAAAAGGCGTCAATATCAGGGAATGGTTTAATCGTAGAGTCCACTCAGTTTAAACGGCCTAGATTTATTAGAGGATTTTGAATTGCAAACAGTGCAGACAGCGATCAGGCTCCTCTAGGAGCCCTCTGATCTGGTCTACAGTATTTGCAAATACATGTACACCCGTTTCCTGCATTCAAAGGGTTAACCCTTTACCTGTTGAATATACATGTACTAAATGATGACATCATTAATATGTTTACATTTTAGGGGGGTATATGAACATGCAAAACTGTAGAACCAGGTCAATATTATACAAGGTTCTACTCTGTTTGCAAATGTGTAAAATGTGTTTGTATGAAGGAAAGGGTTAATAGTTAATACAGGATCGGTCATTAAGGAAACGTAATGCATGTTCATATAGCTAGCGACAAGCCGGCTGCAAATGAAACGCACATAAAGCCTCATTCTGTATTATGTTCATCTAAAGTCACACACAGAAGGAGTTCTTTATATAGTACAGCCTCTCTAAAGCGACCACTTAACTAACATAAAACAGATGGCTGCTTAATGCAGAACGATGTACCACAGAAAGCTATCATAGGAGCTTAATGCAGGAAGAAATTAATGCATTAAGCAGCCATCTGCCTTTTAGACCTAGTTTGTGGTCGTTGTAGCAAGGGTTACTTAGTATATATTCAGAGGTGTGCAAACAATGTAGACACAAGAGAGTCGCTTTGTTTCCAAAGATATCACTTGTATTTACTTAGCCAGATACATGTACCACGGGTATCCACAGCAAAGTAAAGACGAACATCGGTGTATCTATCAAGAATATATATACACACTCATTTGAAAAATACTGCATATATCTATAATAAAAATAGATACATGTACAATATATATAATTTATAGAAAATCTACCAGTATGTATTTACAATCAATATACATGTATATGTCAACTTTCTTCTCCGACTGGTCTGTATGCATTCTATCACTGATGCCCCGCAATCCCGGACGTAACCTCTCTTATGACACATTACAGCAGAATCCGTCTTAACCCTTTCCCTGTTCTATATTAGTCTAAATTTCAGTACCTAATGAATATTTATCAACAAAATAGTTATAAAGAAATATGGAACTTGGAACATTGCAGATATTTTAGAAAGCAAAGAAACATATTTATCAAATTCTATTAGCAAACAGAGCAGACCCTGATCAGACGGTTCCTCTAGGAGCCGTCTGATCTGGGTCTACTCTGTTTGCAAATGCGTGAAAACACGGTTGTATGAGGGAAAGGGTTAATCGAAAAATGAAAAGACGTATAATTCTGCATCTTTATAACAGGTGTTTTTTTAATGCAGGTCGGCAAAAGTAATGCAGAAAGTTCCTATAGGAGCGTTCTGCTTTATTTCGTCCTGTATGAAGCAACCAACAGTTACTTCTTTTTTTAAAAAAAAAAAAAAGAAAACGAATAGGTATAATCCTGGTTAATTGTGGCAGATGTAGGTTGCAGGTCGGAAGTAATACGGGGATATTTTTTTTCTTCAGATTTTCTTCTCTTAAAAAAAACACCAGTACCACAGTACATAATACTCGGCAATGTAATGCAGAAAGATCCTACAATTATGACTTGCTCTTCTCTATCGGGTAAAAAGGATCTAGAACACAAGTTTAATAAGTACATGTAGATGCAATTACTCCGTAAATCGCCTGTTTACTCCTATTCAAACAGAGTAGAGTACCCCTAGGAGCTTTCTGTATTACTTTAACCCTGCATTAAGCTACCGCCTACTTTTACAGATCCCTTTGTTAATGATTTTTATGTGGTCACAAAGGCGAGACTTGTAGCTCTATACAGCTCTCTAGCTACATTTTATCACAGTTGGTCGTTACAGTGTCCGTACGCCTGTAAGCTCTCCAGAGGTATTTGTGTTTCGTCTTTTAAGAAAGCTTCATGAACAGCTTCTCCCGTCTGTCTTCTGTTTGCCTTTTGTCTTTCTGTCTGTATAAAAGTAACTTAATTGTGTATGGGCCTTTTTGGTCTTGACAAATACATCCGAATCATCGGATCATCATAAAATCATCAACGTATATTATCCCGTAAGCAAATAGAGTAGACCCTGATCAGACTACTCCTACATGAGCGGTCAGATTTGGGTCTGCTCTGCTTGCAAAGGCTTAAATATGTATCTTTATCAGAAACATTCAGGAGGTATTTGTGTTTCGTCTTCTTAAGAACGAATAATTTTCTGTAAAACATAAAAACGGTGAGTACTTTATGTTATAACAGGGAAGCTGAATGTGACATGATCGGACATATGGGCGCATAGAACTACATGTACATGGAAGCTCTATTGGACAGAAGTTCTAAGCGGTTCTTCGGTGAACGCACATAGCTAACCGGGAGGCGCCTTGCGCTAAAACAATAACCACTATAATGAATTATAATTCTCAGTTTTTAAAACAAGTAGTAGCTTAATGCAGGATAAACGCTATAAACGCATTATTTTGACCCTGTATTAAACAACTACAGTAAAATCTCTCTAAACCGGAATTCTAGTACAGAAGAATTTAGATACTTTTATGCAGGTGGCTGCTTAATGCAGAGTGAAAGTCATTTAGAAAGCTCCTAGAGGAGCTTTCTGAATGAATTTCACCCTGCATTAAGCTGCCACCTGTCTCCAAGACCAATATTTATACTAAATTTTACGTCCGGATTAGAGAGGTTTTACTGTACCTATTTTACAGACTTTATTGTAGCTCTATGTGTCGTTATGTACAGTGCCCATTCGTCAAGAAACACTCAAGAGGTTTTTGTGTTTTGTCTTTTAAGAAAGCTTCATAAAAAGCTATTGATCTATCAGTTTCCATGGACAATATTTTGTTAGTCACGTTCGACCTTACAAATGCTGTTGTTCGGATCTCTGGTGCCGTTGTTAGGGCTGGTTTAGGATTGGGTCCCGAGGGCACGATGTCTGATACACTCCCTTCTCGTTTACTTGTTGAACTTGTTGCCATGACCATATCAGTCATTGTTCCATCAATTGTTTTTGTATATATGTTTCCTAAATGGTCACCATTTGACAAAAACTCGCTCCGTTCTTTGACTGTTCCTGATGTACATGTACGTGTAGGTATGGTGCTATTTTCACAAGTAACCATTCTCTTGTAACCTATTTCGGAGCCTTCATGCATATTCTGTAGATTGTCTGGACTACATGAACTTGAATTTCTGACGTTTAGGTGTTGGTTGCAAATGGACACAGTGTTCTTGGGAACGCGTGAGCTGTACGTACTTGTTAAGAAGTGCTCAGTTGGTAAAGCCCTTTCTACGTTGTCAGATCGCTTTTCGAAGACCGTCGTTAGTTCCTTTAGCTCTGTGGAATTTACTGGAGTATCTACGGGAGTTGTGTTGTCTTCTAGGAAATCCAAATCTATGTCTGAAAAGACACTTTCAGTCTGATCCATTGGCGGTATGTTTGTCGCAGTGTACATGCACTGACTCCGGTGAAGCCAATCAGTATTGTTATTTGTCAGTGCAGAATCTTGATGGCAGACCTGTTTTGAAAATGGATTACTGAAATTATCTCTCGTTGCCGTTGGAATTGAATCGCCCTTTGCGCAAAGTTTTGATAAATGGTCGGTATACGAATCTGTTGAATCCGTCATCATACAATCTGTATAATCTACCTGGTCCAAGTCAACTGGTCCTTTTACACAGGGTGGTGGAGATGGTGTAGTCGTATGAAAGGACAAGGTGTTGGCTGCTCCAGATGTGTATGTATCTGCGCGAGAATTATCCAACAGGAGTAAATCGACATCAGATGTGATGTCAGTACCAGGTCCATATTTAATTGCTGTGGACTTCGGAATAAAAGGCAACGTGTCTTGGTCTGTTGCATACACAGTGGCATGTCTGTTATTGTTTTCAATGCCTTGTGTAAACTTTGGCAACGTTTGTTGAAGCTTGCAATCTTTGTGATTATTAAGTATATTCGTTAGTTTTAGGAGCTCCATTTTTAGTGAGACGCAGTCGCTTAAATAAGAAGAATTTTCTTCCTCAAGTTGCTTAACCGTCTGAAAATGAAAACAGTTTTGATTATTCAACCCTTTGAATGCGGGGAAACAAGTGTACTGATATTTGCAAACAGTGTAGACCCAGATCAAGCGACAACTGGAGGAGCCGTATGATCAGGGTCTGTACTGTTTTTCATTCAATAATAAGTAAAGCCTTTTCTGCTGAATGGTGTCTTTAGTTAAACACTGATGAGCCTTTCAACTTTGAATATTTAGTATTCAGTGGGTTAAACCTAAAAGTGTGGGAACTGAATACAGTAGAACATGTCTTAGGCGTCCATAAAATTATCTAATTTTGGTTCTGTAAGGCAGATGGTAGCTTAATGCAGGTCAAAAGTAATGTTTGCTTGTTGTGTTGATTAACGTCCGTTTCTGCTAACTACGGACTAATTGGTCCGTCAGGGGATCGAATGATTGCCCGCTTAAGACAGGTTCTACTGTATATAAGACTGTTGCAATTAGTGCAGACACCATATCAAAGAAATTAAATATTTTAAATCAATAAATAAATATCAATAATTTGTTCAATTAATATCCAGAAAGAGAGGAACCAATTTTATTTATTCAGTAGGTTAAGTGTTAAAGTTTCAGATACACTTCACAAAATACATCAGGTAAGTCGTCATTTTCATAATTACGAGAACGGAAACAATTTGTTTCTGACTGTCTGTCTGTTTTCTGTGTATCTGCATGTCTGTTTGTCTGTCCATATATATGTCCATCCGTCCGTCCTTTGGTCCCTCAGTGAGTTTTCTGTCTGCATGTATGTCTTTCAGTCTGTCTGGCTGACTGTCTAGATGCATATGTCCGTTCATACGTTCATTCACTCTTCCTAATGTTTTGTATGTCTGTTCTTCTGTCAATCCGTTCGTTTCTACTGTCACCTGTGTATGTCCAGCTCTTCGCCCTGAGCATCATTAAGAATAAATAGTCGAAGTCAGTGAGTTAAATTACCTGTTGAAGTATTCGGAACTTTTCCTCTTGTTTTAGTCTACTGTTTGTAGCAGATATTTTGTTTCGTTCGCGTCGTCTATTCGCCTTCTGTATCTCGTCCGGTCGTAGCTAAAGGAAAACGGAAATTAATTAATTAAATTAACTTTGTAAAAACCTGATATCAGGATCCAAACTATTTGAAACACAGTCAATGATTCCTTAGACATTCAATCGAATCTTATGTAAGGGGAAATTATGACAGATTACAGTATAGCAGACGTTTTCTTCTCAGAATTCGAAGAGTAAACTGATCCCCAAATTGTGTTTGCTAAAACTCTGATCTGCTGTATTTTCACTTACTTCAGATTCCTTAATGCATCTAAGAAGTGATTGTTTGAGTGATAAACAATTTCGATCCTGATGAGACGCCTGCCTTAAGAACCACAAAATACCTGTTGCTGGTGGTCGTTTAGAGAGGTTTACTGGTCTTACAAAAAATGCGGAAAATAATGTCTGCTCAAACTCTAGTATGCGTGGTGTTTTACTTCCCATTCAGGCAAGTGTTTAAAAAAAACTATCCGAGTGGCAGACAGCCTTGTCCTTGACGAGACTCTGAGTTACTCGACGTCTCACAGAGCTACAGCTAACGGTGCGCGTACTCAAATACTAAAATCGTCATTTCTACACCAAACCCTTTGTTGTGACCACTCTTTAGAATCGTCTTAAAGAGACGATTCTTAAGAGTGGTCATAACATAGGGTTTGGTGGAGAGAAAAAAGAAGTTATACTTGCAAATATTTTAATTTACACATCTTATCTGGCGCTCTGGTCTCACCTGGATCATCTGGATCAAAGCTGTTTGCAAATGCGAGGCACGTCGCGCTGAGCGTAATAAGGATATTAGTTTCGATTTCCATTCTAACCCTAATCGTGCTGAACAATTTATGTCTGCCATTAACGCTGACTGCATTTTAGGTTTTACTTCTGACACCTCATCTAGATCCAAACTGTTTGCAAATGTGACCAAGTCGCGTTTGATAAGATAGGGGTTAATCAGTGTTGGTAATATAATTATATATAAATAAGTAGCTTAACCATTTCCTTACATACAAATGCTTTTGCAAACAGAGAAGGCACAGATCGGACGGCCCCTGTACGGTCTGCTCTGTTTGCTGATGAAATTATAATAGATCTGATGCTACAGTTTGTACCAATACCAATTAATCCTGTGTACATGTATATTATAAAAAAAAATCAGCTAATTAATATTCATGATGTCATTATTATTGTTTTTTTATGTTTGAACAGGGAAATGCTTTACAGCGAGAAGTATTGTACAATTGTATATAAAATGGTATTCTTAATTTAACCTCATAAACAAAAATATTCCGTTAAATGAAAATGTCTCCAATGGGAACCGTCTGATCAGGGTATATATGCTCTGTTTGCTTTTGACATTATATACTTTTTGTCAAAGCAAAAGACATCCTTGAAAAGTTTACATTATAAAAAAACCAGATTATAAATATTCATTCTTACATGAATATTGAACAGGGAAAGGTTATCTACGATGTTACAGCAGACCATATTCTATTTCGTTTCCAAAAGGTTCGCATGTAGTCAAACAATTTGGATCCTGATGAGACGCCTAGTTACTCGGTGTCTCATCAGGATCCAAATTGTTTGCAAAGGGGGTTACAGATTAGCTCGCAGCAGGCTAAAACTTAAAGAATAATTCTTAATCATTTACTCCGTAAATGCACCATTCAACGTCTTTGCAAACAGGGGCCGTCTGATCAGGGTCTGCTCTGTTTGCATATAAATTATATGATTCTAAAGTTCCTGCCATGGAAAAAAATTCATGTGTCCATTTGACAGTATAAACATTAATCTTACTAAAAATGCATGTTGTCATTATTTTTCTCACATCAATATTCAAGGAGTAAAGTAAGATAAATAGATAAATTGATTTTATTCGCGTTAAGATGTGCATGACATTTAAATATGCATCTAACATTCATCAAATAAAACATCAAGTCAAAAATACGTTGCACAGAAACAGATTTGATATTAAAGTGTAAATATATTATTGATAAAGAATTATTAACATGCCAAATACATTGAATACAAGGATAACGTAATTATGTTTTTACACAACCCCTTATTTCCACTTTGGTCCTTATGATATAGTGCTCGTCAGTGAAAGACATAAAACAAGTGCATTAATTTATATATCACAAATAAATTCATTTGAAGCAAACTGAAGAATGTGCTACCATTGCATAATTTAATAACCGAAATACTCACAGTGCTATCACAGAATAATTATAAGAACATTATATATTACAATATTCATTTCCTGGATAACAGGAATTTCTTAAAATTCTAAAATCAAACATTGTTTTAGGATGCCTTCCTCTTCTTTGTCAAAGAATTTCATAAAATACAACCATTGTATGTAAATATATTTTGTCCAAGCCCTTTAACTTTAAGAAAGGATGGTTTCTAGTATCACTACATGTAAAATATTCACTGTTAGAGTAAAAGCCTAACCATTTCCCTTATATGAATGTCTTTTCATGCATCTGCAAACAGAGTAGACCCAGATCGGACGGGTCTACTCTGTTTGCGAATGGATTTTGATAGATCTGTTTCTTTACTTTCTAAAATGACTACATTATTCCACATTCTATATTTCATTAGAGCTATTCTGTCCATGAATATTCACTAGGTATTGAAATTTGAAATAAACATAGAACATGGACAGGGTTAAAGCGACAAGGACATAAAATAAAACTTTTTCGCTCCACTGTATTGAAATTTGTCGTCTGCGTCAGCTTTCATTGCTGAATTTTCTTTCTCTTTTTGTTTAAAAAATATAATTACATTATTAAACAGTTTCTTGGTCAAGTAGCTATCTAATTGACGTCTCATCTGGATCCAGTCTGATTGCGGAGTTTATCACACGTCCACTCTTGGAAGCGAAATAGTATTTTTATTGAATTGCGGTCAGGCTTAGTAATACACTGTAATAATATTACAATAGATTTGAACGTTTGTCTTTCTTTAAAATAAATATACAGTGATACCATTCAAAACATGTCCAGTTCTCGATTTTAACCCATTCCATGTTGCATTGTTTTTGTTAAAAATAATGATATCATGAATAGTCATAAACTGTCATAAGTTGATTTTTTATAATGGCATATGTAAAAATGACTGTTTGGTATTGGTGGAAACTGTAGAGTCAGATCTATTATAATTTCATAAGCAATCAGAGCAGACCTTGATTAGACGGATCCTGCAGGAGCTATCTGATCTGGGTCTACTCTGTTTGCAAAGAGGTGAAAAAATATTAGGGAAAGGGTAAGGCAGGTGGTAGATTTTTACGCAGGACAAGCGTTCTCTGAGAGCTTTTTGAATTAAGGTTGGACTGCAAGAAGCAACCATCTGCTTTTAACCCTTCCCTGTTCTATGTTTATTTCAAATTTCAATACCTTATGAATATTCATAGACAAAATAGTTAAAATGAAATATGAAAGGTGGAAAAATGTAGCCATTTTAAAAAAAGTAAAGGAACAGATCTTTCAAATTCCATTAGCAAACAGGACATACCCTGATCAGGCGGCTCCTGTAGGAGCCGTCTGATCTGGGTCTACCCTGTTTGCAAATGCGAGAAAACACGTTTATATGAAGGAAAAGTGTTAAAACTTCCTATATCAATAAATTAAGATCGATTAGCATTAGATCGATTCTACTGTAAGATGGAAATAGTTAATATATGCTGCGTACCTTATATATCCGCCTTTGCTTCGATTCCGCCATTAATTCATCCAAATTGTTTGTAATTCTACGGCCGAGGATTTTCGCCTTCAAATTTTTCTTCAAGTTTCCACTTTCCATTATTTTCAAGCATTTGTAATTTAATTATCCATGTACATTATGTATATTCATTCGATCGTTAACCCATTTTATTGTAGGCATAGAACAATAAACATGTGCGGTTTAAACAATACTTTATTCACAAAATGGAAGAATTGGAGAACAAACGTGACTTATGTAAGCCCTAACCTATGATGCAATGTATTATATACTACATGAAGTATGATTATCCATAAGATATATATACTAATGTACATGTATATCCAAATATATAAATTATTCATGAATTCGAACTAATAAAGCTGATTGGCATTATGGTATAAATTGCCTTATATGGATGTACATGTATTCATTTATAAATTGTTTAAAACCAGAGAAAATGTCTTCACAAACTTAAAATAATGCTGCTTTGCTTATTTCGTACAACCAATGACAAGAACAATGGGTTTACTGGAGAAGTTGTTTCTTTGGAAATCCATTTTATAGCTAAACAATCACGTGATTTTCTTCAATGGGCTTTAGTGATATAATAGTGGCAGCACGTGAAAATATAGTATACAGTAGAATAGTGGCAGCACGTGAAATAAAACATACAGTAGAACCCCTCTAAAGCGACCACTTTTAATAAATAAACATAGCTGTCTTTATAAGCAGGTGGTTGCTTACTGCAGGACATAAGTAATGGAGAAAGCTCCACTAGGAGCTTTCTGCATTGTTTCAGCCCTGCAGTAAGTATCCACCTGACCGTACCACCCAGAATTATACCTCTTTTAGGTGATCGTATTTTAGGTGTCCTATAAAGTAGAACCTGCATACAGAGACCATATAGAGACCTTCATAATGAAGGATAAAAGTAATGCAGAAAGCTCCTAGAGGAGCACCAACTGCTTAATGAAGGATATAAGTGGTACAAAAAAGCTCCAAGATGAGTTTTCTGCATAATTCTCACCCAGCACTAGGCTACCAACTGTCTAAACCCTTCGCTTGCTATTCACGTCACTATACCTACCTGTAAATAGTGAAGACCCAGATGAGACAGCTCCTGCTGGAGCTGTCTCATCAGGGTCTGCACTATTTACAAGTTGATTGTGCAACCAGTGCACTCCACAGCAGTGATTGCACAGCGAAATACTTGTACACGGTGAAGATATATGTAATTATACAACAGGGCATGGGTAAAGAGGGAGAAATGTATTTTAAAATTCAACAAGCGAAGGGTTAAAAGCTCAGACTTAGCCGTAGTATGTGTGGTCGCTGTAGACATGTTTTACTGTACACTTACACTGGGCGGCATACACAAGACACGCGTCAGGCGCCAAATAACTTTCGTCTGCAAACATCGTCGTATTAGCCATTGCCGTCTGCTTTAATTTTTAGAGTGAACTTATATTCAATTTATTTTCAGAAATGTGTTTATTATTTATTAACTCCATAATATGCATTTGAAAACAGGGTAGACCCAGATCAAACTGTATCTGTTAATCAGGGTCTGCTATGTGTACATGTACATATGAAATAATATATATGTACAGTGTAGATGCGATTCTATGGTTTTTCCCATGACCAAAAATACCCTTGTTAATATTCCAGTACGAAATTCACACTCGGAACACCTCAGCTATTTCTATACTTCCGAACCTTGACGGACTACGACGAGTAGTTACAAATGCAAAATTCAGCTAATTAATAGTAAAAAATAATAAAGTCACAACATCTCACATGATAATTCGTTATTTCGTTTCAATTGAGTACGTACATGTATTGTTTGTGACATTAACAATTATTCGAGGCCTTCTAAAGTCTTATTCACACCAAAACTAGTTCAATCGGAAATCCGCGTCTGCGTCTGGCCTGCAGACCAGCATGTGCGGCTTAGCCGACAATCACCGAGGAGTTTCGATTGAAAACTAGGTCTGATTGTATCATATCAGGGTCTGTTATAAGAACTATTATAGATACGATTCTGGGGTTTATTCCATGACCAAAACATCTATTGTTCAGTTAATAGCGTTATGAACTAGCTAATTTATATCAGTACAGACATTATTTCGTGTATGTATAATCATGAGATAAATGTTTGGTTTTACATGTCTATATTATACATACAGTTGAACTTCGATAACTCGAACTTCAAGGGACCGTACAAATTAGTTCGAGATAAGAGGAGGTCGAATCATCCGATTTCTAATATGAACCTTTTCTCAAGGCCACAGCTTAATACAGGTCTAAAGTAATGCTGAAAGCTCCTGTAGGAGCTTTCAGCATTACTTTAGACCCGTATTAAGCTGTGATATGTGTTTCTAGATGCCTGTAGTGGTACATTTTAGAGCAATTCTGCATTGTAAATTGTTCAGGGACTGAACTTTTTGTTCGAGTCATCCCGAAGTTCGAGTTATCCGTGTTCGAGATATCGAATTTCAACTGTATTTGACGACATTTAAATAGTTCGCTGCAAGTGACGAATCTGTTATTACATATGCAAACAATTAGGACCCAGACGAGACGCCGGGTCACTCATTGTCTCATCATAATCCAAATTGTTTGATGCTGTGTTTGTGTTGTTGTTTTAAAGAATAAAGGGAAGAAAAATCAGCAATGAAAATTGAAGCAGATGACAATCGCCTAGCAATGAAGGGGTTTACTTTTTGTCCCGCTATAAACAACAATTGTCTGTTCAAATCTGGATCGGGTGTACAATTTATTACATTTTTGAAAAACTACTGACCGAATGCAAATCATCATGGATCCTGATGACACGAGGGGGTACTCGGCGTCTTTGCTGAACTCAAGCTGTATACAGGTCGCGATTAGCGGGTGAGGGGTAAGATTGGGGCCGTAAGATTGTTGTACTCAAATATACAACGAGGTTGATATTATAGCTTAGATACGAGGCCCAGTAGAAGTCATTTAATTTACCACAGAACTACCACCCTTGTTATTTAACCTGTTACTTCATATAAATGCGTTTTATGTATTTGCAAACAGAGTACATCCTGATCAGACGACCCGTGACATTTGCTCTGGGTCTACTCTGTTTGTAAATGCGTAATTATATAGATCTCATTTTAAAGATTTTGTCAAAAGTTTCCTTATTCATAATGCTATTATAAAAAGAAACAACTAATTACTTTTCATGATGTCATTATTCTTTTTGGAATATTCATGGAGATAAAGGGTTAAATTTATTGCTGATAACAGATAGTGGGTTTCTTTAGATATGAGGCTAAGAATAATTTATTTATTTATATCGTATACGAATCATTTGTCTTCACTGAAGTTTTGAACATTTATTGAGAGTAAACTTTACTATCAAAGCTTCGAATTTTTAGACAATCGTGATGAACTGAACCTTGTCCTGGTGACGACCTGACTTACATTACAAACTGCCTCGATTCAGATGAGACTTGGGTCATTAGTTACCAAAACAGCTTTGTACAGTGAATCGGAAATAAGTAAAAACTGAATCAGATCGAATTTACGGAATCTACGGCGTAGATCTAGGCCAGCCGGCTCCCGTAGGAGCAGTTTGACCAGGATCTACTCTATTTGCTTATGAAATTCGTGAGATTTGATTGAACAGATTCTGCCATGGCTAAACATTACTACCTTTCTACGCCTTTGCAAACAGAGTGGACTCAGACCAGACGTCTCCTGTAGGAACCGTCTGATCAAGATCTGTTCTGTTACCAATGAAACAATATACAGTAAAACCCCGCTACTGCGACCACCTAAAAGAGGTATGATTCTGGGTGCTATATGCAGGTGGTAGCTTAATGCAGGACAAAAGTAATGCAGAAAGCTCCTAGAGGAGCTTTCTGCATTACTTTTGTCCTGCATTAAGCAACCACCTGCTTATAAAAACAGATATGTTTATTCATTAAGTGGTCGCATTAGAGGGGTTCTACTATAGATTTGATTCTACAGTTTCTGTCATGGCTATACAATTACTGTGCTCATATATCAAATGGTAGGTTGTTATCCTTTTTATAAACCCTGGGTCCATGCTTATAAAACTTTCAGTTGAGTCTGAGTTCGTTCTCAAGTTTTTGATTGGTCAGATTTGAGCCTTTGGCTCAAATCTGACCAATCAAAAGCTTGAGAACTCAAATCTAACCAATCAAAAGCTTGAGAACGAACTCAGACTGATCTGTTTGGCGCCTTTGTAATCAGAATAGACCAACATCGGAAATCGTCTTATCAAGATCTGCTCTGTTTGCTTATGCCGTAATATAGAGTTGATTCTACACTTCTTTTTGGATACACATTTCTGTGATCATATTGTTTTGTTGTTGTTTTTGTTTGTTGTTGTGTTTTAAATCATCAAATTCATATTCGTGCTGACGTTATTTTTACATGAATAAGGGTGCATCCTTTACCTGTTTAATATTCATGTAAGAAATAATGACGTCGTTCATATTAACTAGATTAATTTTAATAATGACACATGAACACATGATATTTTAAATCTTCAACAGATCTACAGTATACCATAAGCAAACAGAGCAGACCCTGATCAGACTGCGCCTACAGACACTAATCTGTTTGCAAAGGAATGACATACGTTTATCCGAAGGAAAGATTTAAACAGACTTCATCACAACTGCATAATAAATGTTAAACATATTGATTTTCAAAGTACTGTCCATCATAGTGACAAGTTGAATAGTTTTCATTTAACACCCCACCCCCTCAAAGATACCATTTTTTTGTATCAGTACAACTTCTCTAAATCGGACATTCAATTTAGTATAAATGTCGGTCTTGGAGACAGGTGGCAGCTTAATGCAGGGTGAAAGTCACACAGAAAGCTCCTCTATGAGCTTTCTGTGTGACTTTCACTCTGCATTAAGCACCCACCTGCCTAAAAGTATCTAAATTCTTATCTACTAAAATTCCGGTTTAGAGGGGTTTACTGTACAGCAGACTCGTGTTAGCTGCAGTGTTTGTCTTAGTCTATGCTACTACCGTTGAGTAACAAACGGTGTCGACCCAGATTACTCACCGCGTTGGAAACGTGTTGTATGATCCGGGTCAATACTGTTTGTATTGTTTGAAACCTTATTAATACAGTGGGAATCATATTCATATGAACATTGAATTTCGTTCACGTATCTGTTCAAAGGTCAACGTTTTCTTTCCTGAAGTGAATCATGTTTACCTCACTGATGAAAGTGTTTTCTGATTAACACTTTTCCTGTTTGATATTCATGTAAGGAATAATATGGGGTAAATGAACAATCAACACGGGTTTTTTTTTATTTTACTGCATACATGTTTCTATTTACAACATCATCAGTGCATTTATAACAACTATGATCTTTTTTGTAAGGAATAATGGCCTCATGAATATTTATTAGCGGACGTTCTATGATGTCATATGCAGAAATAACAGACACTGTAGAATCGTATCTGTATTATAGCATACGCAAACAGAGCAGACCCTGTTAGTTGTTTCAAACTACACTAGAACCTGTCTTAAGCGATCATCCATTGATTGAACATAGGAGCCTAAAGAAGCAGATGCATGCTTAAGCCATTCCCTCATATTGACGTCACTCTGTGAAACGACTGTGATAAATAGAGCATTTGCTCCTACAGGAGCAAATGCTCTATTTATCACAATCGTTTCGAACAACAAAATTCTAGAAGTTTCCTTTTCTCTAGTTAATGCTCCTTTCCGGTAGATGTGTTCAAAGAGGTTTATCTAAAATAGCCTATGAGGTAATGGGTTAATGCAGGGCAAAAGTAAAGCAAGCGCTAAGTTTAAAAGGAGTTTTATGCATTACTTTCGGCCTTCGACAATCTACCACATATCTTAAAGCCCATGTTTCTTTTTAACGATCGACCAAGACAGACTCTACTGTATATGCATAGTATTAGGACGCACAAGATAGTTTCTCGACCTCTCGTCAATTTTGGGGAAAGGTCAACACTGATTTCAACCTTACATTATATATACGTGTACGAGTATGATTATAAAGCATAAATTAAGCCTCATATCGCTATCCACAACTTGATTCACATTTGCTGACAGTGACTGCGCGTCTCACCAGGGTCCAAGCTGTTTGACACTTGGTCAAGAGTTATCATACCCCCGCAAACCAAGTTTGAGCGGGGTATATGGGAGTCAGTGAGTCGGTCGGTTGGTTGGTTGGTCGGTTAGTCTGTCTGTCCGTGGCACAACCTGGCACAAATCTTGTGACGCAAACTACTTCTACATTTCTTTACCGATTTACATCAAACTTTGCATATGCATTAATAATGACGTGTAGATGTGCATGACACAACCTCCGAAGAATTACAGAGTTATTGCTGCTGATTTGACTTAAAAAACTTGTGACTTGAACTATTTCTATATTTCTGTACCAACTGAGATAAAATGTTGCATATGCATCAATAATGTGCATGATGTGCAATTTTCATTGTGTTTTGGTTCTGTTGCATAGGTAATTGGTGTCACAAACTTGGATTTGCAATCAAAGCTGCCGTGCGGAGGTATTCGTCACCTTTAATGATACATGTAGTTCTTTTTTCAAAAGCTTGATCAAATTGGAAGTAGTCAAAAATGCATCGGATCCAATTTTGAGCAGACATAACATTTTTACTAGAGGAGCCGTCTGATCAGGATCAGGATCTGTTTGCTAATGCAATTTGATAGGCCTGTTTCTTTACTTTCTAAAATGGCTACAATGTTCCACCTTCCATATTTTATTGTAACCATTGTTCTATGATTATTCAGTAGGTATTGAAATTTGGAATAAACACGGAACAAGGAAAGGGTTAACCAGCCAACTGCCTTATTCTTTATCAACAGTTCCGTAATTGCACCACTCCGATATTTATCGCTTGTGAACGTTTAACCCTTTAGATCTACTTGTACCAGATAAACATTCATGGACAAAATAACGACTTTATGAATATTAATTAGATGGTTCTTATTAAGCCGTGAAAAAGGGAAGTTGGTAATGGCAGAAACAGGAGCATCAGATCTGGTCTCTCTCAGGTCTCTCTCATGTCTCTGTCTCTGTCTCTGTCTCTGTCTGTCTCTGTCTCTGTCTCTGTCTCTGTCTCTGTCTCTCTCTCTCTCTCTCTCTCTCTCTCTCTCTCTCTCTCTCTCTCTCTCTCTCTCTCTCTCTCTCTCTCTCTCTCTCTCTCTCTGTCTCTCTCTCTCTCTATCTATCTATCTCTCTGTGTGCGTATCTCTCAGCGTGTGTCATCTAGAATTTGAACGAACATGTCCATAGGTTACCATGGTGGACCCATTTTATATGGTTTTTACGTATTTATGAATAGACAAACAGATCAAGCGAACGAGAACATTAATGTGTTTTATCATTATTATTCTAATTACTAGTACATGCACTTTGAAAACGGCTAAATACCAAACCGGAGAAAAGTTATAAATAATAGTTCTTAAAATAAATACAACTAAGCCTAACCAAACATGCGTGATGATTTATCTGATTAAGTTTTAAATCGTTACATATTGTGACCTGACAAGTTAATCTATCTTACACATACAGCGTACATATCCTTTATCAAATTAACCTTTTATCTAATAAATAATAATGTCAAAAAATAACATCAATATGTATTAGCTGAATTTTAATAATAAATTATTTTGCTTTGACGCAAAATAATATCGGATCTATAACATGATATAAGCAAATAGAGCAGACCCTGATCGCACGGCCCCTACAGAGACCGTCTTATCTGGATCTACTCTGTTTGCAAAGGCATGAAAAGCATTTATATAAGAGATTGCGTTAATTACATGACGTTTTATAAAGACTAATGATCTGAGAAATGTTTGGCCATGACAAACACTCACGATTCAGATTTATATTATTCAATAAGCAAACAGAACAAACCCTGATCAGACGGCCCCAACAACAGCCCTTTGATCTTGGTCTGTTCTTTCTGCAACCAGTGAAAACGTATACTCTACCAGGTGAATGTTTAATTCTTTCTCTCCTACTGACGCCTAATTGCACCTCTGTAAAAGTCATTTTTGAGCCATTGTGGTAAATAGAGCATTTGCTCCATAGGAGCAAATGCTCTATTTACCACAATGGCTTCAAAATGGCTTCAAAACTACATACAAAAATGTAATTCTAAAATTGTCCTTTACTCTAATAAATGCTTCTTTTCGGTAGATTTATTCCATACGGGTTTGGGTCTAAAACATAGTCTAGAAGAGACTGAGTTAAGAAAGATAGTACACTTTAATAGGCGAATAAGTAATATAAATGTTTTCAAACAGTTTTGTTCTAGATGAGATATAAAGTTAGCTAATACATTGTACATGTATTCCTAACACCGGTATCCAAACCGATTGAGAAATATGGTGTATCTAAGTTTGGTTCCTAAAAGTATGCCAGTGCCACGGACTTTGAGATGTACACACTAGTCCCTCCTATACCATTTTGAGACCCAGCTTCTTTGAATAAATCTACCGAAAAGGAACATTTACTAGAGAGAAGGAAACGTTTACAGTTGTGTAGTTTTGAAACCATTGTGATAAATAGAGCATATACTCCTACGGTTCAAAAATGACTTTTACCAAGCCGTCAAAAGATGCCAGTAGCAGTGAATGAGTTAACCATTTGCATGAATGTGTTCGAAAGCAGATTGACCTTTAATGCAGTTTGGATCATGGTGAGTTACTCAGCTACCCATTAAGATCTAAATGCTAAATGACAGACTCGTTATTTCTCCGAATAAGTACAACAATTGCTATTTGTTTTTCTGTTGTTGTTGTTGCTTTTGTTGTTGATGTCGTCTTCGTGTTTCGTTCTTTCTAGTTTGCTGTTATGTTGTTTTTGTTGTTTTTCTTGTTGGTGGTTGTTGGCAGCAAGTGCAGTAAGTTGCATCATATGAGTTCGGTGGTTTTGCATGTGCGATTTCCTATGCAAACAGTTTGGTTCCAGGTAATACGAGGTCTTATCAGGATCCGGAATGTTTGTTACTGTTGTTTTTTTATTTATTTAATAAAATGAAAACAAAGGAACATTGTGACATGACAAAGTTTGCAATGACGTCTGCTTCGAGGTTCACATTTTTAACCCCCCCCCCCCCCACCACCACCACCACCACCACCACCACCCCACCCCCACCAACCCCGTTCAAAGGGAGGGGAATATTGGTGTTGCCATGTCTGTACGTTGGTTTGTGGACAACTTGAACGTTGGCGATTGTTTTGTAGCCATTGCACATACATACTTCAAATTTGGCATGCCTGTGGAACTTATGGAGGCGAACATTTTTATGGGTGACTTATCAAGGTCAATGTCATACATCAAGGTCAAAGGTCAAATCGGGGCCATAGTGTTTCACAAACACATACTGTTTCATTCTTCTTTTTGTCTTAAAACATAACCACGCTACAATTAACCGTGTCTACAGCGACCATCGAAATTAGATCAATTTCTAGATTTTATAAGACAGTTTGTGACTTAATACAAAACGATAGTTATGTTACAAGCTCGTGCAGGACCTTCATCCATTACTTCTGCCCGTCATTAAAACCCTTCCTCCATAAAAACGCCTTTATACGCCTCTGTAATAACCACTTATTGAAACCATTGTGATAAATAGAGCATTTGCTCCTAAAGGCTCTATTTATCACAATGGTTTGAAACTACACAATTCTAAAATTTTACTTTTCTCTAGTAAATGATCCTTTTGGGTAGATTCATTCAAAGAGGTTGGGTCTAAAAATAGCCTATCGGGGAATGGGTTAAGCCATCACCTGATTTTATCCACCCTCATATGTGTTCATTATATGGTCGCTTTAGACAGTTTCTATCTATGAAACGTTTTGGACCCTGATGCGACGCGGGGGTACTCGGAATAATAATAATAATAATAATAATAATAATACATGTAATAATAACAATAATAATAAAGACTTTATTAAAAGAGGGAACGCAGTTGGTAAAAACCAATCTTCCACTCGGCCCTCATAACATATATATACATCTACATAAGTCAAATTAGCAACAATCAAACAAACGAACATTATTTAAAGTAACACAGTAATACCTCGATAATTCGAACAACCCGTTGAAAAAAATGGTAACGTTAAAGGCAGGTGAATGCCCAAAGCAGGACGGAAGCAAAGCAGGAAGCTACTGTATGAGCCCTCCGCTTCACCCCATCCCGCCCAGGGCCAACACCTGTCATGAACATTGTTAATGGACTTACTTCAAGTTATCTAAATGTTCGAACTTTCAGGATCTCACTGTATATACAATCAGTTTGCAGTAGGTAACCTAAATACTCACGCCAAAATACTAAAGCGAGTAGTATACTTAGATCAATCTGACATTGCAGATGCAGTTTTACCATAATTTACTATTTGTCCTTTCATAAGTGTAAAGGAAATTCAAAATCTCTTCTGATCCAATTTGTTTACAATAGATGGTCACAGATTCACCACTGACTAACGTTACCGCAAAGTGTGGATTCACTGTACCTTTTTACAGTAAACCCCCTCTAAATATGGAAAAATAGTCAAACAGGGAGAGCCACATACGAAATGACACCGCACCAAATCCCATCAAACAAGAAACGGTAAAGCCACAAGACAAAACATAATGGGACGCCTATCAAGATGAAAAACATTAAACATTAAGAATATTAAACAACAAAGTTGACCACAGGCTGAAAGCAGGAGTACTGCCTTGGAAAGGCTAACCGGAATTGTAGTACAGAATAATTTAGATATGTTCGGCCTAAAGTGCTACCATACAGTGTTAATGCAGGGTGAAAGTCATGCAGAAAGCTCCTATGGGAGCTTTCTGCATGACTTTCATCTCTGCATTAAGCTGTCACCTGTCTCCAAGAGATATTTATACTAGTTTTAACATCCGGTTTAGAGGAGCTTTACTGTATACATGTACGAACAACTGACATCTAGATACACTAAGGCGCTGTCTGGTATAGGTCTATAGCTTTCAAAGATTCTCGTGGCGTGGCCCATGTTCTATAGTAAAATCTCTATAATGCAACCGCTAAAAATAAACCTAATTCTTGAAGTCTAACCCTTATAGTGCTGAAAACATATGTCTGCCAAAAGTCTCATCTGTTGCATGTTTTAGTTACTTCCAATTCGTAATTTAAGCGTCTTAGAAACGGTTGACCATCGGTCAAACAGCTTGGATCCTAATGAGACGCCGAGTTAGTATGCATCTCATCTGGGTCCAATCTGTTTACAAATGCGATTTAGGTAAAGTTTAGCATGATAAGGGTTAGAAAATTAAAAGAAATTACAGCTTAATGTAGGGGAAAATAATGCAGAAAGTTTCTATAGGAGCGTTCTGCATTACTTTTACTCTGCATTAACTCATTCCATCCTAGGCTATGTTTAGGCCCAAACTCTTTTAATAAATATACCGAAAAGATCATTAACTATAGAAAGGGAGCATTTTAGAATTGTGTAGTTTTGAAACAATATGTGGGGAAAATGCTCTATTTATCACCTTATCACTATTTTTAAACCTTTCCCTTATGTAAGCTCATTTTGACGCATCTGCAAACAGAGTAGACCCAGATCAGACGGCTCCTATAGGAGCCGTCTGATCAGGGTCTGCTCTGTTTGCTTATGGTGTAATATAGATCTGATTCTACAGCTTCTGCATGAGCCAAAATGTCCGGTGTTCATATGCCATTATAAAAAAATAATCTTATTATTATTCATGACGTCATTATTTCCTACACGAATATTCATCAGGGAAATGGTTAAGGCATTACCTGCGCTTACAAGCTTTTGTGTTGATAAATGAGATGGTTGCCTTAGCGAGACTTTCTGTATTTATTCAAAATTTAGTGTGCTACGGGCACAATCATTTGCAATCATTTGCAATTTGCCGAGTAATTGGACGTATCATCAGGATGCACACTGTATGGCACTCAAATTGTAGTAACCCTTTCGCTGCCAATGCCGGATCCGTGATTACCTATGCAAACAGTTTGGATCCAGATGAGACGCCGAGAAACTCGGCGTCTCATCAGGATCCAAACTGTTTGTTACTGTAACTATGCTTTTGAAACAAAAATGAAGAAATGAAAAGAATGAAATTTTGTAGCAGACGACAAAGTTAGCAGACGACAGGACTTGGCAGCGAAAGGGTTAACTGTTTGGAATAGAAGATACATGTAGATAGTCGTTTTAACACATTCACTCCTATTGACGCCCCTGTAAAAGTCAGTTATGCATTTGTTCCATAAGAGCAAAATATATTAATCGTCTATTTCAAAACTATATAATTCTAAAGAAATCCCTTTTTTCTGGTAAATTACTCCTTTTCAGCAGATTTATTCAAAGAGGTTGGGTTTAAAAGAAATATGTGAGAGAATGGGTTAATTGTTCTAGTTACACCCTAATTCCGGATTTCCGGAGACGCGTGTCCTTTATTGAGGAACACATATTTCTGATATAATAAGTAACATCCATTTTTTAAGATGATTAAATCAGTGGTTCATTATAAAAAATGATGTTACTTAGTCTATAATACTTACTATTATATAATGTATCTATTATTTGTATATAGAAGCAAGCGACAAATTTAGCAGACGACAAACTGCTCAGCAAACTAAAAGTCAAGTCACGCATGTGCCAAAAACCGCACGTGGGCGAGAGAAAGAAAGAACAAAGAAATTGTAAAATTTAGGATTATATTACGCAAAAGCATGTGATGTGAAGTCATTCTGCAAGCTCTGTCAGATTTTTTCGATTGTTCGTGGCATGAATAACATTTCCGCTGTTAAATATTCATGTAAGAAATAATGACATCAGAAATATTTCTTTATTTATAACGGCATACTTATTTACACACATGATGTAATGGTTTGGGTAGAAACTGTAGAGTCGTGTCTATAAGAATTTCATAAGCAAACAGAGCAGACCCTGGTCAGACTGCTCTGACATTGGTCGTCTAATCTGGATCTACTCTATTTGCAAAGGCGAGCTAAAGCGTATGCATGAGTGAAAGGGTTAATTATTCCTGTTTAACCCATTCCTCCATATAGTCTATTTTAGACCAAACCCCTTCTAAGGAGCAAATGCTCTATTTATCACAATGGTTTCAAAAATTGACTTCTACAGAGACGTAGAAAGGCGTATTTATGGAGGAAATGGTTACATCATTTCAACACTCAGTAATAAATAATTGCTACATGTATATGGACAGATTCGGTTCCAGTCTAGACTCCATTCAACACCACTCGTCACCAATGATGATTTAACCCTTTGTATTACGAATATTCTATATACAGTAAACCCTCTCCATAGCGGCCACTAAATTGTGTTAATTAGTTGGTATTTAGGGCAGGTTGCTGCTTAAAGCAAGGTGAAAGTAAAACAGAACGCTCCTTTATGAGCGTTCTGTCTTACTTTCACCTTGCTTTAAGCAGCTACCTGCCTTCAACACAAAATACTTGATGTAATTTAGTGGCCGTTATAGAGAGGGTTTACTGTACAAATAATGACATCATGATTATTAATTACATTAATTTTATAATGGAGCATGAATACAAAAAGTCGGTCATTGTACAAACGGTATAATTCCATTAACAAACACAGCAGACACTGGTCAAACGGCTCCTACTGGACCCTCTGATCCGGGTCTTCTCTGTTTTCAAAGGTGTTAAAATCACACAGTCCAATCGAGTATGGTTACCCCATCGATAAAGCTGTGGTTACCTCGCGCAGCGAGAGTCGGTTTAAAAGGCGAGTTCGTATTTTGCTTCTAAAGATTCTTTCTTTCAGAAGATCGGCACTTCTTTGTATGCAGCCGTAAAAAGAAGTGTTTGCCGAACATGTTGGTGTAATATTTTTCCAATGGCATGCAGAATGGTGTATTAAATCAGTGATTCAACGTGGATCAAGATGCCAAAACACCGTTTTTCTTTCTTTGGGACTGAATATCTCCGATATATGACAAACTCACGTTAATCCAACGATGTTGAAGGTAAATCGAAGTATTTTTCTGTCCATCCTTTGACTATCATCTTGCTTTGTTTAAAATCAAGGTAGTTACAGGTGTTTTCGCGTACTGAGTTGATGCTCGAATGGCTAAGGTTACCCAATTTTGAAAAAAATGTGGTTAATGTGCACCCTAAATCTGGGCGCATTTAGGCTAAGGTTACCCGACAACTAACATATGTAGTATTACAGCATCTGAAGACACACACGTCATATGTTTTCCCTTGAACTTGAAAAATAAGACCCACAACTGTCATGTACAATGTATATTCTGTAAATTGTATTTAGCCAATTATGTTCACAACAATTATTATTTCTAACGTGTAAATCGAGTTTGTACAAAGACAACATTCAACAACGTAAGTTCACCTATACGATTTTACAATTAGGTGAGCTATCAACATGTATTTATATACGTATTTAACTATATTGTAAGGACGGTTATTGATTTACTAAAATTATTCTCAATGCAAACACGGTATCAAATGTGTATATATACACAACTCATTTTGAGTATGTATGGGTGAATTACTTTTAAAGCGCAAATAATCGATCCGTTTACGCATACGGAATTGCTTTTTTCTAGAAAAGGGTCCTTTCCGCTACTAGGAAATGCATATATTGAAGAATGTTTTACAAATCTCCAATGTGAAATTATTAATAGACACTTCGTCCTTGAAAACATCTTCATCGTTACACTTTTCCAAGTATTTTTGTTATTCAGACAGTATAAATCGAGCTAGATCTAATACTTGACGCATTGGTTTGTTTCTTCGAAGACAAAGTGTTATATCTACATTTTGAAATTGATTTGGCTATGTATCATATGTGTGACATATGCGAGTATATCCAGAGACTGTCGAGCATCGTATGAAAATTAAAAACAAGACACGGAAATG
Organism: Azorinus chamasolen; assembly: GCA_963576725.1. Lineage (NCBI taxonomy): Eukaryota > Metazoa > Mollusca > Bivalvia > Cardiida > Solecurtidae > Azorinus > Azorinus chamasolen. Next base: position 41,337,905 of record OY755236.1, on the reverse strand, counting down.
GATTCGGCCCCGACGTTTTCGTACTCAGAGTGACTCGGACCAAATTAAGTCAGTCCTATGCTCCTGTGATTTAGGTCTACGCCTCCATGAAGTGTTGGATATCTAGTATATGATTAAGAAAGAAAGATATGTCCGTGTAGATCTATATCAATTTCCGTTTGACGATTAATATCTATAATTATCTTAAAGAATTAAGTTTTACACAGTTCAGATCTTAGAGTTATTGTAGTAATTTAATTTAATTTTATCAGTTGCTCCTTTAAACATACAGAACCGTGTGTTTCAACTAGATGACCGATGATATCTGGTAATGCATTGTGTTTCATATAGCAGTAATAACATGGGTACATGCAGCGCTCCATGGTTATGGTTGGTAACCTGAAAGCAAATGGAATTTAGTAAATGCTCAATAGATTTTGGTGGTGTTGTTTTTGCCGATTAACTTTCATTTTGCAAACTATTAGCACGGGAATGATGGGTCTATTCAACACTAGACAAACTCCGTACAGTATAAATACAGTATAAGGGGTTAGCGTAGTTTTGCGTGTAGACCCAGGTTAAACGTCTCCTGACTGTTTGCAATGCTATGCGCAATGAAGATATTTTAATACAAAAGGAAAAAAATATATAATAAAAATATGCAGTACAGACACAAACCAAGTGTCACATGATAAAATATAGCATCCGACCTGTGTTTACATGTTTTGTGCTTCAATACAAAGAATTTTGTTTTCAAACAATAAACAGGGAAATATTTACTGTGAGAAATCGATCAGGTTGTACGTCTTTGTACAAACTCGATTTACACGTTAGAAATAATAATTGAAGATTGTGAACATAATTGGTTAAACACAAGTAACAGAATATACATGACAGTTGTGGGTCTTATGTTTCAAGTTCAAGGGAAAAATACGACGTTTGTGTCTTTAGATGCTGTAATACTACATATGTTAGTTGTCGGGTAACCTTAGCCTAAATGCGCCCAGGATTAGGGTGAACCTTAACCAACAAATTTTCAATGTTGGGTAACCTTATCCATTCGAGCATCAACTCAGTACACGAAAACACCTGTAACTACCTTGATTTTGAACAAAGCAAGATGATAGTCAAAGGATAGACAGAAAAATACTTCGATTTACCTTCGACATCGTTGGATCAACGTGAGTTTGTCATACATCGGAGATATTCAGTCCCAAAGAAAGAAAAACGGTGTTTTGGCATCTTGATCCACGTTGAATCACTGATTTAATACACCATTCTGCATGCTTTTGGGAAAACATTACACCAACATGTTCAGCAAACACTTCTTTTTACGGCTGCATACAAAGAAGTGCAAATCTTCTGAAATTAAGAGTATTTAGGAGCAAAATACAAGCTCACCTTTTAAATCGACTCTCGCTGCGCGAGGTAACCACAGCTTTATCGATGGGGTAACCATAATCGATTGGACGGTGTGTAAAATGCGTATCTGTAAAGTACAGGTTTAATACATTTTGGTGATAGTCATTTTGATAAAAAAAAGGCTGTTGTGCGGTCGGGTGTGTAACTTGTTTGTCTGGAATATTTCAATAACTTATATAACACGGTGTTACTATAATAAGATATATTTACTTGCTTGTTTTAACTGAAATAGGTACAATACAGCTGAACCTGTCTATAGAAACCTTATATTTATTGGACACATTAATCTTGAAAAGCATGTGATTGCTGCATACAGTGCAAAAGTAATGCAGAAAGCTCCTTTTAATCTGCATTAAGCTACCCCCTGCTTTGCAAGACTCATGATTATACCTCTTTTTGGTGATTGCTTAACCCTTTCCTCCATAAATACGCATTTCTACGCCTCTGTAATAGTCACTTCTTAAAACCATTGTGATAAATAGAGCATTTGCTCCATAGGAGCAAATGCTCTATTTATCACAAAGGTTTCAATATTACATAATTCTGACATTTTCCTTTTCTCTAGTAAATGCTCCTTTTCTGTAGATATTTTCAAAGAGGTTGTGTCTAAAAATAGCCTATGAGGGAATGTATTAAGGCAGGTTCTAATGGATAAACCACCACCAGCGTAGTGTTCGTTTTCTAAGCAAGAGGTCGAGATCTGATTATCGCCAGACTATTTTCAGGGACTGGTGGCTTATTCGCTTAACACTGAGCACTATAGAGGGTAATGTTGTGACTGCATGATACGATGTCAGGATGGGGTACGGGCGATTGTCCCTTAGTACGATTGCCCCTTAGGACGATTGCACCTCGGACTTAGGACGATTGTCACTCGGACGATTGCCCTTCACCAAAACTGCCAACCCGGACAACTGCACCTCGATTATAAAAACATAGAAAAAGTGCTTTAGTGTGCTATTTTTTATCTATCATTATTATAATATCATTACAATATAATTAGATATTTTTGATGGCTGAATGCAATTTACTTTGCTTTATGGTGAGTGAAATATTTGTATTTATATATCCAAATTTACCTACGTAACCTATCAAACACAATGATGCTCCATAAATCATAGTTTGCATCATGCTGAATAAAATATTTGTATAATTTGTATATTGAACAATATCCAAATACATTACATTAACCTTACCTAATGAATAAAGATAACATAAATTTAATGCATAAATATAAAACAATTATAATTAATAATTAATCAATAATTTGGTAAAATGCATGGAGAGTATGCATGAAAATAAAATATATTAACTTTTATTCATTGTTGTTGATATTCCTATTTAGTGTCCCGAAATGAAACATAATCTTATGTTATTACTCTATTAATATGAACATACAAACCATAATGAAACAAACGTGTAGCTCTTATTAACCCTTTCCCTCATATAAACGTGTTTTCACGCATTTGCAAACAGAGTAGATCAGGGTCTGCTCTGTTGCTAATGTTTCCATATTTCTTTATATCTATTTTAATGGATATTCAGTATGTATTGAAATTTTGCCTAAACACAGAACAGGGAAATGGTTAACCCTTGGCCTGGTATAAAAATAATGTCTGACCTGTCACTGTTTTCTCTCACTTTCAGTTTGTGTGAACTTTCGAGAGACTATTGACTGATAATACACCTTGTATTGTGATGAGACGTCATGTTGCCTCATCAGGATCCAAACTGTTTGCATATACCGGTTAGGTTGCACTTAGCAGGCAAAATGGTTTCTTCAGACGAATTATTCATCTAAGTTATACAAAGATTTTATTAGTGTCTACTTTCTGAGGGACTATGCTATTTCTATAGGTTTACATGCATGTCCAAATATTTGGAGTAAAATACAATACATACAAGAGTGCCAGTTGGTCTACACATCCTTGTATCCATTTATGTTCATCATAGTATTATTATATTATTTTTACTACAAATGTCTGCTATATTTTATATATCGAGGGGCAATCGTCCTGCGGGGCAATCGTCCTACACTCGTCAGGATAATGTGGGTGGCTGTGGGTCAACTATATGTACTTGAGAGGCGCATTCTGGCGCCTTTAGGAACTGTGTAGACGCCGATCAGACATGGGTACCTGCCAGGAGCCGTGGGATCAGGTTTTGCTGTTTGCTAGGGAAATGCTACAGACCTGGGTCCATGCTTATAAAACTTTTAGTTGAGTCTGAGTTCATTCTCAAGTTTTTGATTGGTCAGAGTTGAGGCTTTGGCTCAAATCTGACCAATTAAAAGCTTGAGAACTGAAATCTGACCAATCAAAAGCTTGAGAACGAACTCAGACTCAACTAAAAAGCTTTATAAGCACGGAACCAGTTCTGAAACTTGAGCTTTTACTTATTGACACACTGCTTATCACGTGATTTAGGTCTTATTTACAGTAAATTCCCTCGAGAAAATACATTTATAAAAAATCAGCTCAAATCTGACCAATCAAAAACTTGAGAACGAACTCAGACTCAACTAAAAGCTTTATAAGCATGGACCCTGGTCCTGCAGTTTCTGCGATAGCGAAAAATGCCAGTGTTTATAAATCATCTAATTAATAGTAATTACATCATTATATCTTACATGTATATAATCATCCATCAGGTAAATGGTTAACGGGGATTCCTGTGTACCTGATACCGTCCTCTAGATCTGCCATTAACTCACTCATTCCCTCCTAGACTATTTTTAGACCCAACTTCCGAAAAGGATCATTAACTATATAGACCAGGAGAATTTTAGAATTGCGTAGTTTTGAAACCATTGTAATGAATAGAGCATTTACCCCTATGGAGCAAATTCTCTATTTATCCCAATGGTTTCAAAGAATGAGTTTGACATAGGCGTAAATCTGACCAATCAAAAACTTGAGAACGAACTCGGGCTCAACGAAAAGTTTTATAAGCATGGACCCTGGATTAAAATTGTTTGTATCGGTAATCACCGACCCGCCAGCCATTTGACTAGCAACTACTCTGATAATTGGACTTAGTTTAGTGTTTAGCCCGGCTAGCCTCTGTTATGTTTGATAACATTGTAACCATGTATTGATTTATCTAATTATAGTTTATTCTGGTTTTTCCAATGTTGTTAAAATGTATATAGTTTATTCTGGGTATTTCCAATGTTGTTAATATATAGTAGACGTGATAAATCGTAATAAATGTCCTAATAATATTTCGCATGAAAACAGTAACGCTCATTGATTCGAAACCATTCGCTCTTTACTCCATAGATTAGACTTTTAACGCCTTTGCAAACAGGGCACATCCAGATCACGTGTCTCCTGTAGGAGCCGTCTGATCATGGTCTGCTCTGTTTCTTCACAGAAGTCGGTAGATCTAATTCTACAGTTTCTATCATGGCCAAATTTCCATGTTTCAATATGTCGTTACAAAATTAATCTAAATGTATTAGTATATACGTGATATCATTCTTACACGAATATTCATATAAAAAAGAGATGCGTGCGAGCTGGCCATGCTTCGGAAGAAAATGGGACGAATAGTTAAGGCTGAATATTGAGGTAGGTCGGGGCTCACCACACAGCGAGAGAATCCATGGTGGGCTTTGCAAACAGTTTGGATCAAGTGGGTCATTATCGATCTTTAAATGAGTTGCGAAATGATCAATTTCATGGGATTTTGGTTACTATTCATAGCAAGGTCAAGTATCGGTCGGTCGTATCGGTCTTGAAGACAGGTGGCAGCTTAATGTAGGGTGAAATCCATGCAGAAGTCTCATCTATCACCTTTCATTAAGCAGCCACTTGCATAAAGTATCTAAATTCGTCTGTACTAGAATTCCGGTTTAGGTGATTTTTACTGTATACAATAACTTATTTTGCCATTTACTCTTCTTTGTTAGCCAATGACAGTGTTACTTTCCAGCTAGATTTAGAAAGCTTTATTCCACATTTCGGCTAGATTTAGAAAGCTTTATTCCACATTTCGGCTAGATTTAGAAAGCTTTATTCCACATTTAGAAAGCTTTATTCCACATTTGGGCTAGATTTAGAATACTATATTCCACATTTTTCAGTTTTGTCCATGATAGTTTTTTGCAAACAACAGTATCCCGGCTAGTATATATTTGTCTCCAACTGGATATTTGGCATCTATACAATGTGTATGGGCCAGGGTTGTAAACTAGTCAATCACATAAAAACGTATCACTATAATGAACAAATGTTATCATCAATCTATTTATAGTTTATCTTAGATTTTCCAAATGTTAAAAATAGATCTCTACAATGTCTTTTGTAATTATATATGGTAAGAATTATTGAGGGGAGGTAAATACCATCATGTATGGCAGTGATAAATCATGAGTACTATCCCCTGGTAACCATGCAGACAAGCCTATTATTAACCATTTACTTTCTAAGCCCAAAATATCCTATAGGAGCCGTCTGACATGCAGTCTGTTTACAAATGCTTGAAAATGCCTTATATATGAAGGAAAGGGTTAACATATATTTTCAAATAAACCCAATTAACACGTACATTGTCAGGGGTTTCTTCCTTAACTCATTCCCTCCTAGACTATTTTAGACCCAACCTCTTTGAATGAATCTACCGAAAAGGAGCATTAACTATACAAAGGGAGAATTCTATAATTGTGTAGTTTCGAAACCATTGTGATAAATAGAGCATTTGCTCCCATGGAGCAAATGCCACGCACGTACCCAGGTGGGGGGCTCGTATTTACATTTCAGTTATTTATACTTACAGAAAATCTTTTTTTTTCTTTACCCAATCTTGAAAATAATAGTTTTAGCCATATTGCATAAAATCAATTAATTTTGAAAATTCAAAAGGATTTTCATTATGATCAGTGAATAAAAGAATGGTCATTTTCTTTTAAAAGTAAATATATTTATATAGACAACTGATATACTTATGTTTTCTTATTTTAATAAATAAATGGAGATGATTTTCAAAAAAAAATGTTTTCTTTATTACTTTTAATTGTGTTCTTGCCAATCTTGGTAGATCAACATGCATGTCCTTAAATAAAGACATAAGCAGATGTTAGTTCTGAGATTAATAATGCCGAGTCTGTCCATAGCATTTTTTTAAAATCATGATCAAATGTCTGTCTGTTTGTCAAAGGCAAAACTTTAATCATATGTCTGTCTGCCTGTCTGTCAATGGCAAAAGTCTTTAGTCAGTCTGTCAATGGCAAAAAACTTTAACCAAGATCACGTCTGCCAATGGAAAAAAGGCATGATCACATGTCCGTCTGTCTGTCTGTCAATGGCAAAAACCTTTAACCAAGATCACGCCTGCCAATGGAAAAAGGGCATGATCACATGTCCGTCTGTCTGTCTGTCAATGGCAAAAAACTTTAGCCTTGATCACAACTTTTGTGTTAGGGTGATTTGTACGAAGTCCATACATTGAAACATTGGTGATCATTCATCATGTATTAAGTCTCTGCACCTAAACCCAGGTGTAAAAGGAGCCGATTTCCTATATTATAACATAAAATTATATATTGATAGAGTGATCCAGATAGCAGGAAATTGCACCATTCAATGCGGCATACCAAACAAATTTCGGCTACAGGGAGGGGACACCCCTCCCGTACCCCCCCCCCAACTAGGCCCCCCCCCCCCCCCAGACAAAAATTTCTGGGTACGGCCCTGAAATGCTATTTACCACAATGGTTTCAGACTGTGAATTTTACAGAGACGCCTAAATGCGTCACTAGGAATGAATGTGTTAACCCTGAGCCCGCTACCCCCGGATTGACTTACATTTGCAAACAGTTTGGCTCCAGATGAGACGCCGAGTTACTGGGTCTATCCAGGATCCACGTTGTTTGACTCTCGGTACACAGTGCAGCTTTATCCAATCGACAGAAGTCAATATTACACTAGATCAAATGTGTACACACAACATTTCCTTCACAGAAATACAGGAGTTAACCCTTTCCTTCACGAACATTCATGTAAGAAGTAATGACATCATGGATATTTATTGAATTAATTTGTTATAAAATCACAAAGGCACAGGGAGTTTTTACCAATGTAGAAATTGTAGAATCCTACCTATATTATATAATAAGCAAATAGAGCAGACTCTGATCAAATGGCTCCACATGAGTGGTCTGATCTGAGTCTACTCTCTTTGGAAAGTCGTATTTATGGAGTAAAGGGTTAACCCTTCGCTTGCTGAATTTTAAAATACATTTCGCCTTCTTTACCCGTGCCCTGTTGTATAATTACATATATCTTCACTGTGTACAAGTATTTCGCTGTGCAATCACTGCTGTGGAGTGCAGGAGCTGTCTCATCTGGGTCTTCACTATTTACAGGTAGGTATATTGACGTGAATAGCAAGCGAAGGGTTAAGATTAGCAACAACCAGTACGTTCCCAACTCTAGTCGTCGTAGATCTATGTACAGTAGAATCTTAAGCGGTCATCAAAAAGAGGTCTTGTTATGGGCCTGTAAGGCAGATGGTAGCTTAATTCAAGTCAAAAGTAATGCAGAAAGCTCCTATAGGAGCTTTCTGCATTACTTTTGCCCTGCATTAAGCAAGCACCTGCTTTTTAAGATTCCTTTGTTCGGTAAATGATTGGCCGCTTAGGACAGGTTCTACTGTAGTGTATATATACACTCTTATAATAAATCAAATGTTCTTTCTGTATGTCTATATACACGCTACAACCATATGCATATGTTTGGTACCATTACAACGCTTTTTACCACCTTTGCAAACAGACTAGACCCAGTAGAAGCCGTCTAATCAGGGACTGTTCTGATCGCTGATGGAATATATAGATCTTATTTTACAGTTGCTACCGGGTGCAATGCTTTTCTTGTTCATTGTGCCATTAAAATAGTAAGCTAGTTGATATTCATACATGTAGTATTTCATACATGAATATACATGGAGCAAAGGGTTAATTGAATGTACATGTAATTCCAAATGCACACATCCTTGTTTTCAAAAGGCACAAACAACGATATTTTCGTATTTTTTTGTTGTAACTATCAGGCAAGCTGTATGCGGGACATGCATGTCCTATCCTAGCATTTGCAAACAGTGTAGACCAATATCAGAGATATGCTTTGGTGCTACGATATATTGTGGGTACTATGGTTTTTAACCCTTTCGCTGCCAAACTCTTTCGTCTGCTAACTTTGTCGTCTGCTATAAATTTTCATTTTTTTTGTATTTTCTTCATTTTGTTTCAAAAACATAGTAACAGTAACAAACAGTTTGGATCCTGATGAGACGCCGAGTTACTCGACGTCTCATCTGGATCCAAACTGTTTGCATAGGTAATAACAGATCCGGCATTGGCAGCGAAAGGGTTAAACAAGAATAAACAAAGTTTTCAAAAAGTGAAAGAGACAACATGTTTTGCAGACGACAATTCAACAGTTACTGTCATACCAGTAGTACTTACCCTTTCCCTGTTGAAAAATGATGACATCATGAATATCTATTGGCTGTTTTTTTATAATGGCATATGTACACAGAGTGTTTTGGTATAAGGAGAAAATGTACAGTCAGATCTATTATAATTTCATAAGCAAACAGAGTAGACCCTGATCAGACGGCTCCTATAGCTAGTGATCTGATCTTGGTCTACTCTGTTTGTAAAGGCCTGAAAATTCGTTTATATGAATGAGCTGGTTAACCTTTTCCAGAAATACGCCTTTTCACATCCTTGCTAAATGAGTAGACCCTGATCAGAGGACTACTATAGGAGACATCTGATCAGAGTCTGTTCTGTTTGCTTATCAAACTTAAACCCTTTCCCTCATATAAACGTTTTTCACGCATTTGCAAACAGAGTAGACCCAGATAAGACTGCCCCTATAGGAGCCGTCTGATCAGGGTCTGCTCTGTTTGCTAATAGAACTTGATAGATCTTTTCTTTACTTTCTAAAATGTCTACAATGTTTCACTTTCCATATTTCTTTATATCTATTTTTAATGGATATTCAGTATGTATCGAAATTTGGCCTAAATACAGAACAGGGAAAGGGTTAACCCTTGGCCTGCTATCAAAATAATGTCTGACCTGTCACTGTGTTCTCTTACTTTCAGTTTGTGTGAACTTTCGAGATACTATTGACTGATCATACAGCTTGCATTGTGATGAGACGTCATGTTGCCTCATCAGGATCCAAACTGTTTGCAAATACCGGTTAGGTTGCACTTAGCAGGCAAAAGGGTTTCTTCAGAAGAATTCTTCATCTAAGTTATACAAAGATTACTTTCTGAGGGAATGTGCTATTTCTATAGGTTTATATGCATGTACAAATATTTGGAGTAAAATACAATACATACAAGAGTGCAAATCGGTCTACACAGCCTTGTATCCATTTATGTTCATCATATTATTAGTATATATTATTTTTACTACAAAATACTGCTATATTTTATATATCTTCCGAAAAGGATCATTAACTATATAGACAAGGAGAATTTTAGAATTGCGTAGTTTTGAAACCATTGTAATGAATAGAGCATTTGCTCCTATGGAGCAAATTATCTATTTATCACAATAGTTTCAAAGAATGAGTTTTACATAGGCGTAAAAACGTCAGTAGGAGACAATGGGTTAACTCTTTCACTAGACACCACGCATATGTTGTCCGCTTCATTTTTTTCATTATTAAGACACAGTTCCAAACACGTTGGATCCTAATGATGCGTTGAATTTATCAGCGTCTCATCAAAAGTGTTTGTACATATATAGGTAATCACCGACCGGCCATTTGACTATCAACTACTCTGATAATTGGACTTAGTTTAGTTTTTAATAATTAAACAAGCCCGGCTAGTCTTTGTTATGTTAGATAACATTGTAACCATGTATTGATTATCTAATTATAGTTTATTCTGGTTTTTCCAATGTTGTTAAAATGTATATAGTTTATTCTGGGTATTTCCAATGTTGTTAATATATAGTAGACGTGATAAATCGTAATAAATGTCCTTATAACATTTCGCATGAAGACAGTAACGCTCATTGATTCGAAACCATTCACTCTTTACTCCTTTTAACGCCTTTGCAAACAGGGTACATCTAGATCACGTGTCCCCTGTAGGAGCCGTCTGGTCATGGTCTGCTCTGTTTCCTCAAGGAAATCTGTAGATCTGATTCTACAGTTTCTATCATGGCCAAATTTCCATGTGTCGTTACAAAATTAATCTACATGTATTAGTATATACGTGATATCATTCTTACACGAATATTCATACAGAAAAGAGATGCATGCGGAAAAAAATGAGACGAATAGTTAAGGCTGAATATTGAGGCAGGTCGGGGGTCACCACACAGCGGCAGAATCCATGGTGGGCTTTGCAAACAGTTTGGATCAAGTGGGTCATTATCGATCTTTAATTAAACGAGTTGCGAAATGATCAATTTCAGGGGATTTTGGTTACTATTCATAGCAAGGGCAAGTATCGGTCGGTCATATCGGTCTTGAAGACAGGTGGCAGCTTAATGTAGGGTGAAATCCATGCAGAAGTCTCATCTATCACCTTTCATTAAGCAGCCACTTGCCTAACGTATCTAAATTCTTCTGTACTAGAATTCCGGTTTAGAGGGTTTTTACTCATACTGTACAATAACTTATTTTGCCATTTACTCTTCTTTCTTAGCCAATGACAGTGTTACTTTCCGGCTAGATTTAGAAAGATTTAGAAAGCTTTATTCCACATTTAGAAAGCTTTATTCCACATTTCGGCTAGATTTAGAAAACTACATTCCACATTTTTCAGTTTTGTTCATGATAGTTTTTTGCAAACAACAGTATCCCGGCCTATATATATTTGTCTCCAACTGGATATTTGGCATGTATACAATGTGTATGAGCCAGGGTTGTAAACTAGTCAATCACATAAAAACGTATTACTATAATGAACAAATGTTATCATTAATCTATTTATAGTTTATCTTAGATTTTCCAAATGTTAAAAATAGATACATGTATCTACAATGTATTTTGTTGATCGCCGCATGAGCGGCGATCACTAATGGAATGTTCAAAAGTATTTACCCATGTAGGAGTGGTAGCGACAAGTTTTACAAAGTCTATTCCGCGTACAACATCGGTGAGAATAACCAAATGAAATGGCACATGAGAGCGTGGCAGAGAATAGTTTCTATCTGCATTATTGATGTAGTGAAATATGTGATGTAAAAACCTTCATACGATGTTTAAAAAGAAATTTATCAAAAAAATGTACAATAATAACAATAATTATGACACTTTTTTCGTCGAAGTATCGACATGTGCACCTGTTTGCGGTGCTCTCGTTCTAAATTATGCCCTTCAGAGATTTTGACATATTACAGTTTTGTTTAATGACCATTGTTTATTGTCCAAAAATGTTGACAAAAGTAATACATACATCAGTATATTTATACACGTGATATAGACATGTTAAGTCATAAATAGATTCAAACTCTTTGCTAGTGCCTTTATATGTGAAAGCGATATATCCTAAATATTTATCCTCTTACGTTTTGGTATCGTCAATATGCCTCTGAGCCAATCAATGACCGCCCTAGATATTTGTGTCAAGTTTCATGTGATACTTCCAACAATGCATATGTCATAATAGTTTTACCAGGTATTTACTTGTTACAGTTTGCAACAGAGTTCTTTATCAGCATGCCATAGTATATTTTCTTGTATAGGTTAGACTGCATTATGACAAGTCTTCATGAAATAGACTGGGCGGAGCTTTAGCGAAGCCAGTCTATTTCATGAAGACTTGTCATTTGCAGTCTAACCAATTTAAACCGCCCACTAAATCCAAATAAGGGATATTGTTTACAAAGCTACGTCACTGTGTACATCAAAGTTCTACGTAACTAGAATTGTTGATTTTAAAAACGAAAGTAGACACACGCCTGGTTACATAATAGTTTTATACATATATCATGGAACTTACTCGAACATCGCGGAATAGATGTATATATGAGAAATGGACTGATATACAAGATATAATTGGTTCCTGTTCTAAGTGGCCAGTACGTATAAGGATATTGTTTTGGACAACTAATTTGAAACGTTTCGATAGACTCATTGTTTGCGCATTTGTATATGTAAATGGCCTGAACCCCGAGGTTTTCTTTGAATGGGTAGAACTAATTGGATTAGCTAGAGATAGAGAAGCTGAAGGGCATTTTCGGCAGTTGTTTCTGCGTTTTAAAGCAGGAAGACATTCAAGGTCACGTTATGCATGGCATGTATTAAATAACCGTTATGAATATCTGGATGGAACAGTGAGACCATGCGTGCATGTGTCCAATTGGTAGAAACTGAAACTCGGGTAAGTTGATTTCGTTAACTTAAGTAAAAAAAAAATCAATAAAATCTCTACAAGCTTGATATTGATATCGGCGAAAGTCGGTACTTTCGGTTTGTAAGTCTTTACTTTCGGTTTAAGTAGTGACTCACCAATTCAATTCAATTCAACTTTATTAGCAAATCGGCAAAATATATTGCCTTTGGCCATTTACAAAATACAAAAATTCACCGATATCAATATCGAGACTGTAGAGATTTTTAGAAGATTATTATTTGAAGAAATTGTGAATACACTATATCCAATATTAAAGACCAGTTATATGGTGTTTCGACTTGAATTATAGCGTATTTCTATTTTATATTTTTCTTTTTTTCCGGCTCCAAATGTTACAAAATGTGAATTTATGGACATTTTAACTTATTTTAGACATATTTCATGAGCCGAACGGCTGTGGTTACAGGCATGAGTGACATTATTTACTGTTTTCCCTGTTGGCATCAAGAGCTGTTTTTTCTTTCAGATTGTTTTGTGTTCGTGAAAGTCTTTGTATGAGTTGGGATTTTTTGCCAATATTGTAAATATTCAGGATCCAGATATCAGTTGACCCGTGGTCTATTTTTTGAAACCAATAATGATTAACTTAACATTAAAATAGAAACAACTGTGAGAAATGAAAGAAATCCCATTGTCTAGAGCTAGGAGAAATGAAAGAAATGACATTGTTTAGAGGTAAGAAATGGCGTCTAGAGCTAAGAAATGACATTGTCTAGAGCTAAGAAATAACATTGTCTAGAGCTAGGAGTATTCATGTCTCCCTGCCACCACATTGTGGTGTGGGGGACATATTGAATGAATGAATGAATGAATGAATGAATGAATGAATGAATGAAATGAATGAATGAAAGACTTTATTTAACGAGGGTAGCTCAATTAGTCATAATGACTAATCTACCTTGAGGCCCTCAAAACAAGCATTTCATACAAAATACAAAACAGTAAAACAGATTTATATGAGTACATTTGTAAATTGATTTACTCCTTTCCGTCTGTCTGTCCGTCTATCACAAACTCTTGCCCGCTCTCTTATTTTAAAAGTCCTCATCCAATCTTCACCAAACCTTTCGAAAATGTTTATGGCTATAAAATCTAGGCCAAGTTCAATATCCAGGAAAATTGTTTTAGGAACTTCAGAGTTATGGCCCTTGATTTATCAAAATTTGACCTTTTTAGCATTGTCCGCTCTCTGAGTGAAAAACTTCTCATCCAATCTTCACCAAACCTTATATAATATCTAGGCCAAGTTCTATAACCAGCAAGATTGAACAAGGCATTTTATATTTATGGCACTTGAATAATACAAAAATTGGCATTTTTTAGCATTGTCCACTCTCTAAGTTGTAAAATTCTCATCTAATCATCAACAAACCTTATGAAAATGTTTATGGTTATAATATCTAGGCCAAGTTGAATAACTATCAATTTTGGAACAGGTACTTCAGAGTTACGGCCCTTTGAATTGTTGAAAACTGGGCTTTTTCCAGCTTTGTCTGCTCTCTAAATAAAACAGAGATGTTTGTAAAACGTATATCCTCCAGACCTCCTGACCTTTGACCTAATGACCTAAAAACTATAGGAGTCATCTAGTGGCCATGACTAATCACCACAGCAAGTTTGAAGATTAAAGATCCTAAGCCAAACTATTGAGCAGTTATTGATCAGAAAACATTTCACTAGTAAAGGTCATGGTGACATTTACCTAGTGACCTCAAAAACTATAGGGGTCTTGAAGCGGTCATGGCCAACCACCACAGCAAGTTTGAAAATCCTAAGCCAAACCATTGAGCAGTTATTGATTGGAAACAATTTCACCAGTTAAGGTAATGATGACCTTGACCTTTGACCTAGTGACCTCAAAATAATAGGGGTCATCTAGTGGCCATACCAACTACCACAGCAAGTTTGAAGATCATAAGCCAGACCTTTGAGCAGTTATTGATCGGAAACCATTTCACCAGTTAAGGTCATGGTGACCTTGACTTTTGACCTAGTGACCTAACAATAATAGCGGTCATCTAGTGGTCATGAGCAACCATTTATTAGTTATTGATCGGAAAATGTTCGTTCTACCAACCGACCGACAGATGCAAAGCAATATATCCCCATTTTTTCAAAAGTGGATGGTAAAAAAAGTCCTCATCCAGTTTCCAACAAACTTCATGAAAATGGTATTGGCATAATGTCTTGGGCAAGTTTAATAACCGGTCCTTGAATCACTCAAAATTGGCTGTTTTAGCATTTCTGTTCTCCAACTCAACGATTTTCTGTCTGACCTTGTACAAACTTCCTGAAAATCTTGACAGGAATAACATATTAAGTTATAAGCAGCTAAATTGCTTGTGGCATTAGGATTAGGCTCCTTGAAAATAAAAAGAAATGCCCGTTTTAGCCTTGTCGCTCCCTAACCCCAATAATTTTCATCAGATCTTCACCCAATTTACTAAAAATATTATTTGTGAGTTTATTATGTCTCCCCCATTTTTAGCTCACCTGGCACGAAGTGCCAAGGTGAGCTTTTGTGATCGCCGTGTCCGTCGTCCACATTTTTTTCAAATGGCTTCTCCTAAACCACTGGGAGGATTTCATCTAAATTTCACAGAAATGTACCTTGGGCTTGGGTGGTCCTCTATCAAGTTTGCTCAAATCATGACCCCCGGGCCAATAATGGCCCCGCCCTGTGGCTTATCAGTTGTTTTTGTAAAAATCTATTAAAAATCTTCTTCTCTGAAACCACAAATCCTAGAGCTTAGATATTTGGTATGTAGCATCATCTAAGGTTCCTCCTCTACCAAGGTTGTTCAAATTATTTCCCCCGGGGCCAAAAATGGCCCTGACCCGCAGCTTTTCAATTTTACATAGACTTATATAGGAAAACCTTTAAAAATCTTCTTCTCTGAAACCACATACCCTATAGCTTAGATATTTGGTATGAAGCATCACCTAATAGACCTCTACCAAGTTTGTTCATATAATGATCCCCGGGCTAAAAAAAAATGGCCCTGCCCAAGGGCTTATCAGTTTTTTTTGTAAAAATCTTTAAAAAATCTTCTCCGAGACCATAAGGCCTAGACCTTTGGTATTTGGTATGTAGCATCGTTTAATGGTCCTCTACAAAGATTGTTCAAACTATGACCCCCAGACCAAAAATGGCCCCGCCCAGGGGCTTATCAGTTTTTCATAGGAAAATCTTGAAAAATCTTCTCTGAAACCATGAGGCCTAGACCTTTGATATTTGGTATGTAGCATCATCTAATGGCCCTCTCCAAAGAGTGTTCAAATTATGACCCGGTCCAAAAATGGCCCCACCCCGGGGCGTATCAGGTTTTTTTTATAGGAAACTCTTAAAAAAAATCTTCTCTGAAACGGTTAGGCCTTGATCTTTGATAGGTAGCATCATCTAATGGACCTCTACAAAGATTGTTCAAATTATTACTCCCAGATTAAAAATGGCCCCGCCCCAGGGCTTATCAGTTTTACATAGACTTATATAGGAAAACCTTTAAGTCTTTGCATGCTATAGCGGCGAAACTGTGATTAACTATATGCAAACAGTTAGGATCCAGATGAGACACCGCATAATGCGGCGTCTCATCTGGATCCAAACTGTTTGTCAGCTTGACCATATTTTTTTAAAAAAAAATGAATGTTTATTTTAAGAATTGAAGCAGACGACAATCGTTGCAGACGCAAACAAATTATTTAGTGTGCAAAGAGTTAAAAACCACATACCCTAGAGCTTAGATATTTGGAATGAAGCATCACCTAATAGACCTCTACTAAGTTTGTTCAAATCATGACCCCCTGGCCAAATATGGCCCCGCTCCGGGGCTTATCAGTTGTTGTTTTTTTGTAAAAATCTTCTACTCCGAAATGTTAAGGCCTAGACCTTTGATATTTGGTATGTAGGATCATCTAATGATTTTCTACCAAGGTTGTTCAAATTGTGACCCCTGGACCCAAATGGCCCCGCCCTGGGCTTATCAGTTTTTCATAGGAAAATCTTTAAAAAATCTCCTGTGGAATTGTAAGGCCCAGACCTTTGAAATTTATATGAAGCATCACCTAATGTTCCTTTATTAAGATTGTTCAAATTTTAACCTCCAGGCCTAAAATTGTGGCCCTTGGTTTCATATTGGTCCCAATCTGAAGCGGACTTATTTTTACATAGAAATACAGTGTAAAGCATAAGTCTAGTAACCAGGTGAGCGATTTAGGGCCCTCTTGTTTGGGGAGACATATTGTTTTAGTTAGAGTTGTCTGTCCGTCCGTCCGTCACAAACTTGTGCCATGTGTATCTCTGAAACCAGTCGGGCTAGAGTCACCAAACTGCACAGGAATGTTCACCAGCATAAGGAGTTTAATATTTCTCAGCCGGGTTCACTGTCACTAGATCGAAAAAGGCTATATAGTCTATTTATAACACCTATACATTTATACATCATTAATGTAATAGGTATTAAAAAATAGACGGTAGTCTTTTTTTGATCTAGTGCCAGTGGCCAGATCATTAGAGTTATATTTTAAATTGAAAAAAGCCCACTTTGAAATCTGAGATAGACAATAATCTTAGCAGACATTTATTTGGAGGCAAGAGGATTAAACCTTTCCTCTACAAATACGCCTTTCTACACCTCTGTAAAAGTCACTTTATGAAACCATTGTGATAAATAAAGCATTTGCTCCTATAGGATGCTCTATTTATCACAATGGTTTCAAACTACAAAATTCTAAAATTTCACTTTTCTCTAGTAAATGTTCCTTTTTGGTAGATTCATTCAAAGCGGTTAGGTCTAAAAATAGCCTATGGAGGCAAGAGGATTAAACAATGAAATTCTAACAAGAAATGGGTGTACATATAGTTGTCACAGTAGCCATAAGCTAGATAGTTTAGCTTATGTGAATCAGTAAGATGCTTTCTTTAGTTAGCTTGTAATTATATATGGTAAGAATCATTGAGGGGAGGTAAATACCATCATGTATGGCAGTGATAAATCATGAGTACTATCCCCTGGTAACCATGCAGACAAGCCTATTAACCCTTTCCCTCATATAAACGTGTTTTCACACACTTTCAAACAGAGTAGACTCATATCAGACGGCTCCTATAGAGGAGCTGTCTGATCAGGGTCTGCTCTGTTTGCTATAGAATATGAAAGATGTTTCTTTGCTTTCTAAAATGTCTACAATGCTCCGCCTTTCATATGTATTTATAATTATTTTGTTAATGAATATTCAGTAGGTATTGGAATTTGGGCTAAATATAGAACAGGGAAAGGGTTAACCATTTACTCCATGAATATGTTTCTAAGCCCAAACTATCCTATAGGAGCCGTCTGACATGCATTCTGTTTACAAATGCTTGAAAATGCCTTATATATAAAGGTAAGGGTTAATATATAATTTCAAATAAACCCAATTAACACGTACATTGTCAGGGGTTTCTTCCTTAACTCATTCCGTCCTAGACTATTTTAGACCCAACCTCTTTGAATGAAAACACCGAAAATGAGCATTAACTATACAAAAGGAGAATTCTATAAGTGTGTAGTTTCGAAACCATTGTGGTAAATAGAGCATTTGCTCCCATGGAGCAAATGCTCGTATTTACCACAATGGTTTTAGACTGTGAATTTTACAGAGACGCCAAAATGCGTCACAAGGAGGGAATGTGTTAACCCATATCCCGCTACCCCCGGATTGACTTAAATTTGCAAACAGTTTGGCTCCAGATGAGACGCCGAGTTACTGGGTCTCCCCCAGGATCCACGTTGTTTGACTCTCGGTACACAGTGCAGCTTTATCCAATCGACAGAAGTCAATATTACACTAGATCAAATGTGTACACACATCATTTCCTTCACAGAAATACAGGAGTTAACCCTTTCCTTCACGAACATTCATGTAAGAAGTAATGACATCATGGATATTTATTGAATTAATTTGTTATAAAATCACAAAGGCACAGGGAGTTTTTACCAATGTAGAATCCTACGGTACCTATATTATATCATAAGCAAACAGAGCAGACCCTGATCAATGGCTCCCACAGGAGTGGTCTGATCTGGGTCTATTCTTTTTGGAAAGTCGTATTTATGGAGTAAAGGGTTAAGATTAGCAACAACCAGTGTGTTCATTAATCTAGTCGTCGTAGAAAAAAGAGGTCTTATTATGGGTGTGCAAGGTAGGTGGTAGCTTAATTCAGGTCAAAAGTAATGCAGAAAGCTCTTATATGAGCTTTCTGCATTACTTTTGCCCTGCATTAAGCAAGCACCTGCTTTTTAAGATTCCTTTGTTCGGTAATGAGTGGCCGCTTAGGACAGATTTTACTGTAGTGTATAATTATATACACTCTTATAATAAATCAAATGTTCTTTCTGTATGTCTATACATGTATACACGCTACAACCATATGCATATGTTTGGTACCATTACAACGCTTGTTCACATCGGCAATTTATTAGCATTTACTTCATAGACACGTCTTTTTACCACCTTTGCAAACAGACTAGACCCAGTAGAAGCCGTCTAATCAGGGACTGTTCTGATCGCTGATGGAATATATAGATCTTATTTTACAGTTGCTACCGGGTGCAATGCTTTTCTTGTTCATTGTGCCATTATATTAGTAAGCTAGTTAATATTCATACATGTAGTATTATCTACATGAATATTCATGGAGCAAAGGGTTAACTGATTGTAATTCTCAATGCACACATCCTTGTTTTCAAAAAGCACAAAACAATGATATTGTCGTGTGTTTTTGTTACTATCAGACAAGTTGTGTGCGGGACATGCATGTCCTAGCATTTGCAAACAGTGTAGACCAAGATCAGAGATATGCGTGTTACTTTGGTGCTAAGATATATTGTGGGTACTATGGTTTTTAACCCTTTCGCTGCCAAACTCTTTCGTCTGCTAACTTTGTCGTCTGCTATAAATTTTCATTTTATTTTTATTTTCTTCATTTTGTTTCAAAAAAACATAGTAACAGTAACAAACCGTTTGGATCCTGATGAGACGCCGAGTTACTCGGCGTCTCATCTGGATCCAAACTGTTTGCATAGGTAATAACAGATCCGGCATTGGCAGCGAAAGGGTTAAACAAGAATAAACAAAGTTTTCAAAAAGTGAAAGAGACAACATGTTTTGCAGACGACAATTCAACAGTTACTGTCATACCAGTAGTCCTTACCCTTTCCCTGTTAAATATTCATGTAAAAAATGATGATCTCATGAATATTTATTGACTGGTTTATGTAATGGCATATGTACACAGGTTGTTTTTGGTATAAGGAGAACATGTATATAGTAAGATCTATTATAATGTCATAAGCAAACATGGTAGATCCTGATCAGACGGCTCCTATCACCATCTGATCTTGGTCTACTCTGTTTGTAAAGGCCTGAAAATTCGTTTATATGAATGAGCTGGTTAACCTTTCCCAGAAATACGCCTTTTTCACGTCCTTACTAAATGAGTAGACCCTGATTAGAGGACTACTATAGGAGACATCTGATCGGGTCTGTTCTGTTTGCTTATCAAACTTTAACCCTATCCCTCATATAAACGTGTTTTCACGCATTTGCAAACAGAGTAGACCCAGATCAGACGGCTCCTACAGGAGCCGTCTGATCAGGATCTGCTCTGTTTGCTGATGGAATTTGATAGTTCTGTTTCTTTAGTTTCTAAAATGGCTACAACGCTGCACCTTCAACATTTCATTATATCTATATTGTATATGAATATTCAGTAGGTATTGAAATTTGGAATAAATATAGAACAGGGAAAGTGTTAATAGATCTGATTTTACAGTTTCTTCCAATACTAAAAGGTCCTGTGTGCATCTGCCATTATTAAACAATCAGCCAATGAATATACATGATGTAAAAAAACCAGTCATTATGATATAACTTTATTCAAATCCATAAGGCCATCGGCCCATGAGGAAGTGTATACATAGTATACACATTAAACATATATTCAAAACTATAACTGACAAAACTATAACTGACAAAACTATAACTGACAAAACTACAACTGTCATAACAATACATAAAAACATCAGTAATGTAATTATTTTCCGGAGAAGGTTGCTAAAACCTAGGGTACATTAATAGGGCTTCTAAAAGTTTGAGATAAGACAAGTGCATCTTTACAATGTGTTTGCCATCATATTGTGACTAGAGTTACACTACAAGAAAAGCATTGATGTAAACATCAAAGCGGGCCATTATAAAGAACAGCCATGCTGGTTTTGTTAAAATCTAATGTGAAACAAAAATGCTTAGAATATGAGTGATCATGATACTTATATGTTGCACTAACCCTTTCAATGAAGATATATAAACGCAGACAAATGAATTATTTTTACATGAAAATATACACTGATTGGCATTATATTAATAAAATCATGCAATCATTCAAAGGTTTAGTTCAGCATATTGCTCATGGAATTACTACAGACATAAGTATGATTTCAGACACCCTATCAAACAATGAAATAATAATACTTAAAACAACTAAATAATGAGTTTGGCCAAAGCTTTTCAATACTGGGAATTTAAGAAATGAATCAACTACCGAAATAGTTTAAATTGTAGTTTGATAGATAATTAACACGTTTTTATAAATTGTTTGCGTTGATTATTGACGGATCAGTCATTATTAAATCTTAGAAAAGAAAAATATCATTTTCATTGTAAAATCTTATTCATATATTAATAAACTCTGATAAGATAAGCTTAATGAAGCACACCTATTTGCAGCAAATCTGGAGTTTAACTGTATAGAGGATCTTAAATGAGTGCTCATCACAAACAGCTTCCACGAAACGAGCCTACTATTATAATATGACACGAGCTTTAGCGAGTGTCACATTCATAACGGCAAACGAGCTCCACGAAAACAACATGCAATGAACACTAATGTAAGATTCTTTATCACAAAAGCCTTAAACGTGCAATAGAAAATGCAACCGGCTATAGCTGACGGCTGTTTCGGCCATTCCTTACAAACCGTAGGCTAACGATTGTTAATTTACATAAAAAAAAACAAAAAAAAAAAAAAAAAAAACACCCGCACTAGTGCATTTGCACGGCACTCCGTCATGGCAGATTATGTGATAAATGCAAGTATATCATGCCATATATACAGTTGTTCATGTATCAAAGGCGTTATTATGACAATATTAATCATATAACGGAAGAACAGTTGCTTGAACAGTCAGTCTAAACGTAATGTGCAATATTGGCCTCTTTAATCATAACTTATGTACATGTATACGAATATTCGTATTAAATTGCAGACATATTATTTGATTTAAGTGCATGTTTGAAATAGTGAATTCAGCAAAGAACCTCTCTTACTACTTCACATGCATTTAACAAACTTTCTCAGTGGCTCTGAATATACATATTCATACATATCAACAGATAATGTGGAATGTTATTTGCATATCCATGAACCAATAAAATATCTTATCTGGCGTCCAAAACCTATGGTTTCCAATTGAAATCTGAGTCTCTGATGTCGCACATCAAACGAAATTTGAAATTTAGAATATCTCAATATATATAAAATAGAAATATGTGTGCTTATGATTCTTTGGATTTCAATTGGCGCAGTATTTCCATACCAGTAGTGTTAAATAACGATTGCATATGCAGCTGATTTGATA